>JARKIC010000239.1:0-357875 GCA_029378375.1 Mycena olivaceomarginata
GCCCCGTGATGGGATTTGCGCGCCAGCAGCCCAGGCGGTATTCCGCACGGATCGTGGAGCCATCACAGCCTCCATACGCCCCTCGTTCAATCACGCCCACGCCGGCCGTTCGCTGGTCGACCGCATCAAACATCGCAGCAATGCCGGAGCGAGTGCCGGAGTTCAAGGCCCGCGCCGCCGTCGCGTTCGTCGGAACCGTCGGAATCGGAAGCAGCGTCGTGACGACTCGATGGACACGGATTGTTCCGAGGCATCGAGCAGCGGGTTAACCACCATTGTTGAGGAGTTGGAATTGAGCAAAGAATCAGATGTTCTGGTCGATGTGAAAGAGTCTGATGATTTGATTAATCTGATGGAGACTGACAATGAGTGGGAGGATAATGGGATGAATGCGGACATGACGAATTTTGGGAACTGATTGGAGGCTCAACAGTGAGCCTCGGAGGGCGAATGTAACGGAAGTAACTAGGTTCCCATCAATTCAACATGACTCAACTCCTGCGCCGCAGGCGCCGTAGTTGATCGTAGTCCGCAGGTACAGCGGACGCAGTAGCTATATGACTCGTATCTGACTCGTATTGACTTGTTAGTGACTCGGTACAGTAGTATATAAGACTGAATAGTTTAATAGTTAGTTAGAAGAAGTTGAATCGACAACTTACCTACGCAACTCGAGCTCGAACTCAACAACTCAACACTCCAACCTCTATTCTCGTGTCTATTCTTGTCTTCTTTCCAGCATCGAAGTGAGACCTGTCACAGTTTATATCATTGTGTCGAGGCCCAGCTCCTAACCTCGTTCTAGAACCAGAAACAAATTCATCACCCTCACTTTATTCTGCCTCATCACGGTCGCAGTAAGCTTCTATCCCTCCTTCACACTTTTAAACTCTGATTTCAAACGTCGCTGACAGACCGGCGGCGCGTTCGCTTGTGGCGTCACGATCGCGATCTTCCCCGAATATACGAATCGGAGGAAGGTCATAATCCCCGGCACGTGTGTCGTCATCTCTTCTGAGGTCCGTTCGACGTTAACTGACATGCGAGTGTAGAACCTGGCTCATCACCGAAGCCGTGACGGACATTTCAATTGCGTCGGCTCTTCTGTGGGAATTCAGGAAAGCCAAGTCCTCGTTCAAGGAGACCAGGAGTGTGAGCTTACGAGTCAGTATCACTAACCGAATCTAATTCTCGTTGGTAGTCTGCTCAAAGACTAGTGGCACAAACTATCCAGAGCGGAACCGCTGGGGCGAGCATGGCGTTGGCTGTTTTGGTCGCGTAGGTTCCAGAAATGTCCAGTCTTTGTCGAACTCACATAACTGTTCGTTTAGATTTCTAGCAAACAAAGAAAGCAACGGTGGGTTTCTCGGCCTTCCACTTTCCATCCCTGGCTCACATATCCCAGTCCCCACTGGCATCGCCTACGGCCTAGGCCGCGTCTATTGTATTACTATGGTTCGCACTCTAATAAAAAAATCTCTGCGTTGGTGGCGTCTCACAAAACTTGAAGCTCGCGAATCTCAATAGCAGGAAAACCGGAAAAACGTGGTCAGGCTGGCGTATGTCTTCGGGTGCGAACCTCGAGACTCGTGGTGAGCGCGGAAATCAGGAGCGGAGCGAAGGTAGGGACGAATATGGCGGCATTCGTGGGTTTCTTGTTCGCGTTCTGCTGAGGCTGAGGCTGATGCTGACGCAATGCGTGCTCCAGATGTCCACCGGACCGCTGTGTGGTACTCGAATTTTCAGGCTCTGAATAGATCCGTCGCTGATCTTGCCTCGTAAGGTTCACATTGACACTCCGCAGGAGCTTTCTACAGACACATTCAAAACGAATGTAAGATATTTCTCTCGTTCAACCTCTATCACGGTGATGCTGACGCAGAGGTAATTCTATCCTGGCCAGGGTCTTCCTGATGATAGTTCCGCCATCGAAATAGAGATTACAGTGAACAATTCTGCTTCGTACTCGTCCAAGAAGAAACAGCACCTGTTCGCTGCGTGATTTTCTCGGCCTTTTGTTATGCACGTTTGTCGTTTATTTTTTGGGGTGTAACATGTAAGTCATTCGTTCCTAGGATGTAAGAGAATGTCGCCTATTTGAACCTACGATTACACGTGTGGAAACACACAGATGGCGGACCTGAACTTGAAGGTCGAGGATGGGCACTTTTGTTCCAGAATCTGAAGTACTACCGTAATGTCTTTTTGAATGCTGCAGAATGGCTGTTCTCCCATGCATATCTGTTCAGGTAGAATTAACTGAAGAACACCAAAGCAGTCAGGAATATAATCTCTATACACAGAAATGCGAAGGCATGACATCGCTGGCTTTTGTACGTTTTTTGGGCTCGAGTTGAGGGTCGTACAGCTCCGGTGCCATCCACCTACATGAACCGCGTTGTGTAGTTGAAGTCGTGTCAAGCGTGGCATCGGTCACAATTGCCAGTCCGAAGTCGGGTGCGGCAGCGGAAGAACGCCAGCCGCGGCGCCGACGGATGTGCAGCCGTTTATGGAGCAGGTCGCGTCGCCCCCCGTCTGCAACGCCTGGGAGTGTGGGAGAGAAGATGGGTCCGTGCTTGATCTCTTTTTTGTTCTTTCTCTTACCACACCCATACCCATACCCATCCCGTTCTTTCCTTCCTCCCGTCCTAGCGTAGCGTGTCGTCATTCCGTTCCACCGCATTTCTCGAGCCATTCCGACGTTGAGCATGTCGTTATTCCGACGTTGAGCATGTCGTTATTCCGTTTCCGCCGCGGCCCTCCATCCCATCCTGAATCTTTTCTTTTCTTTTGATTGGTTTCATGTTCACACACATTCCGTGACTGACCGACCGCGCAGTCGACGTCGGGTGGATGGACCCAAAGGCCAACACCACCGCCCCGACAGCGACGGAGTCCCCCACCAACTTCTCGAGCGTCCCCGCGTCCGCCACAACTACACACCCTTCCGCTCCTTCTGCCTCGGTTCAGGCCCGACGGACGTGGACGCGGTCACCACCGCGCCTACGACCACCACATCGGCACGGAACGCGAGCTCGAAGAAAGACTGGGAACAGCTCGAGGGGCAGCTGCAGGAGCATTTGCCGCCACCATACATCCCGCCGGCTTCGCCACGGGAGTAGGATTGAACTGGGCGTTATGTTATCATTATGCTTTGGATCTAGTTGGTTGATTATCATATATATAAGTTATAATTCAACAATAGCACTTGCCCAATGTATACGAACTCAACTGCCTAAAAGTCACCTCATTTGTTTTTTTAGGTCAGGATCTTTGGCACTGTGCACATCAAATCCGGCCGGAACAGGCAAATGGAAAACTCCGTTGAACTCATCCAAGTTCTTGCTCAAATAATTCGGTACCAGTACCTTGCCAATTCACATCAAATTCAATTGCAGTGCCTGGCCGGCATCTATGATCATGCACTCGATCTTACTGCCATTAAAGGTTCGGCGCAATACTGCATCGGCACGGGCCCAAATCTGCATCCAAAGGGAAGTCAGAACTTGCCCCAAACTCATTCAAATCGCTGATCCCATGGCCTTTCCCTTTTTCTAGGGTGTGCTAAGGGATCCTGATTCATCCGGTTCGGGCACTCCTCCATTTTTCTTTCCGTGTCACAATTGCGTTGTGTTAGGAAGCCTTTGTCTTGAACCTTATAGTAGTTCATGCTGCTCCAGCAGTGCACTCATTGTATGCTGTAAATGCAACTGCATTCAGAATTAAAGTATCTTTGCAGTGGAAAAACCTGCACATGGAAAATTAAACAGGTTTCGGCCCGGATATAGTCAACGGAAAAAATCGGACTGCACCCCTAGAGTTTCGAACCCGCGCGCGCACTTGCATGATCTAACGAATTCAAACTCCGCCCAGTGTCAGTATCAATACACTGCTAGTTGAGTCGGAAGTTGATCAAACATTGCTGACTGATGTTGTGAAGATGTTTGACCCAACATTTTCAACATGTCATTTGAACATTGTCAAAACCTTCAAAATTGAACATTTGAGATATGTCTTGAGAAGCTTCTGACAATGTTATCCGAGCGTTGAAAATACACTGCGTGAAATGTTATTCAATACTCACCAGTGGTTTCAATTTGGGACAGGCATGCAGGCAATCCATTTCATGGACAAGCCCCCAGCTTCTGCATGCGGGTTTCTGAGAGCAAACTGTCCGGTGCCTTGGTGGAGGAGACTTCCAATAAAATCATCAATAGCCACAAATTAGCCTTGAAACATGCGGTACAATGTAATCAATTTCAACAGCCACCACACTCTTCCTCTTCCTCTCCACAATCTCACAATCCTCCCTGAGATACTTCAAGCCGACGCTTATCCCCGTTCACTCTTAGAACCGCCTCCAAATGCGCAGAAACATTGCCACTACCGAGCCTTTATCAATGAAGATCCTCCTGCCACATTTGCAAGTCGTTATCTTTGGGAGACCTCCAGGCATACATCAGCCCTTTCAAGATACATATCTGGCCCCAAAGCATTGTCAAGACTCAAGGAACGCAATTACAAGATACAACCGACCAGCACACTGGCAAAAGCTGGAATTCAATTGCGATCCCTGTCCCAAGCCAGAGCCCTCTCCAAAACCTGTTCATGCCAGCTGAAACGCAACTTCCTACCTTCCCAACAGTCTCAACACTAGTCCACACCCCACCAGTGTCTTGTCCAATAGTGCATATTTTATTTATTTATTTATTTTCGAAAAATTCCGAATGTTGTTGGGAAGCTGCGCTCAATGTCAATGAAAACCTTCGAGGAATGTTATGCCAGAATGTGTCCAAAGTGGTGGGGGGGACTCGAGTGGTCCACAACATCAACATGAACAACGAGTCTACTGAAGACAGACATGTAGGAACATATGGGTGGTTATCCATACATAAACCTATAAGATGCCAACGGAGCACACATCCATTCCAGGGCGGCGATCACTACAAGATGCTGAGCAGCTGTGAACTGGCCAGCCATTGATAGGCGGGACCACTGGTTAGAACCTTCAGGACCTGACCACAAGTTGAGTCAGAGCTGATGTGTGGGAAGAGTTCTCTCCTCCCAGGTAAAAATCCCCAGTGTCCAGCAATCCACAAGAGGTCTTCCCTTTGCAAAATGCATGCAGAGAACCACATCTTGGCATGTTCATCTTCTGAGGAAGGTCCATAACCAAGCTAATCAGTGTGTTCAACTTCCAGAGAAGGTCCACAGCTGATAACAATGGAGAGCACGCGCAGGCTGTGATATGGGATAACATCTTCTGGGCACAGTTGTGTACAGTGTGCATCACTTGACATAGTGATTGCGCAACAAACAAGTATGTTCCAACATATCACATTGAGAAAATTGAACTTGTAGTAATTACAGGAAGTGGGCTTAATGCTGCCCGGGTTCTGAGGAGCGTGCGTGGTTGCTCGTTGACGGTCACGAGTGGTGGGGGGGATTCCCTGGGTTCGCATCCCCTTGATGAATGAATTGGGATGGTTGCACAAGTAACTTATGTAACTAACTTGCCCTGCCACAAGTAACTTGTAGCTAACTTGTGGCGGGGCAAGTTAAATTTACCCGCACCGTTCCACATAAGCACAAGTTCCGCACGAATAAGTTAATGTAAGTTCAGCACAGGTAAAATAAGTTAATTGCATGTTAATGTTCATGATCTCTGTTGCGCTGTTTTGTGCCACTGGGGTGCTTGATTCCACTGTAAATATGGTAAATATGAGTGTCAAACAGGTTCGTTGTGCCTGGTCTGGATCTGAACCACTGTTTTTTAACAACCAAGTGCAGTGGATGTGAGTTCAAAGACTATGGTCTGTTGACCTTGTACTGAACCATTGCGTGGCTGGCAGTCAGCTGGCTGGGCTCTACGACGTCGAACCACTTGTATAAACCACAAGAGAAGCTTCACAAGTCACTGGGAGATAAAGGTTTGGGTAGGGAACTGGAACTCGATGTTCCACAGTTTGGCTCCTTCAGTCATGGTTGATGCCAGGGTTTTATGGCGAAGCACTCGTTCACGCACGCGAGGCTGGGGGACCTAGGGGCATTATTTAATTGCTAGCTATTCTAAATACCTCCAAACTGTTTGGTAAAGTAGATTCTAAGTAGTTCCTTAGACTTGACTTGGTTTATTGAAGAAACCAGTGAACCTGGTGGTAACTGATACCATCTGATGGCATAAGTTAGTTTGCTCGTGTTAACTTGGTCTAACTTGGCCTGTAGCTTATGTTAGCTCAAGTTAACTTAAGTTAGCTTTGACTACTTCAGTAAGCTTGTTATTTTGGAGTGTATGAAGAGGCTGGGTTGTTCAACTTCAACTTCTTGGAGAAACCGGTGAACTTGGGGGTGACTGATGGCATAAGTTAGTTTACTTGTGTTAACTTGGTCTAACTTGGCCCGGAAGTTAGCTTAAGTTAGCTCAAGTTAACTTAAGTTAGCTTTGACTACTTCAGTAAGCTTGTTACTTTGGAGTGTATGAAGAGGACTGGGTTGTTCAACTTCAATTTGGAGAAACTAGTGAACTTGGGGGTAACTGATGCTATCTGATGGCATAAGTTAGTTTGCTCGTGTTGACTTTGTCTAACTTCGCGCAAGTTAGCTCAAGTTAACTCAAGTCACCTTGGCCTACCTTCAGTTCACTTGCTACCTTGGAGTCGATGGTTTTACAAGTAACTTCTGAAAACTAACGGGCATTGCCACAAGTAACTTACAGTTAACTTTGGCAGGGCCTGTTATATTTACCTGTAGAGTTACGCAAGTTTAGGTTCCACACAAATAAGTGAACTTCAAGTTCAGCACAGGTGAAATAAGTTAATTACATGTTAATCTTTCCTGTGCTCGGAACACCCTCAAGGATTGTCTCATCGCTCAATAACAGTTCCAATATGAATCATCCCGAGGTCTCTCACAAATTGGAGTCCGGCTGTTGAAGTCTGCTGCTGCCCACATTCCCCTGAGCTTCCGGCTGGCAACTGCTTGTGATTCTCAGGGTGAGGGGTACAGCTAGAAACTTGTTTTGCCCCTAACGACCACTCCATCACTTTCTTCTCGACGAGCCCACAACCCCTGCATCGAGCCCTGTCTCCAACACCCCAAAGGATGTTGATCCTGTGGAGTCAGACATCGAAGCTCAGTTCAAAGAAAGTCACAGTGAAAAGAGGAGCGTGAGGAAACTCCGGGAGATGATGAGGTCCCAGAACCGTGCTCTTCCAAGATCCCCAAAGGTGTGGGGGAACAAAAAAGATTGAGGCGGGGGCAGGGGCATGGACAATGAATCGTGATTCACCCTTATTCCATTTTTGTGTAGTTTTGTGTATGCTTCACTAGACGAGCTTGAATATTTCCATTGGTGAACGGGTGAAAAAATTGATCGGTGCCAGCTGCGAGAGGCATGCTGGGTGACCTAGGATGGCAATAGACATCAATTGCAGTCATATTATCCTGGTGCATCTCAATAAATGTTTCCCACATGTCTCCTCAAGCATTTATTGGCCTCAACTGGGCTGAACGGGCGAACTTGGCGGTAACTTGATGCCATCTGATGGCCTGTTACTTTTTCTGATCTAACTTGGCTCACAAGTTAGCGTAAGTTAACTGCAAGTTACTTGAAGTAACGTGCAGTTAGCTTCAAGTTACTTACAATAAATCAAACTGAACTTCAAGTTATCTTGCTCAACGTTCATTCGACTTCTCGTTTAAGTTAGCAAGGATGCCAAGGCAGCCGTGAGCCAAGCACCGACAACTTGTTGGCTTGGGTGTGCGATGGGCCACAGGAGAAAGTATATTGAGTTTTTATGTTATATATGTAAATGTCCTGCGGCTGTATAATGTTGTTCTCTGAGCTGTCCCGCCAATATCAACTTCTTTCCCCCATTGCATGTTCATCATGCACAAATTATGCTATTGTCAAGGCTAATAGTGAGCATATAATACCCCTGCTGTGGGGACCGGGTAATGAGACCAAATGAGCCTGAATAACCTTAATGATCAAAAATCTTGAATTTCTGTTCAGAGAAGGATCAGATTGCCAGGATTGTTCACTAAAATCAAACCCTCACAAATTGAGCAACAACTTAGTGCCGGTGATCTTGTCATGCCGGATGAGGCCTCCAGCCCTATACCATCAAATTTTGGAAAGCTATTGGGGTTCCTATCCATAAAGGACTCGTCCATTGCCGGTTGTGTACTTGCCGCTCTCTGTGGCACTGATAACAACCAGTTCAGTTGACTCCGAGGATTTCGGCAGCTATATACAACATAATTAAAGATTACATGCAGTTGAGGCCAATATGAGTACAGTTAGAGGTGTTTTAAAGGGATTATCGGACAATTTTAGTTGGGTGACCCGCACCCGTTAGTTTCGAGCCCGTGGGAAAACTTAAGTTAACTTGCGGCACGCCTGCCGAAAGGGGCAAGTTCCGCACAAGTTATTTTCATAAGTTACTTTTTACGGACTCGAGGACCGTGGTTCTTGAACACCTGCAAGCGGAACAACGGCACGCAAGCGGAGTGCGGGGTTGTGTACGCGATTGTCGACATGTAGTATGGGTGTTGTGATACTGGCGTAGAAGTGCTGGGAGGGCGAGAGATCGCCGGCGACGTGAACTGGCTTGGGCCGAATGATAAGATGGCATCGAACCGCAGATAAATCGCAGACTGATCAGCGATTGCAGAGCTCGAAACTGCGGTCCAACCAATTACAACTTACAAGCAAGCTCCTAAAAAGAAAAGTACGAGTCATGCCGGGCGGAGCATCGGCCTCCCCCCAAGTAATTGTGATGTATCAGGGATTTGTATCATGATGTGGATGGAGGCAGTATGTAAGTAAAATCATGAACTTGTCAAAGTAGACAGACGTCAAGTTGCAAGAGACATATAAATGAAAGAAATCAGGAAGAGCAGAGCGCGAGGGGGAAGAGTGGGTGGAATAGAAAGGAGGTCAAGTAAAATAGGCGAAGAATAGGGTGGGAAAAGGAAGGGACGAAAGGCGCCCGCGCCGTGTAGCCAAAAAAAGGAAAGGAATCCAAAAAAAAGAGTGCGGGCAAACAACGCGCGCGACTCAGTCCTCTGTGGGCACGCCACGCATGCCCCCGCTCTGCGTCCGCCCCCCATCGCATGCGCGCGCCGTGTGCATGCGCTGCCCGCTCCCGCTCCTCGCCGTCCGCCGCGGAGTCTGTGGGCAGCGTGAGCGTGAGCCGACAAGGGACTTTATGGAGGCGCAGGGTGCGCATGTGGTGGTGAGGGGACAAACGGCCGCAGCGCTACGCAGGGACGCGAGTGGTGAGGGTCGAGGTAGAAGAGGCCCCCGCCCTGCGCGCTGACGAAGTAGTAGGATGATGAGGGGCGTCCGCCCGCGATGCCGACGGACTACGGGAAAGTGTAGAGCAGCTAGGGGATAAGTGTCAGCAAGGTGTTAGGCAGGAGATGGGAATGGGAATGGGGGGCGAGGAAGGGAGGAGGAGTGCAGAGAAGGAGGCTTGCGTAGCAGCGCGGAAAAAGAGCAATGATGAGAAGGAAGGTGCGGCGGACAGCGACCCCGTGCGGTAGACAGAAAGCTCCAGGAGGAGGAGGATGAAAAAGATTGAAAGAAAAACCTTACCTTGATCGTCTCATGCTACACCGGCTTGATGCCATCCAGCCCCAACCCAAATCCCAAGCGACAGCAGCACCAGGTGGTGCCCACGCGCGCGCGGCTCCCGTCTCCCTTCTCCCCGTTCCTTCCCTCCTTCCCTTCGACTGTGAATGCGACGAATGCGACGAGGACGAGTGCGGTTGCGACGAGGAGAGAGCGGCGAGCACGGCGCGCGGCGAGCGAGTTCTGTCTTGTAGAGCGTCCCATCGAGGGCGAGGAGAGGTCTGGAGGAAGACGATGGTCGGCGGCAAGGACATCGAGGAAGGAAGGACATTGGGAAAATCAAGAATAAATAATAAATGAAAAATAAATTCGAGTAAAATTACGAGAGAAGTGGAGGACAATGAGGAGGAAGACGCCAACGACCACGGGGAGAGCAGCGCCTATACTCCGCTCATCGTTCCCCGAGAGGGATAAGGGCCAGCCAGCAAGATGGGCGAGGAAGATGCAGAGATGTGTCTGGAGCGTAGATAGCATCACCGTCACGTGAAGGCATCAAAGAGGGCAAAAAGATGTGAAGTCAAGTCGAAAGAAAGAACAGTGCGAGTGCGGGCGGCGAGAAGAGAATTAGAGCATGGAAAATGGCGCAAAGAAGTTTTGGATGATGGCGCGAAAAGTACAAACAAAAGCACGCGTCCAGGGGGCGGATGAACCCGTTCACGCTGCCGAAGCGGGGAAGGGCGAGTGAAAAGAACGTGCCCGAAGGTCAAAGAAAAGCCGTCATGTCTGCGAGCCTAAAGCGAAGCACGGACGAACGAGCGACGGGGATGCTCGCTGCACCACGCGAAATAGAAACAAATGCAGGCGCGGGGAAACGAAAGGGGAGATAATCAAGGCCCTGCAGCGGCAGGAAGGAAGGAAACGGAAGAATGGCAGGGCATTGAGGAAAAGCAAAAATCAAGAAGGTAAATCAAAGAACGCGACTCGCTCCCAACCCTTCCCAACCCCGCCCCAAGCAGACTCTGCCCCGTCCGGAGCATACACCACCACCCCGAATCGCTCGTCCACCCCTTCGTCCCGCCCATCCCCAGCGCGGCCGCGGCCACCACTTCTTCGTCCCCGAGAGTTGTAGTCGGTGCTGTTCGACGCATTGGAGGAGATGGTGTAGGACGCGGTGCCGCGCGAGGAGCCGTGCAAGGAGGCGCTGCCGACGGAGCTGTGAAAAGAAAGAGACAGATACGGAGGGGCGAGTGAGGGTAAGGAAGTGTACCTGTAGGAGGAATCGAATTGCGAGGATGATGCTGGATGTCCTATGGTGCGTCGTGCGTAGGCGCGTACCTACTAAAACACAAGCATCGTCAGTCATCGCTCATAAACACAGAAAGATGAAAAACCCACCTCATGTCCAATGGCGGCGGCAGCGCACTCAAACCCGCCAGATCGCGAGTGGGGTCGAACCCCGCGCGGTCCGTGCACCACACCTGCGCCGCGGCGCGTAGAACGCCGTGGGCTACGGCCCCGTGTCGGGCTGCTCCGGGTGCGTCTTGCTCATGTGCGTGTGCATAAAGTACACCAGCAGCGTAGCAGGATTCGAATCGGCATGGCCATGGCCATGCAACAGCCCCAGATGCGAGTGGGAGTCATGCCCATGCGCACCCGCGTGCGAGCAATTCCTTCTCGCGTGAGACCTTGCCCAGTCCGAGGGAACCGTCCCGCGCTGGGGCACAGGATGAGGACATGGAGGTGGAGTTTGAGGTGCCGTGCGAGGAGGAGGACGTGGCGCTCAGCGGGCGGTCGAACGAGAGCGACTTGGAGCGGTTACGCTGCACGGGGAAGTGGAGGAAGGGTGGCAGCTTGGGGGCGCCATCGGTGGGGAGTGGGGTGCGTCTCGGGGATTAGGCGGATGGGCAGCTGGCGTGGCGGTTGGCGTGCCGCCTGGGCTAAGATCCTAATCCGATCGCAACGACGCCACACAAAAGGCGGACAGTATCGAAAGACGTATGTACGGATTGGAGCTCTGCTGGTAAAAATAGATAAGTATGTGCGTTACAGAAGGAGTGTTGGGGGGCCTGGTCGTACGCCGCTGCTTGACATCGTGTGGGGAGCCGAACTCAGTTCAGAAGCGAGGGTTCCACGAGGCAGCCGCCGCGTTGAATCCGCACCCCGCTACGCTACTACTTCGGCCGGCCAGCTTGCTCTTTGCCTTCACTCACCGCCTGCCCAATCCTCAGCCCTCTGTCTAGAATGCATACCGACTACCTTGCTTCATCCCATATCTCCATCTCCAGTATGAAATGTATTGACAGTGACACCGCTGCCGAGATGGCGTGGATAAACCTGAAGGAGGTCCTCAAAGCCATGCGCAATGGCTCCGACCTCTGCCCCGCCCTCAAGGAGGCCCTCGACGGAGTCACTGAAACTATGGACTCGATAGACGTGTGTTGTGTCCCTGAGATCCTTCTTGAATGCACGGGTTGCTGATTCCGTATGATGCCATTGCCTTGCAGCGTGTTGGAGACGTCGACGACGAATTTGTGACAATCACCGACAATGTCAAAGGCTTCCAGGGCATTTTTTCGCAGTATGGTTCTGAGAAGGATATCTCCCCCGCCATGCATAGCAGTTTGGATGCCGTGACCTCGTCAGTCATCGCCGCTCTATCCACTGCTGCATCACCTGATCAGGTTTCAAGGGAACTGAAGTTGATCGAGGAAGCCATCGGCTCCAAGACAGAACGTGGACGAGCGAGGCGCGCGCTAGAGGCTCCCGACGACGTGGACAAGGTCGCGAGCGCATTTAAGAGGCTCGGTAACATGATCAACGGGTTCCAGGTGCGTTCACTGTCGTTCTGGTTGGCTTCCTGTCTTCTGACTGGCACTGTAGCGCGATATGGGTCTCCTTACACGTAATTACCACATGAACGTCTTTGGTACGAAGGAAGTGTGTTGGATGTCAAAAGATTACTCACTTTGCCCAGGAGGTGTAGGAGGTGCTGGTGGCATGTCTAAAGGGGGGACCGGTGGCAATGGGGGGGTTGGACAAGGTCCAACTCTCGATATCAGCGCGACAAACTGCACCGTGAATATTCTGTCAACTGGTTCGGCCACAGTCCCCGATTCGCCCGCTCAAATCTAATTCATTTCCACAGACGCTTTGGAAAAACTCGGCTGCGTTGACGCCGCCGACATTGATGCTCAGAGCCCGGAAGGCTGCCTGGAGGGGACTCGTGTCGATCTCTTGGCCGACTTGCTGGCTTGGAGTCGTGACCCTAATTCGCCTCGGATCTTCTGGCTAGATGGAATGGCTGGGACGGGCAAGTCTGCTGTTGCACGTTCTTTCTGCCGCATGCTACGTGAAGATAAGCAGCTCGGTGGCAGCTTCTTCTGCCTTCGAGGCAATGTGAACCAGGGCAATCTGAAACGCATTCTTCCTACACTCGCCCGGCGTCTCGCCTCCCAGGATATGACTTACAAGTGGGCTCTGCTGGCTGCTCTTGATACAGGGATATCTTGGAATGCAAATCTCGAGATTCAGGTCGAGAAACTGCTTCAGAAGCCTCTTCGCAGTGCTCATGGCTGTGGGTCCCCTACCTTGGTCCTGGTTATAGATGCCCTCGACGAACTCGATGATGAGGATGCTACAAAGGACCTTCTTCGGAGGCTCGTAGCTGTGGTGCCTAGGCTTCCCATCAAACTCTTCGTCACGTCTCGACCAGAGCGGCATATTCGTCCTTATTTCGAGACTGCGGCAGATCTCCGACGTGTCCTCCGGCTTCATGACATTGAGGAAAATATCGTCAAGGATGATATATCACTCTACCTCACCAACCGTCTTGCCAGCATACGAGCTGAGAGCAGTCCTATGCTCCCTCCTGAGTGGGCTAGCCCTGCAAACGTTGAAGCCCTCACACGCCGCGCTGGCAGGCTCTTCATTTACGCGTCTACTGCCGTGAAATACATCGGCGAGAAACCCAGGGCCCGCCTGCAGACTCTAATCAGCATCAAAGTTGACACCAAGGGGCCATTGACTAAACCACTGGATGACCTCTACAGGCATATCCTTTTGGATGCTGTGGACACGGATAGGCACGAAAGCGATGAGATTGCTCTGACAAAACAGATCTTAGCTGCGATTTTGACCGTGGGCCAGCCGGTCTCTGTTGCCTCACTTGGTGGTCTGCTTGGGGTGCCTGCTTGGGAGGTGCGGGAAATGCTTGACCGACTACATGCTGTCATCCGTGTCCCAGCAGAGGACGACAAGGGTGTCTTATCCACATTCCATGCCTCTTTCGGGGACTTCCTCACAACCACTGGTCGTGCACCAGACAACATGCTCATTAACCCATCTGCTGCCCACGCAGATTTATTCTCCGCTTGCATTCGAGTCATGGGTTCCGATTTGCACTTCAATGTTTCGAAGTCTCCCACATCTTACTTCCCCAACACCCATCACAAGCTCATAATACCTTCCCTGCTGCAGTATGTGTGCCTGTATTGGCCACATCACATTGGGGCAGCGTCTGCTGCTGAAGCTTCAGATATTGAAGTCTTTGTCACCTCGTCCCACCTAAATTCCCTCCAGGATGTTTTCTTTCCCAAGTTTTTGTTCTGGGTCGAAGTACTCAGCGCAATGAACAAGGCTGGTGTCGCGTCGAGCCTAATCATGCCCGCATTGACCGCAAAATGCTTTGCATGTGCTCCGCCCTACATGACTGAATTTCTTAATGACGCCAACGAGTTAGTTGTTTCGTCTATGGAGGCTATCGAAACCAGTGTGGCACACATATATCTCTCTGCTCTGCCATGTCTCCGGCCAACCTCAAAAGTTGCCGAAGCATTTTGGCCGATGTTCGATTGTGTCCCACGACTACGTCTTACAGGAATTCAGCGGCGGCGAGACGCAACTCTCATACTGCAAGGGCATGATAGTGAAGTCAGCTGCATTGCCATTTCACCCGACGGAGCGCGCATCACGTCAGGCTCGCACGACCAGACGATCCGTGTGTGGGATGCAAGGACAGGCGAGGCCGTCATGACGCCCATCCGGGGGCACACAGGCTCGGTTCAGTCTGTCGCATTCTCACCTGACGGAGCACGCATCGTGTCGGGCTCGCACGACCAGACGATCCGTGTGTGGGATGCAAGGACAGGCGAGGCCGTCATAGCACCCATCTGGGGGCACAAAGGCCGGGTGTATTCTGTCGTGTTCTCACCTGACGGAACACGCATTGCATCGGGCTCAGATGACAACACGATTTGTGTGTGGGATGCGAGGACAGGCAAGGCCATCATGAAGCCCATGTGGGGCTACCAGGATTCGGTCTGGTCTGTCGCGTTCTCGCCTGATGGGGCGTGCATCGTGTCGGGCTCAGCCGACTGCACAATCCGTGTGTGGGATGCAAGGATGGGTGGGGTCGTCAAGTACCTCTGGGGCCACACAAAGATGGTCCTGTCTGTCGCGTTCTCGCCCGACGGAGCATTCATCGCATCAGGCTCAGTCGACAAGACAATCCGTGTGTGGGATGTAAGGACGGGTCAGGCCATCATGAGGCCTATCCAGTGCCACAAGGCCTCTGTCTGGTCTGTTGTGTTCTCGCCCGATGGGGCACGCATTGTGTCGGGCTCAGATGACAAGACGATCCATGTATGTGATGCGAAGACGGGCAAGGCAATCATGGAGGCGATCCAGGGCCACACAGCCTCGGTCCGGTCTGTCGTGTTCTTGCCCGACGGAGCACGCATTGCGTCAGGCTCGCAGGACAAGACAATCTGTGTGTGGGATGCAAGGATGGGCAAGGCCATCATGGAGCCCATCCAGAGCCACACAAGCTCGGTTCTGTCTGTCATGTTCTCGGCCAATGGAGCACGCATTGCGTCGGGCTCGCAGGACAAGACGATCCGTGTGTGGGATGCGAGGACGGGCAAGGCCATCATGAAGCCCATCCAGGGTCACACAGGCTGGGTCTGGTCTGTCGCGTTCTCCTCTGACGGTGCACGCATTGTGTCAGGCTCAAGCGACAAGACGATCCGTGTGTGGGATGCGTGGACGGGCAAGGCCGTCATGAAGCCCATCCAGGGCCACATGGATTCGGTCTTCTCTGTTGTGTTCTCGCCCAACGGAACGCTCATCGCGTCGGGCTCGCGCGACAAGACAATTCATGTGTGGGATGCGAGGACAGGCAAAGCTGTCATGAAGCCCATCCAGGGCCACACGGATTCGGTCTGGTCTGTCGTTTTCTCGCCCGATGCGGCGCGCATTGCGTCGGGCTCGGCTGACAAGACGATCCGTGTGTGGGATGCGAGGACGGGCAAGGCCGTCATGAAGCCCATCCAGGGCCACACGGATTCGGTCTGGTCTGTCGTTTTCTCGCCCGATGCGGCGCGCATTGCGTCGGGCTCGGCTGACAAGACCATCCGTGTGTGGGATGCGAGCACAGGCAATGCCATCATGGAGCCCATCCAGGGCCACACGGATTCGGTCTGGTCTGTCGTATTCTCGCCTGACGGAGCACACATTGCATCGGGCTCGCAGGACAAGACAATCTGTGTGTGGGATGCGAGGATGGGCAAGGCCATCATGGAGCCCATCCAGGGCCACACAAGCTCGGTTTTGTCTGTCGTGTTCTCGGCCAATGGAGCGCGCATCGCGTCGGGCTCAGATGACAAGACGATCTGTGTGTGGAATGCGAGGACAGCTGATACCACAGCCACCAAGTTCAGCACTTCCACCTTGGATTTGAGCGCCGGCCCCATCACTTTGCCAGATGCAAAGGAGAGCTGGATACGTGGTCCAAACCAAGAGCTTATTATGTGGGTGCCTCCAGAATACCGCGCTTTCCTGCAGCTGCCACCCCGTTTCATCGTCATTGCACCTGCCAGGGTCGTTGTGGATTTAAGTCGCGTTGTTCACGGTACTGATTGGGTCAAATGTTACCTTAGGTGAATTGATTTCTTACGATGTAGTATGCATCATACAATAAATGATGTTCCACGCTTGTATTATTCTACGGCCAGGGTTAGTACAACGTTGCCGACGAACGATCAAAGTGTGGGATTGAAGAGCAGAGAATCAGGCATTCCAGGAAGGCATTTTGTTTGTGGTGGCCGAAGATTAAGTGAAGCGTCAAGTCGTGGAGCATAAATGACTTCCAAGTAGCCATTCAGGATCAACTCGAAAACTGTGTGTGGGATGTGACGGATACACAATAGGCTACAAGATGTACCGCCGCTTCGCTCCGGTAAGTCACACCGTAGAGGGATAAGAAAATCAATTGAATCCGTGTGCACACTGCCGGAAGATAATGCCGTGAAATGGCCTGCCAAACGGCAAGAGACGCCATAATCTCTCTCTTTATAAAATTACAAGATGCATCCTCGCTTCGCTCCGGCAAATGCGGAGCTCATTAATAGGATTGAGTGAATTTATTCTGTAATTAAACTCGAGATAGAGGATTGCGTGCAAGGTATATCCAAGCAAGAAAGCAGTGTTTGATGAAGTTCAAGATCAATCAGAACCAGAAAAAAGATGTTGAAGGAGGAACAATGATGCAGGGAAATGTTATTGATGACTGCCAATAGCCAGCAGTTCAGAAGACACCCAAGGTACGTTGAGAGCAGAGAATTCACGGTCAGGAAATAGGATTGATAATTTGACAACTTCTAGAAGCCTCGAGCACAAAAGAGACCCAGATCGACCATAGCACAGTGAATTTCAGGTGAGCAAAGGATTGCAGGTTAGAAAGACGGGGTCATTGGCCTATTTATGTTCAGCTCATTCTCGAGGCGCTATGCAGTCGCAGGTCAAATACAATTGCGGCGCAGCCAGGAATTTGCTGCGAGAACTGTGTGTCTCTGCGGAACGACTGCGAAATTATCAGCTGAGGCACGGTTGAAAGATCCGTTGAATAACCATTAGCCTAAATTCGGCTTGGAAGCTGGAGAAATCTTTCTGAAATATCCACTAAATGGCAAAGCTCTGGGCTTCCGCTGCAACATCTGTGCTGTCCCGTGCCATTCTGCGGCGAAGTTTGCGCAGTGCGTAGTTGTTGCGATGAATATACAGGCGCGCACAAATGGGGCAAGAACCTAGGACTTTTAGAACGAGAGGAGAGGAAAAGGAATGGAGATAAAGCTACATGGGGCAATTGCACCGCCGACGAGGCATTTGCTTAAAGAACGGTTAATGCATGTCTGTCCGAAGCTTTTTAAAGTCCGCTTTTAGGAGATCAGGCCCGACGCTTTGGAAGCGCTGGGTCCAGACCTTTGGAAGCGCTCAATGAACGGTGCTTTCTCAGAACTTTTGGCCCCATGATCAACTTTAAGCGCGTGCGCGCCTATAAAAATGTACACAATGCCAAACTTCGCTTTTCTCACTTCTTCGGTCACGACAGCTTGCCGTCACCATTCTAGGGTTCTCGGCCGTATCCGGTACGGAATATGTACGCATGGTACGGATACGGCGCCGTACCGCGCAGCATCCGGGAGCTGCCGTAGATAGCCGTACGTATAAGCTTATGAAGCTGAATGTACGGCTTTGAAGCCGGCAAAATTTGCATGTCTTTCCGAGCTGTCGTGAATGGTTGTAATGAGAATTTTCGACTTCCTGTGACCCATATGTACCTCATGAATGAATTTTGAAACCATTTCCAGAATAGTTGAAGACGATTTGCCCCACCATATTTATGCCGTACTGTATATAAACCGTACCATTCCGTATTCCGTTCCGTACCGAGCTGGGAGCCGTGGCAAGGTTGCCGTACGTAGCCGTACCATATCCGTATCGGCCGTAAGATGCGGCACATACGGCCGAGAGCCCTCCGCCATTCCAATAACCTCTGACAGTAATCTGACGCGCACTGCCCTGGCGCCGCAATTCTCCCACCTCCAAGGCAAATAGAGTGCTCCAGCCCACCCGAAGAAATGCTCAAGCTGGACCTTTGCGATGGAGAATTTCCATCTGCTCAGGAACTTGAGTGCAGTTGCGCTTGGTGGCATAAATTCAGGCCGGAGTGATCCAGCAAAACCCTGACTTACCACCCAATTGTGGGATTTCATCTTTCCGATGAACATAGCCTACAAACCATGTTTTCGTCCACAAACTCCAAGTAGCTTAAACAGCACTTCACTTACCACAACTGAGGTGCGGGTGGGAGTTTCTCATTAGGCGAACAAAAACAAACTGAAAAATATGGCTCCCTGAGGTGAAGTGAAGGTAAATGACGCTTCTATGTTGTTTGGCTAACTTCAGATAATTTATTTTGCTCTCTAATCTTCAATTTCTTACCAGATGCATGTTCACAATTCTTTGCGGTGAGAAACAATTGAACTCAGCTCAACTCAACCAAGTGCACCATAGATTCAAATGACTAAGTTGAATGAAAGGGGATGGGAGGCCGCGAAGCGGCCGACCAGTCCCTTGTAACCCTCACAACAATTCAGTTTAACCTGCGCCATAACTTGTGTCCACAGAAAGGGTTTGAAGTCAACCAGGAGAGCCCCAGAATGTTCTTTGGCCACATCATTGCAGTAGCGCCGCCTTTATATATGTCAAGAGCTCGCCAGAAGGGTTACATGGTTTCACGGATGGATCACTGCGCCGTCGTAGACAGCGGCAACTGCGGTCTGCGGCATCATGTCAAGGAAGGACTGCGTGCGGGTCAGCTGTTCCAGTAGAGCACAGAAGGGGTTAATTGAAGAGCAAGAGCAGACAACAGACAAAAGGAGAAAGGTTACATGGGAATATAGCACAGCCGAACGAGCAAAATCTTAAAGAACGGTTAATCTCAAATATACCTTGTGTATTAAGCAGATGCCTCGAATCAGATTGTATCTGTTTGTATCCTTCCATTTTTCCCACTCCGCTCTGCGGCTGTCGCCGTATGTGCGTCTCAGTTCCCGTTTTATTTCGGGGTTGCGGCTGCGAACCCTGCATCAGAGATTGGCTTCTGTCCAGCCAACTGGACGGTTCCTGCGTTATTTTTGACCTCGCCGATCAGCCGCTGAATTTCCGTTCAAAAGGAAGGCTCTCTTTACGCCCTCCTTTCCTCACACCCCCATCATCTCCCCCCCAATCGCAATGCGCATCGCTCTGTTGTCCCTCCGCTGCCCGGTCGTCTCTTCTCTCTGCCTGCTACCGCGGACAATGCGGCAAGAAATAAGAAACCAAACATCTTCGAAAATATCTCTAGCATCTACACTTAATAGGGGTTGGGCAGAAGGCGGGAGCGCGTAGATGCGTTCGAGAGTAGGTGCGAGAAAAGGGGGTTAAGTGACGGAGGCCGGCGGATTCAACGCAGAGTAGACGGGTGTGCGGGCCGAGCATGCCGGAGGAGACGTTGGTAAGTGAAGCTTGACAGGGCGGGTAGAGTCGGCGAACGGGATGGGCGGGAAGGACGGGATGTGGACGGCACGAAGCGGGCGGCATTTCGGGCGGGTTCGGAGGGTGGTGAAGCGAGCGGTGAAGCAAGTTGGAAAGCGCCTATCTATTTTCCCACCAGGGTGGGGTGTGGTCCCCTAAAAAAAATTCAAAAATTGGCACACATATAGATCTTGGTGAGAAAATGATATTCCACCAACATACTTCAATAATGGAATACAAGATATGCCGTCGCTTCGCTCCGGCTCTGTCACCACTCTTGAACCTGACCCAGTATGGCTCATGTGGATCTACAGAACAGAGTTGAGTTGCACACCAGGGCAGTGTTAAAAAGGCATGTTATCCTGTTCGACTTTCCATGGTTACAGCTTTGTTACAGCACTTACGGCTTGTCGAACTACATGTATAAATTATACTGCCTCTGAAATTTTCAATCTCGTTTTGTACTTGCTTTCACGTTTCGAGTTATCGATATATCCCTCTTGTGTGCTGTATTCGGGAGCTTGAAATCGTTATTGCTCGCCTCAACTTCGAGGGCGGCTGTCACTCTCCACCAAGTAAAGTTCAAGGTAAATTCAGCGTAGTTGAACGATGTCAATGATCTACATGGGATTAAGAAACGGCAAGTCACAGATTCTCTCATCAATGATAAACTATATGCCAATCGGCATTGGAACATCACTGAATTGTACACTACGTACCTCGATGTCCTCCCACGCATGCCCATGTCCCACCGCACCCGCTCCAAGGCGCGGATGACGCACTCCCGCTCCCCACCCTTGCCTCGCTCTTCGTCTTCCGTCCCATTCTGAAGACCCATGTCGCTCCCACTGCCCCTTTCTCTCTCCTTCGCAAGCGGCCCTGGTACCGAGGGAGCCGCGGGTGTCAGGGACGATACGGTTGGGACAGCGCTAGATGACCGCGAGCACACACACTCCGCGTCGGCACCGAGTGCTTGAACCAGTCGGGCAATGAGATGCTGCTGCATAGGCGTTTGTAGAGAGTTCTGAGAAAGATAAAGAAGATCAGCATTCGGAAAAAAAGACTCCAGAAAAAAAATAGGCTATGTAAAAGATGGGAAAAAGACGGAACGGGAAGAATGTAGTAGAAGGATGAAGGTAGATGGAAAATGGCGCAGGCAGTGTGATGGAGGGTAAGCCACAGGTAGGAGAATAGAAAGAGGAAATAGTTTCCTCATTCGAGTGCAATATCCACGTGAAACCTTCCGCCTCGACTCAATTACGGGCCCTAAATCCGACCACCAAAGACATAATTTTATCTGATACAGCTTTTTAGATAACTGCCAGAGTCACGGTATTCAGCGAAATCAGATTCGGAGACCGTTGCCGGAAGAAGGGACGTACTGCCAATATAGGTCGCCTTGGTGTCGGCGCATTCACCAATACGGACACCGCAACCCGTCAGCCATCAGCCAGACAATGGGCTCAATGGGCTAGAGTCATCGAACTATGTTATGAATGCTGAAGCACTGAAGGTTGAAAACACCCACGTACCTTTGAAATGTACAGTGGCGAAAGCATCGTGAATTCTGGTAGCAAAGGATTGATCAGTGGTCGCAAATGCACTGACCGGTCTACCAAAATACTCACTGGAGCTCCAATCTCGACCAGTGTTTGGATCCAACCTTAGGACAATCGTCAAGAATATTTGGATCGTTCATGAGATACTCGGATACTCACCGCAAAAAAACCGAACCATCGACGAACCAACGGACACCTTCGGATTTGTGTATTGCGATGAAACAACGAGCCAAGGATCAACTTCTCAAGATGTTGCGGCCTTGCAGTGAGAAGTATCTTGATGACAGATGTCGTCCAAAGCTTGGATTTTTTCGCAAAAGACTTCCATCCGACGCGAGGGATGGGGGGGATGGTGGGAGGAGAAAGAGAGGAAGCGAATGGTGCTGCAGCAGACGGCTCTTTTGAGAGGTATAAAAGCGCAGATGTGGGAAAGAGGTTAAGTTGGCCAGAAAGCCGAGGAAACCCACACCGGACAGATGTGGGCTGGAGACACAGAGATTATAAGCACAGTCCGTAGCAGACCACGAGGACGTTGTGCAGAAGCGAAAGTGGGTTAATTAAGCCTTATGGAGCAAAAACCCAACAGGTGCAACGTGATGGGCACTGCCGAACGAGCAAAATCTTAAAGAACGGTTAATGGTTTTCTAAGCTATCTGCATCTGTGTGCCTGTGGCCCTGATTGTGACCCTTGTTGCAATCAAAACATCCATAGCAAGTCAACAGTTAGGAGCACACCCAAAGTTTGTAGACAGAATATCATTTTCTCACCAAGATCTATATGTGCACCAATTTTCGAATTTTTTTTAGGGGGGCCCCCCCTCTCTGGTGGGAAAATAGATAATTACTCGCTGCGGATCAAAAGATCAAAAGATCAATAGCTCACCAACCGTTGGGAGCACCTACCTAATTCATTGAGCGAAAATGATTCTCTCATCGAGCTCTACCTGTGCGCACTTTTTCACTTTTTCATATATGTGCCGCCTCCCCCACTGCCCCGGCCTAATCGGGAAATCCACCAAAATAATGATAGTACAACAGCGGACCATAGTGAGCCCTGGCTTTCTGTGTGTAAAACCATCAATTAGGATCTTTCTTAAGTATCCAAATCCCCTAAGACGTGCTCCCATTTACCGTCCGCCTCCCCCACCGTCCCGGCCTAATCGGGAAATCCACCAAAATAACGATAGTACAACAGCGGACCACAGTGAGCCCTAGATTTCTGTGTGTAAAATCATCAATTGAGATCCTTCTTAAGTATCCAAGTCCCCTAAGACATGCTCCCATTTACATGCCGCCTTCCCCACCGTCCCGGCCTAATCGGGAAATTAACCAAAATAATGATAGTACAACAGCTGACCACAGTGAGCCCTAGATTTCTGTGTGTAAAATCATCAATTGAGATCCTTCTTAAGTATCCAACTCCCCTAAGATGTGCTCCCATTTACAGGCCGCCTTCCCCACCGTCCCGGCCTAATCAGGAAATTCACCAAAATAATGATAATACAACAGTGGACCACAGTGAGCCCTAGATTTCTGTGTGTAAAACCATCAATTGAGATCCTTCTTAAGTATCCAAGTCGTCTAAGGTGTGCTCCCATTTACAGGCCGCCTTCCCCACCGTCCCGGCCTAATCGGGAAATCCACCAAAATACTGATAGTACAACAGCGGACTACAGTGGGACCTAGATTTTGATATTTAAAATCGTCAAATGGGATCCTCCTTAAGTATCCAAGTCGCCTAATATGTGCTCCGATACAGCCCCCCTCCCCCACTGTCCCGGGCCTAATCGGGAAATTCACCAAAATAATGTAGTACAACAGCAGACTACAGTGAGCCCCAGATCTCTGAGTGTAAAATCGTCAGTTAGGTTCCTTCTGAAGTATCCGAGTCGTCTAAGGTGTGCTCCCATTTACAGTCCCCGAACATAATACATTGCCCGGGATGGTTGGTTGTTGCGCGCTGGTTATCCTCCTGTGCCTGATCAATCCAGTCCCAATCGACGTTCATCTGGACAACATCCGCGATCTGCTGATCTGCGCCTATACCAAGGGTGCTGCTGCCGACCATGACTTGGGTTTTACCAGACGTCCAGTCATGAAAACTTACGGGACGGGCTTCATCAGGTGTGTTGCTGGTACAGGCCAGTCAGAAAAATCGGTCATTTCAAGGGCTTCAAAACGGTTTCGTTCAGGCCGGATGCCTAATTTTATTGTTCTAGCTATTGCAACGAACTCAATTGTTGTCAACAAGAATGTCGACCTGCCGCCCCGAGACCTCAACAAAATGATCAACCTGGTGAACAAGTCGATCCAGTGTGGCCCGGTTACCGCTAAGGTTTGTACTTGGCTCTATCACCGAGGGTAGAATGATAGAAAACTTTCTGGCAGGTGAACACAGATTTAGATGGCTCGGTCCATGCCGTAGCCTCCGTAGGCATAGCAGCACAGGGCACGATTACCCCCAAAGGTCAGCCAACATATATAACCTGTGTTCACATGTGTTTCAGCTCACCGACGTGGGTCTGGTTGCGGGACTGAACGCGAACGTCGTAGGCACTTTGTCGCCGACCGCAGACGTCGCGGTGAGCTATCGGTCAACCGAGATGAGTCCCAGATGCGGACACAGCGCTTCACCGAGCCCAGTCGAGGAAATGCATGGTCTTCACCTCGTCAACATCGAATCCCCACAAATGAAATTGGGTTGAGTGATCAAGAGAGGTTTCACGGTATATCGATCTATGCGCGTACATCTGGTTTTCCTTTGGTGCATGCGAACAATGTTCAACTTTACTATATTTATAGCTGCAACCCACAAGTAACTCGAGGAGATGCCCTCAATTTCGTTCCGGCCCATAAAATTCCAAAGCAAATGTGGTATGGGAGGCTTCCACCTGTACACCTGACCGCTACAGATATGCCGAGTATGATGCATGTCGGGCTGCAGAGATCAATGTGAAGCTGGCGACAGTTAACTTGAATAACAACCAGAATGAGCTTGTCCATCGCTACGCCAGCTCGAATCAACGTCACGCGGCTGCTGCGGACAAGGGTATGCGGGCTCGAGATGCTGATGAATGCGTCATTGCTTTGAGACAGGCGAAGGTGCAGGTAGAGGCGGAGCTCAAGCAAGCTGTAGCGGAATCGAAAGTACGTCATTTGTTCATTCCCTGTCAAAGCTGACTGCAGATCAGTCGAATTCCTCTGGCCGGGTTCCTGCAGGGCATCCGTCGAAGGGCAAGAAGGCGGCAAAAATTGCTCATGGAACTGTATGATAATTATTTGTGAGTTTCCCTAATCTGACTGCTTTTCAGTCGAATAAATCCTGAAAATGTTCTCGGATGAGGTGAGGACGAGACGGTGTGGTAAGGATTTATCTGTGACTCGCATTCCTTCATGTCCGCCCGCCCACGAGCCTTCAATATTCCGGTGTTTCTGGGCTAGGTTAGGTGGAGCTCCAAACTTGCCATCGTTGCAATCAACCTACCTCCCCCATTCTTTTGATCCAATTCCTCTGAAATTTTGACCACCTACCATTACCCTGCCTGCCCCCCCACCTGCCAAATATCAGCCCCCGCATTCCATTTTGAACAGTGAAAACATCGTGCCGAGCAGGGGAACTTTTTACCACCTACCTCATTTCCACACCCAGATCAAGGTGACTGAAGACAGCGTCTAAATTGCAATCGGCAACACGCAGGGATGCGCAACAGAAAGCCACTTGAAACGGCTCATGGTGGTGGGAGGTGGGTGAAAAAAGTGGCGCCACTCCTGTTTGCACCCGATTGTCAATGCGTACATAATTGTGTGCATTGCTTCGGGGATCCCGGGAAGTTTGGCAGATCGAGCAAGTGTGCCGTTCGAGTCGCGGTGAGAGCAACAAGCCGCGGGCCGAGTTGGTGCGGAGCTCGTAGCTCACTGTCATTGTTTGGACGGCTGCAAGGTTTAGAGTACTATCTTTCTGCAACACAATCACCATCGCGTTGTGTCCTCATTTGTTATCTGGGTTAGTCTTGGCTATCAATGACGCACCCTCCGTGGCCGAATACTAGAGTGTCCAAAAATCTTGCCCGGAACCCCAGAGAGATTCACCTCAATGTGACGATCGATCAACCGTGATGCCATCACATCAGACCAAGCAGGACCAACGGAAGGGCTGTCCCCGCAGGCTTACCAAGCAACTCCTCTTCGTTTTTTTGCCATCACAATCCATCACCCTAACTCTGCAGTCCCCCGCATCTCGACTCACCCGCATCCGCCCCCTACCCACTCGCAAAGAGGCCCACAGACGAGGAGCGCGCGTCTACCGAACCTCAGGGACCCAGGGTGAAAGCGGCTCAAATGAGTGCGTAACTGGTTCCCAACCACAAAGCGGCCCTACAATGTTGCCCGGCCGTTTCGTACTACGAAATGGTGGCTGGGGCTGTCCCAGCCACCTCTGCCACAGCCACTGTTTCGTGGTACGGAACAACTGGGTAACATAGTAGGGCGGCAGTGTTGGCGGCAATTTCACTTTGCCCCTAAATCATGGCCAATTTTTTTTTAAATTCCACCTTTGGCATGGAAAATTCCGAGAAACTTGAAAAATGTATACCAGGCCTCTCAAATGTTTTGCGACATAATTCGGGTGCGTTCGGGGAACTCAACTTACTGCTATCAGAACAGGAAGAGTGCCATTAGGTTTTTCGTCAAAAAGTCCGGCAAATCATGTGAGCAATGCATAAGTAAACATCATGAACCCTATCTCAGCACATCTATTCCACAATATAATTCCATAACTTAGACCCAGTCTCCCCCAGACTCATTCCAACAATGCTCTCTGTCCCTATACGGCGACCCCGCTCGAATGTGTAATAAGCTTTGTGCCTAGTCGTGATTTGCCACTCAATTTCCTGCCACGACACCACACAAGAAGGACATACCTTTCAACAGCACGATTTGCACTCTTCCACGCCATTGACCGTTTCACACACAACACAGTCGCAGATCGGCTTGGGCAAGGCGACAGCGTTCGCGCTCAGCGAGAATGCGGCGAGGATGAGGGCAAGGCAGGCAACAGAGGGAAACTGCATTTTCGAAAGAGGACGTATGAACGATGGATATTGGTGGGGCCAGGCTCCACAAGCTTTTTATGCCAGTTCTAGTGGTACGGATCTCTGCAAATGCTGTGTCTGATCCCCGGGCATGGGGATGATATACTCTATATCAAAGGAGCGGGAGATGAAGATTACAGGGGATGAAATCCAACAAAGAGACCAGGCACCCCAGAATTTGGGGTTAAATTTTGGGGATTCAATTTCCGTATCCCCAGAACACCTGTATGTACTATATTCAGAAGCTATATGTCCTCGGAAGATTGTAAGCTGAAATCAGATATGCGGTTAACCAGCTAATAGTCATCAAGCTCTTCCCCCCCCCAACCTGCCTTCAGTTGACCGATTCAGGTGAGAGTTCGGATGGATAGAGTGCGATTCGAGAATATTTGGCTGAAACACGATCAGCACAGGCAAGGACCTTGGTGAAAGTGATCAGATTGATTCCCACGGTTCTATTTCAGTTCAGCAACTGGCTCGACAATATTTAGCTGAAACACAATCAGCACAAGAAAGGACATTGGTGGAAGTGATCAGATTGGTTCCCAAGAGTCTATTTCAGTAGTCTATTTCAGTTCGGCGACTGGCTCGACGATATTTAGCTGAAACACGATCAGCACAAGAAAGGAACTTGCTGAAAGTGATCAGATTGATTCCCACAATTCTATTTCCGTTCGGCGACTGGGTCGATGATATTTAGCTGAAACACATTAAGCACAAGAAAGGAACTCGGTGAAAGCGATCAGATTGATTCCCACGATTCTATTTCAGTTTGATGACTAGCCCGGTGCATGTAGTCAGCTGAAGCATTTGTAACGGTTCGACATGGATCAGGAGTTGACCTCGGGACCAAATAATCCAGTCTTTTGTTCAAACACAATCTATCTTGTGTTCCCCGGGGCATCCCCAAGCATGGACCTATGACTTAGCATCAAACACAAGCTGACAGAGAGGATGTCCGTACAAAACTATTTTCAGACCCCGAA
Organism: Mycena olivaceomarginata; assembly: GCA_029378375.1. Lineage (NCBI taxonomy): Eukaryota > Fungi > Basidiomycota > Agaricomycetes > Agaricales > Mycenaceae > Mycena > Mycena olivaceomarginata. The sequence continues at coordinate 27,566 of JARKIC010000239.1, forward strand.
CATTGCCCTTGTTTCACAAAGGAAGACCTTGGATGTCTCATGCCGAAATTGATTCGATACGGACTCGGAAAATGCGCACGCTTGAATTAAATCCTCAGTGCTACGAAATAATTGCATCAAATAGAGGACTTATCGAAAACGACGGGTGTTGAGTTTCCGGCTGAATGACGAAACCTCCGCGGTGTACAGCCACAAGCCTGCCCACAGAACTTAAGTCTAAGATAGATACGAAACTGTGTGTACAACGTTCGTGGAAATTCCTGAAATGAATTAGGGGTGCTCAATAATAAAGTCGACCTGGTCAGGTCGAATTTTAATTTGAAAATGATTTGATGGCCGTCTCGGCTGCGCATATCCCAATCGGGCCAATCTCTCTGATGCCGCGAATGACCAAGGTGCAAACGCAACCAGACTTCATCTAGACAGCAGGGAAGGATCAAATGACTTATGTTACTTGACGAACTGTTCTAGACTTGATATACGAAATTTACGGAGGTTGTAAAATTATAGCGAACGAAGTAGGAAGCAGATATGTGCGGTAGAGTTAGCAAGATTGTAAAAATATAGCGATAGAAGTAGTAGAAAGATATGTATGGTAGAATTAGTGGGTATAGTAAACGGATCAGAAACTAAGGCGCAGATTAATCAAGAGAAGTAATTGAGAAGGTACGAATTCACGCGATCCTTGACTTTGTCGCTAGCACCCGGCATGGACAGAACCTTTGCAGCCATATCAATCTTCCCCCTCACCTTGTCCATTTCCAATCTCTCGCGGTCAATAGCCAGCCTCGATTCCAGCATGACAGCCTTCTTTTCCTCTCCGAAACCACCTTCATTCTCATGAAATCTCGTAGACCACTGAATGAACTAGTGACCTGTTTGCGAAACGTAGATGATGGTGTGTGTTTAGGCTCCGAAATGACTGCGTCTGGCGTCTTAGGTACATGAAGAACAGCTTTGCGAAGATCGGGATCCATATTGAGGTCCGAACTGTCGTTGTCATCGCTGAAGTCTTCATCAAGGTCAGAGATAGCCGACGCAGAGCTGCGAGCGACCGGCCGTGCAACCTGTGCGCTAGTTCCGAGACTTTGAAGTCAGAGCGCACCGGAAACGCAACAAGGGGCGGATACATACCGGCTATTGAACAAGTCAAACCACCCATTCCTCTCCCACTCCGTAATTGTCGCGGGTTTAAGAGCACCGAGATGCAAACCAGCACCACGTGCAGCTGCGATTTTATTCTTGAGGACAGCCTCGGGATCATCTGAGTCGGGGTCCCCGCCACCGTTCCCTGTAAAGCCATTGAAGGCGTGGATCCAAGCAAAAGTCTCGAGCGTGTTGGAGTAACAACCGAAACACTAGACTCGCGACCAGTTCGTTTCACACGCACTGATCACGAGGGCAAGATAGATAAGTGCTGTGAAACGACTGGAACATCACCACCACGTGATTTTGACTACTGTTAGAAGTTGGTTCTAAATCACGAATTAGAGTAACCTGCATACCTAAGTCTTTTCTGCCTATCATTTTGCACATTCTTCAGGTTCAATTATGGTTTTATCTTGAAAACTCACCTCGCAATTGCACTTTCCTTTTTGGGTGCGCTGGCGTTTCGGTGTTTGGACAAGCATCGGCGCCATCAAATGCTGTGCTCATCACATCATTCACTTCGACCACTTCGTCCTAACTTCGAACGCGGGCCGCCCGACTCCCCCGACCTCTCTCCCTCAACTTCGAACACACTTCTAATGGACTTCTAATCCGCATCTAACGACTTCCGCCCGGGCCAGCCCCCGATCCCTCGCAGACGTCCCGCCACGTCACTGTTCTCCAATCTGCGACCACCCACTTCGAACGCCTATACCCTCGCCCACTTCTAACGCCCGCCCCGCCCTTCGAATCTCCGGACGCCCCGTACTTCTGACGCTCGCCCTCTCCGCTCATTTCGAATGCGTCCGTTTTAAATCCGCGCCCTCCGCTTCGAACGCCGGTCCGCTCACTTCTAACGCACACCCCCGCACTTCGAATGCCTGCCCGCCCACTTCTAGCGCACCCCCGCCGCTGCGAATGCCCCTCCTCTACGATTTTGAACGTTCCTCGCAGCGCTTTCACGCTTGAAGGGGCGTCACTTAGAACAACGCTCCGCCCGCTTCTAGCATACCCATGCTCACTTCGAAGACCCGCCCGCTCACTTCGGATGCCCACTCGCCCACTTCTAACACGCGCGCGCGCACTTCGAAAGCCCGCCCGCCCGCGCTTCTAATGCCTGCCCGCCCACTTCTAATGCGCGCGCGCCCACTTCGAAGCCATGCTTCACTTCGTACGGCCGACCGCACTTCGAAAGCGCTACGACTTCCCATGCCCGCACGCGCACGTGCCCTTGGAACCCCTTCCCCGCACACTTCTAACACGCCCGCCCCGTGCTTCGAACCCATGCCGCCCACTTCTAACCCTTGCCCGCCCGCTTCTAACAGCCGCCCGCTCGCTCCGAACGCGTCGGCGAACCCCCGCCCGTCCTTCCTACTTCGCATGCCCGCGCGCCTGCCCGCTTCGAACGCGCGCGCGCCCTTCGAAACCCTCCCTGCCCACTTCTAACGCCCGCCCGCCTACTTCTAACGCGCACCCGCCCACTTCTAACGCCCACCTGCGCACTTCCAATGGCCGTCCGCGCACGCTCCAAACAACGCCTCGCCCACTTCTAACGCTCGTACACCCACTTCGAAAGCCGGCCCGCCCCGCGCCTCGAACCCGTGCCGCTGACTTCTAACGCCCGCCCACCGACTTCGAAAGCCTGCCCGCACTTCGAAGGCGCGCACGCTGCCCACCCACTTCGACTGCCAGCCCGCCCGCTCCAAAGTACCCACGCCGTTCGAACGCCAGCCCGCCCAGTACTTCGAATGAATGCTCATTTGCTCCGCCCTTCGAACTCACGGCACGCCCTCTCCGCACCTCGCAAGTCCGCCTCGCCCTTCCTACACCCGCCCGCCCTCCCACTTCGAACGCGGGCCTTTGCACACGCGCCGCACTTGGAGTGCTCCTCGCCCGTCTACTTCGCACCTCCATGTCGCGCCTCACATGCGCACCTACCCGCGCGGTCTTCCGTCCCCGCCACTTTGAACGCATGAGCGGCGCGGGCTCACCTTGTACCCCCCGGACCTTCATGCGCGCCTCCCTCCTGACTCTCGCCCGGCAAACTCAAACGCCTTCATGCACCCACGCCCGTCGCATTATTTGCACTCAGGTTGTCCCTCCTTCGTCGCACTTACGCTTTCCCTGGTAATTAGCACCTATGGACTCACATCTATTTTCCTTACGCTATCATCGTCTTTTTATCTCTTTCCTTTTTATACAGCCTTCGTGTCCTTGTAGTCTATAGAAATAGTCCATTCCCGATTTCGCCTTGACCCTTGCTACAAAAAAAACCCAAGGTTTGCTGATGTCGCGAGATGGGACTACGTTTCAAGGCTTGAAGGCCTGATCGGAGGCAGGGATTTTTTGAGGTGTACATCGATTACATGGCATTAAACTGTGGCTCAGACTCAGAGTTTACCCCTACAGAATTTATTTGACACGTGACACGCCGTCAATGATGATGATGATGTGGCGTTTTAGCGGGACGCGTTTCTCTTTCTCTCTCCCACAATGCTGCATTGGAATGAATATTCAGCCTGGATGACAATCGACGGTGAAGATGCCGTTGAATATGATGTCCAGACTTCGAAGAACAAGAAAAAAGTGACTTGCTGGATCGCGTCCGAGCTGGGAAAGGTTCCGTCTTCAACTCCTCCCCCGATAGTGCTAATGCTCACTATTTGCGCGGCTGGGTCCTTTTTGACCACAGAAATTCTCTATTTCATGGAGAAATTCTTCTCCTTCCTCCTCCGTGGACGTTATGGGATATCTCACCGTGGATGGAATATACTGCGGTGGGTCGGTGCTCTTTGGCACGGCTGTGCCTGAGACCATGCGAGAGGATGGTGTCTACGATGGAAACGTGCTGAGGCCATTCATGTTTTCATCGGTGAAGCTTACAGGCAAGATATCAGCGAGATTCTCAACTCGATTTTGTTAAACCCTTTTCGTTCAGACGATGATGCATTTCTAGGATCATCGCACAAGAAACTTGGGCTAATCAAACTCCAGCTCGGGCCTGTTGAGGTAACTGACGAAGATAGCAATCTCCGAGTCGCTTCTTTTTCGAATTTCACCATTCATGAACGCGCGAAAAAAGGAGTGACGCAGCAGATAACGTCGGTCAATTTCTTGGTCATCGAGGAGCTGTAACCAACATGGACTGATTTAGGCTTGCTGAGCCCGAGGTCCTTGAGGACGATGACGAAGATGGTTTTGATCCTGTTGATACTGAGCCCTGTGGACCGGACATCGTCCAATTTTGCTTCAAATACCGTTCGATAGGTACACGGCCCCGACTTACTCCAACGACCTAATTGATGTCTTCCGGGCAGATGTCCTTCGTGCAAATGGAATTGCGCCACGTCTCAAGCGAAGGGCGTCTACTGAAAATCCCCACGCGCAGAATCCCAATGACCTCGCCGAAGAAGCCAAGATTCTACGCGTGCGCCGTTTCTTTTGTTCCTGCTCCATTAGGTATCACGCCACCTGACCTAAATCTGCCCTGCTCATCAGGAAAGATTACGAGCCGTGGAAGCACAACTACAGGAGCAGGAAATGAAACCCCGCGTCAAGAACGAATTTGACGGCGCTGTGATCGACTTGACACAGGATAGCTCACGGCGGAGCAAACGAGTTAAGCTCGAGGGGGAATCCTTGGCTTCGAAGGAGGTCATTGATTTGACGTAGGCAGGTAAATTTTCAGGCTTGTCGCTTTGTGATGAAAGACCTTGCTCACAGTGACAGTGCAGTTCCTGTGTTTTCACTTTATTTGGTGCAGACTATCAAAAGATAGAGTCCGGTTGTTCTATATAGAGTTTGGGTGACCGATCGCTCGGTGACCTGCCCGATCGGCCGGTCACTCGGGTTTCAAACTCCGCTAGGCCTGTGCCGATCCTCTTTGGCGGGGCGGTCACCGCACCTTTGCTCTCCGATCCCTACTGGGTCACTCCATTCTGGGTGGCTAGGTCACCATCGTATAAGGCAATTTTCTTCGATCAAACCTTCTGCATCCCGATATGGCACAATCTCTTTGATGTTGGCGGTGGGATGATGCTTTCTCACGCTCTCGAGATCTCTCGGGAGTGCGAAAGGCATTGTCTCAAGTACAATTCACTCTGCCTGTGGAAGGTTGGTCCGAAGAAAAGGACGTTAATTGATCCAAAGACATTCATGTTATGTCCGAAGATGAACTTCTTAGATGGTATGTTCACTGTTCTCTGATTTGGAAGTATAGTATACGGAAGCCATGGCCTCATGTGTAAGCTATATATATTTGACCGCAATCTCGCGGATGATGTGGTGAATTCAACGGAATGCGAGGGAAATTTGAGAAACATGAGGACTTCTATTTAGGGCACTGTCGACCACAACCCGACCTAAGATGAGATCTAAACTACTTGTTTTGTTGGTCTTCTGGAGCTCAGAGACATCGGGAGTCTCGTAAAAATATTCGCGGGCGTACACCGCTTAGCAACTCGTCACTGTTGTTTGAAACACATCACAGACATCGTTTCTGTATAAGGAGGGCTATTATATGGTTTCCTAGCACTCACAGGGATAGGACACCCGAGGAAACATGTTTTCAATTTAAATATCATCCGTCAAATCGATCAGCCCATCTTGCATGAGGGTATGATGCGCATTCGCAAGCTCCTCCTCGTAAGAGTCCAGTACCTCAAGCACATTACTTCCTGAGCTCTCCACTCCCTCGTCAGAATCGCTCTCCATCTCTTCAACATCGGTCAGATGGCCGATGTGATTTATCTATCAGAGGAATAAATACAACCCGGAACAGATCAGGAAGTCTTTGCTCACCTTGGTGGATGATGATGCTGGATCTCGGGTAGCTACAGCGAGGATAACCTTCGGAATTGAAACACGCTTAATATGGGTTTCGGCTATCGGAGGGAGGTTGTGTAGAGATGCGAGCTGGATGAAGTTGTGGGTTGACATTCGAACGCAATATAATTCGAGTCGAGCGGAATCCTGAAATGCCGCCTTGTACTTTGTGCGTAGAAAGCATTTGAGAATTTTGGCATTGGTGGATGGCGACGCCAGTAATTTGGTTTTTTGGCTTGTACATAACCAAACGCTGAGCTTACGATCAGCATTGTACCCGAAGAATAGCCTCAATTACTTACCGAGGACACCAATCTGAACATGACGCTAGGCCACAAAGTGGAATTAAGTTTCTTCAAGAGCTCATTACCAGTCCATGCGAAGTGATTGGAGGAAAATGTAGCTAGTTGCGGAATTGATATGTCTCGGGGGAGCCAAAGTCGAGTAGTTGGTTGCCGTCCCGTGAATGTGGGCGATCGCGACGTCAAAGGATTCCAGTACAAATCAGCCACCCGGATATCTGGGAATGTATCCGGAATCCTGTCTGCAAGTGTCCGCTGGCATCGTCTGAGGGTTCCAGATGCATTTGTCTGTAATTCCTGTCGAAGCTGATTGCGCCAGATGTTCAGACGCCGGGTACACTCAACACCCGCGAAAGTCTTCAAAATGTGAATGAGATCCTTCCCAAAGCCCTGCACTGCCAGGGCATGCGCAATCGTGATTCCAACTCCAGCTATACCATCATCGTAGTCGCCGCCAATAAGAAGGGCACATAGAACGAGTCCATCCCGATCAATCCCGACAAGATCTGTATGTTCGAGAGAATCGGATGTATAAATCGAGCATTTGTACTCGACAGATGGCCTAGCAGATAATTAGCAAAAGTCTAATTCAGAGGAAACATTGGACCAACCCAAGAGTGCGGATTACACATTGCGCGCCGAATACAAATGCATCGCTGTCCTCGCTGATGATTCCATCGATGGCCCCGTTCATGTTGAGCTGCGCTAACTCGGCTTCGGCTTCTCCTGGGGCCTGTAGTCTGTTCAGTGAGAGTAAAGCACAAAATAATTCATTGGCTTACATCGTAGAAATAGAATCCAAATGCCATGATCATTGTCTTCAAGTGCTGTTCCAGCCACTGAGGACGGTAAATTACCCTAGTGCCGCGTTTGACAGGCGGGCGGCCAGGACTGTCGAAAACAAAGACCATGGCGAGTGGTGCCAGAGAGAGGTTGCAAAGTTGATAAAAGAGTTTCTGCAGAACCAATCTTTGGCCGCCAAGTCCTGGATTGAAAGTATTAGCTGCCTGAAGTGCAGCGACAATGGCATTGATTCGAATGCTACACAAGTTCAGTTACGATATCACGACAAAGTACAGGGAATACTTACCTGATATCGTCCCCGATGACTAGAGTCCTAAGGCCGCGGTTATTGGCTTGAAAGCCCTCGATAGTTGCTAGATTTAGCAATGATCTTGTCTCGGCTGCAGGGCCTATAATCTGAGGGCATTCGGTATCTGAGTTCTATAATTGCGCAAGTTACTCACCTCCCATGGCTTAGGGCTCCCCATTTGAATGTTGCGGTAGAGAGCAGGAGAATAAGAGGAGAATGTCCCCTGTCTTACATGAAAGAGACAATTCTAGGTCGACAACATGTAATTGGGCTACAAAACAAGGTATATACATGTACAGCGCACGGTATTATGTCTTCGATTTTTTCTGAGGACGTCTCGGATCTATGGCCTGTGCTCGCTTCCGCTTTGAGCCGCCGTCGTCTGGAACACCTGTAGCGGCCAATAGAAATCATGAGCCAGATACTGCAGAAGCTATAACAGACAAACCGTTTTTGGCCCCTTCCGCTGACGCATTACTTCGAGGCATAACCAATTCATCCCCTGCAGCACACCATCCCCACCTTCTATTACTCGCATGTCTTCAAGCTCTTCGATTACCGTCTCGGCTGTGACCCGTCGCGAGGTTGATACACGATCTACCCATTCGGGTATTTCACGGAAGCGCTTGGCTCCCATGCTTTCTTTAGCCGGCTATTCTCCTAGATTAGGTTTAGGGTTATTACTAGTAATGGGCTACATACGACAGGGGGGGTGTCGTATGTAGCCTATTCCTAGAATCGATATTACAGCTGTCTGCAAAAGGCCACCTTCTGGAAAGCGGCAAGCATGGCCGGAAATCTCGGACCGGTAACAGCCGACGGTGATTGCCGGGATGTCACACAGCAACCACTCCGGCGCTACTTTACAACAGCTTCTCGCCTGCTCCTTACCATGACGGACGCTGAGCCCACTCTCCCTCTGGACCTGGAGCGCGAGATATTCGAACTTTCTGCTCGCCAATATCCCACAAGCACCCCCAGCTTTCTGCGGGTCTGTCATCGCGTTCATACCTGGTACGTCTGATCAACTCAAGTTGGCCGGTGGATCTGTTGAGCGGTTGGGATAGGCTTGAGCCCTTCCTCTATCGCGTTCTGAACCTCGATGACTCGGAGCTGGTCAATGCCATCGAAAGTCGTTTCGAATACGAGGCAAACGAACTCGCCGCTGTCGAGCTCCGTAGTCGCACACAAGGATCATTCCTTTCCAGAATCCTCCGCTGGTACAGCCCCCCGGTAGTGACGCCTACTGAGGGAGAACGAACCGCCTTCCTCAAAACCACGACCCGACATATTCTGTGCACCACGCCAGACATATTTTTTAACGCCGACACCCAGTGGCAGACCATCACCTGCTTCCTGCGCCTCAACCCCACCCTCTTCGAGCTTAGCGTCAAAAAATACTCCGCCCCAGCACCGACCCCGCCAAGCGGCAACAGAAAGCAGCTCCCAAAGGAAATGCGTCCCACGCGCCTGACGCTGCAGTTCGACCGCGACAAGTACGGTACTGTAGACCTCGCAGAGCCCTTATTTTCCGCCGTCACGCACCTGACGCTCCTGAACACCGCCGTGCTCGAGCGGGCGCCCGAATGCTGGGCCCATTGGATGCTGGCGCTCCCCGCGCTCCCCGCGCTGACGCGTCTATGTGTCACGTTCAACATCGCGCGGGCTATTATTCCGCACGTCTTGACCGCGTGCCCGCGCCTCCAGGCCATCGTTGCGTTTTGGTGGATGGGACCCATCCCGCGGTATCAGCGCGAGAAAGCGCTGGAGTCCCCGGAGTGGGCAGCGAAGGCTGCCCTTTATACCGCTTCGCGGAAAAAGGTAAATATGGTCCCATTCGAGCAGCGAATGTGCTCGACGCCCGATGTGCGCGTTGTGTTGGTGGGGGTCCCCGATTTCTTTGATGCGTGGGAGCGTGGGGTGAGGAGTGGGAGCGACATGTGGACGCACGTCGAGGATTTCATAGCGCGGAAGCAGCGAGGAGAGATAGATTGTAGGTGTTTCATTGTTTGAAGGAGATCGGCCATACTAATGCATTTATTTCAGCGACTACTTATATTCTTGACAAGGGCGATCCTTGGGCTTGATCATAATGTACAACATTCTTCGCTTACCGCATTCAATGACGTGTGCGGTGGTACGTTATTTCCTGGTACCAAAGACTCGAACAAAGCCGCGGGCCGTGACACCCTTCGTTTCCCAACTATCAGAAGAATGTTCCTCGGAGAAGCGTCAACTGGATGCATGGATGAAAGCCCCGACACACCAGGCAGGCTCGACACACCACTCCTCACCACTCTCGGGCGCTGAATTTCTCCGACATTCTTAACTGACATGCGAATCCAGATGGACGTCCATTGATACGTTCACTCTATTCAGAAATTTTCCCTTTCATCATTCACCTTCGCAAAGACTTGTGTTCCACCTATTTCTTTTTGGGTCTGTATTTGGCATTCCCAATTTTCAGCTGCATAATATCCGCTCACGGCGCAGATCCTAGCTGTCAAGCCTCCTTTACTGTATGCATGCCTCCGATGTCTACGCAGTGTGATCGAAGAACATGTTTCGTGCGATGTTGAATGTCTAGGGATATCATCCGGGAACAGCGCGCGCTATTCCCTCCCCTGTTCTTTAGCCAGAATCAGCCTTTAAAGGAGGAATAGGGTGTCCTTAGGAATAGGCTACATATGACAGGTTCAGATTTCTGAACCAAGGCAGACCCAGGGATGGATGCAAAAACAATGTGTAAGGCCGTAAGTAATTATTGCATCACGGCAGATAACGACTTTACCTGTCGCAATAACGTTGAATTGGCATGCACGCGCCTTGGCATAATTTGTCTCCAGCTTTTCCGGCCCCATCGAGGCCCCCAACCGGAGAGGTTGAACCCACGGCAGCGTAGGTGTGCTCGACTTCGACATTTGAAGCGTGACTTTCGTGAAGACCTTTTTAAAACCTTTTTAAAATTAGTCGAAGAAGCTCGTCAGAAGAGAAACAAAGGAGCACTTACACAGACTGCGGAGAAATAATAAGAATCGGTGGATCTAGACTTCAGTCGGAATTTACCTTTCGAAGGACCAGTGTACGAGAAGCCATCGCATCGGTATAATTCCAGTGATGCTTCACATCACGGATGACCATCAACGACGAAACCTTTCGACCGCATTTGTGCAATTTGTCTTTGTAAAGTGAAGCGGCGATCATTTTGAACTGTTTGCACCGCTGGGGGGGGGATGCGCAGATTTTGGTCATGGTCAACCGAAGCCAACAAATTCTATCAAAGCCCCTCTACAACTTACAGTGCGCATCAATTGCCTTCTGCATGCAGCGGACTCAGCTTCGCGAGTCCAGCTGCTAACTCTGTCATTGTCTCGACATCAAGCTCTCCCTCATCATGCACATCCTTCTGGTCCTCGAACGTCTCGTTCTCGAGATCCCGCAAGTCAGGATCATTACCCGTGTCATAATTAAACGGAAGGTCCTTGTTGGGGAGGTAATAATCAACCATCTGTGGATCATCCGCCTCGTTCAGTATAGCCAGAATTCTCTGGACAACAAGGTTCACAACGTGAGCGAAACAACGTATCTGCGAATTTTCGGGGACAAATTGGATGTCAAACTTTTCTATCAGGATGCGTGATAACGAGCATATAAGAACGTAGTTTGTCGTGGCGCTATCGAATACACCTGCAGAGAGGTAATTGGGATGATGATATTTTAGTCGACGTTGTGGTAAGTGAGTGAATTAGAACTCATCTGTTGCAGCACCCCTAGCTCAGAAAGGCGTCTGGCAATCACAGCACCAGAGTATTCGTCCTCATGTTCTTGATTCTCGATTGGATGGAAGTCGAGAACGCGCTCAACGAGCTCCCAATCGTCCGTGATCCAGCTGCCGATAGTACGGGCGAACGTGAACATCATGGAACGGGTCGTCCATGTAACAGTGGCATCCCCGATCGCCCAAGTTCGATCGCAGCCCCTAGAATCGACCTTGACAGATCCTGGGCGGACGCGAACGGGATTGGAGGAGGAGAAATTGAGAAAGGGAATACGACTCACTTGATATTTAGCAACACGGGCAACGCATGCGAAATTTATACAGATGTCATCGCGACATGATTTTGGTGTGCAGTCCAGGCGAGGAAGTGCGTGCAAATGAGACCCGGTAGACGGCGCCCGCAGCCAATGCGAGCGTGAGGCGAGTGCAGACCTTGAACGGCATCGTCGTAGCGTTCGTCGACGCCAGGAAGGGGAGCGTAGAGGTCGGGGTGGCGAAGGAAATATGATTGGAGCGAAGTGGCGAGTGCGTCAACGCGTGGGCGGCACGAAGTATTAGTATCAGTCCAAGCATAAATGATTTAGGTAGATTGCGCACCTTGCATTGAAAGAGATCACAAAGATATGGCCTCCTACATTGACGCAAGTGGCAACCTCGTGGAGCAATGTTGCAGACGCAGGCGGATGAGAGCGGGTGAGAGCGGATGCAGTCAAGGCCGAGGGACAGAATGTAAGAAGAACGGGAAGTGACCCCAGGGCGGGGGTGCGAGAGCGGAGCGTGTGGGGTTGAGAACAGAAGAGTACGATGTACGTGAGGCGCCGAGCGGCAGTGCGCGCAGATGGCAAATAAGGAGGGCCGCGGGCGACGAGTAAGGAGCGTCAAGGGCGGTAAGGGGACGGGCAGGTGGGCTGAAGTCGGGTGGGGCGCGGGGAAGGGCTGAGGCGGGGGCGAGGGAGGCGGGCCGGCGAGGAGGCAAACAGACGCGTCGTGTGCGGGAATGTGCGGCGGAGGCGGGGTGGTGTGAAGAAAGGCCGTGGGATGCAAGGCGGAGGGTGGCGATGAGTTACAGCAAGTGGGCGCGAGGTAGCGCTATACTATCCTTCCCCTAGCACCCGGACACTTAAGGAAAAGTCGTATAGATCTCCATATACAGAGATGAAGACATAAATCTGAATACATAGATCGTCAGGAATATGGATGATGTGTGGGGTAAAAAAAGAATTTTGAGCCAAACGACCCAGAACTCGTTGAACAAGGCCGTTTTTGATCAAGAGTCCAGTTGTCTGAGTGGTAGGTAACGTAACGTTGCACAGCATTTCATGTGCCAGCTCATCCATCGCGCACTCCGGCCCCAATTGTTTTCCATTACCTTTGAAACTGGACATACGACTTCTACTGCATCTATTGTACATACTGTATCTCTCAAACCCGGCGTTCCGACACCCTTTTCCCTCAGGGGCTCTCGTCAATCGCTGCAAGTCTGGCTGCCCATGGACGGTCTGGGCGTGCACGACCACTGCGTCTTACCACCTCGGGAACCGTTGCCGTCGCTCTCGCCATCAAACTTGTCACTGGAGGAACTCGTGGAGCTGCTTTCTGCAGCGTCAGATGCACTTTTATCGTCGGAATTGGTGGGTGGATTCTCTTTTTGTTTTCTGCTCGGTCTGCTGACACCTGCTCCCCCTCTGCCCCGTCCACGGCCTCGACCACGGCCCCGACCATGCCCCCCAGCCTCCTGCCGCTTTTTTCGAGCGTCCTCGTTGACCATTCGATTCAGCTCGCGGAGAGCACGGTGTTCCTGTACTTGTTTGGCACGTTCTTCTTTCTCAAGTCTCCTTCGCTCCTGATTCGCTTTTTTCTCCTGCCGTTTCGCTTCCGCCGCCGCCTCTTTCTGTTCCTTCTCCTGGGCCTCCTTCCGCTTCTGTTCCAGCCCCTCCCCTGCTGTGAGGCATCGTGCAGCGCCCTGGAAGTGTGTGCGACCTTCCTTCTTCCTGATCTACATGGGTCTACAGACTTGGTCGTCGGCACTGTGTGCCGACCCCATGCGGACATCTATGGACAGCTGCAGAAGTTGGGGTCTCTTCTTGATCCGGCAGTGGGGCATAGAAATGAGATAACGCTAAAAGCCTAGAAATTGCGAGTTGGATGAAGCCGAGGCAGCCAAGTTCTCGGCAGGACTCTGACTCAATCTCTAGCTGGACCTTGTACTTACTCTCAATCAAATTGGGCCTATCTGCGGCCCTTAAACGCCGCCAGAATATTACAAGCACTAGTCAACCAACAGCCGCACCGTGCCAAAACTGCGCCGAGTCTCTCCGCCGCTGCGCCGCGCCAAAAAGTGTAGATGCCGGACCTCGAAGCGATCCGGTGCTGTGCAAATAACACCCTGTGGTCTGTTGGTTGGCTTGAAGTTATTCGAACTCTAAATCGTTCCGCTGGGATATTTTTTTTTTCAGAGATCCAGATTACCGGCGACATCCGGGGGAAATTTGGGCTTCTGCGTAGAATCTATTATTTGGGTCCGGGGTCTCTGCCTGCAACCGGGGTTTCTGAATAGAATTATTCGGGAAGAAGCATCTCACTTCAAGCATCTGCATGTGGTGAAATAAATTGAAAAACTTACGCCGCCATCTCTTCTTCTGCTTCCGCTATCACATTGGTGATGAGTGCTGATCAGGTATGCATCACAGTGCATGACCATCACAATCAATGAATTTGATGTTCGTACTACGAACAGTTCTAATTACATACTATCAGTTGAGGCGCAATTCTATCGCACCCCACCCCGGCAATTGAGATACTCGGGAAACGTCACTCTGAGGGTGAAGTTGCGGGTGGGTTGACCCTTACTAGAAGTTGGGCTGTTTGCGATGATCTCGGGACACTGTTACATTGATAGGGATCCCCACGGTAACCATATAATACTGCTGTAAGGTTACGGTTATACTGTTACGGTTACGATACAGGTAGTTTTGAACTCGGCGAGGAGTGGTGGGTTGGGTTCTGGATAGAACTGAGGGCTCTATACAGACGATGGGAGGTAAGAAAAAGGCCCATACTACCATGTCTGGACTCACACACCTTTGCTCAACGCCGTTTAATCACAGTATATACAGTTTGCCGTTACGGTTTTACGGTAACCGTAACCGCACTGTATGGCCTCAAAACCCGACCGTAAAGACCCGTAATCGTTACGGTCGTAGCAGCCGTGGCCTCGCAGCCTGCGAGGCCACGGCACACACCTAGATGATTTGATATGCCGGACAATAACTGCAATATTCGTCAGATACACCCTCGAGAACGCAACGTGGCAGACGAGACCGGGTGGGACGTTGCGTAAATCAAGAGCAAAGATCAGGGACATGGAGCTCGATGTTGTCCAGCCCGCCCTAGGATGCTTGTGGTCAAAACTGGCGGGGGCCAGTAAAGAAACAGCTTTAACACACTCGGCGGTGACCCATGGAATCCATTCCTTGTGCATGTGGGAAGTCCAAATCTGGCGTTAGGGGGGACCAGCTGCCACATAGCTCCATTTTTGCAGGAATACCAGGCTGACTAGATGGCCGCGGATGAAAAGACCAACAGTCACATCATATCTGCTCACATGTCCTGTGACCGATAGTTGATTGCCGTTTCCGGCTTTCTCTTGACCACCACGATCTTCGACTGGCAGCGTCTCCGGTCCGGCTCTTCGAACCCTAGTGTATTAACAATATTCCGATACTGTGCCAACGTTGAACGCATCCGTTCTATTTTCTGTGCTTAATGCCATTCCCGAGTTGTTTGCTCATCCGACGTCTACTACTCATTTCAGCCTTGCCGTTTCAATCACAAGCTTGCCAAGCCTGCGTCCAGAAGATCCCTTTTTTCTATCCTCAATGCTGTATTCTTGCTCTGTGGTTGTGCTATTGGCTAGAACACGGATAATATTACCTGATCGTCTTTTCATATCCTTCATTTCACCTACTGATTACATTGGCACCTCCCGGCGTACTGGCCATCTACTCCGGTCAAATGAGGTGCACTGAGAAGTAAGAAGTGCTTGAATAGGCTTATGATCGTCGCACAAGTTCCATCTGGTCGGCGGTCAGAGCTGTTTTATCCATCCTAGCTGTCGCTGTGGAGCAGAGGCAAAATATTACTGCGGATTCCCGACTCGATCGAGGAGAGGGTGGTCACCTCTCCCAGCGAAAACAACAAGTGGTGCTAGATTTGGGCTCTTGCGTTCCTCGGCAGTTCATACACTCCATCCTGCAGTGCCTAGCTTATCTTACGCACCGTAGAAACTGGCTCGCTCATTTATTCGGCGGAGCCAACCTGCAAATCTCCTTGCCTCGGAAAATAAGCCTGGCTTACACATGAACACTCCTATCAGCGTCGTCGTGAGACCCTCTTTGGTATCAAATCCGAATCCACCCCTCTGCCGTGGATCGACTCCATACACGGCCGCCATCCAAACGAAGCAGAAAATCCAGTCTTGCAGCAAACCATCCACAACCCTCTACCTCGGTTACTACTGTACGTCCTTGTAGGGAGGCGACGGCCGAGGGATTGTGACAGGGCCCACTTGATGCCGGCGACGCGACGAGGATCAGGGTGACCGTGACTGTCGCCATTTTGGGCGACGGCCGGTTGGGCAGAGCGCGACTGTAGGCCGGAGGACTGTGGAGAATTCCTAGAACAACAGGATCGAGTACGCTTCCCTACGACTGGCGGTCTCCAAGAGGCAGATCGAGGGTGAAGACTCTGATGTAGCGCTGGCAGATGTTATACGGGATGCCCTCGGAGATGGATTGCCCACACCGGATCGCTCGGTCCTTGAGGTTGCGAGTGCCACCCAAGATGAGGATACTGGTGCATTAACTGCCAGGACTGAAGACGATGACATTTATACAATGATCATGGTCGAAATGGTCGGAAGTCGGGATTTCGAGCGAGGAAATGGGCTCCCAGGAGGATGAAAGATGCACAAGATGATTAGAGCAGGTCCTAGAACATGTAGAGAATTTTTTTGGTATTTTATTGATTTTTTCCGATGTCACGCCGGCCCATTGGCGACGGTCCCAATAGTGACCGTGACCCGCCTGGACGTCGGCGACGCGACGGGGGTCAGCGTGACCGTGACCGTCGCCTCCCTACAAGGACGTACAGTAGGCTCTCAACCCTCCTCCCCGCTGTTCCCACACCTCTGTTATGTCCGTACTTCGCTCGTTCTCTCCCTATCTCTCTGAAATATCCACGGCTCACGACCCCCTCTCAAAATATCAGGTATACACCCGCGCTTTGCTTTAGCCAGCAAGTATCGCATGACAATCGCCTCGCTTCACATGCGCCTGATGTATGCAGGATATGGACCACGAAACACGTGCGTTTCTCCCAGAAAGGTGGGTAATTCCTCTTTAATTTCAAGAATCTATATGAAGTTTGATTAAACAATCCACGTCTCAATGGAAAATCAGGTTTGATCCTTGATTGTTTAGTCACATGAAAGGGGACAGAAAAGGTCAGGGGCATTGGTGAGGTACAGAGGTTCTGTTTAATCAAGGGTTGTTAATCATGGATAATCACGGTTCATGTTTAAACATAAACATGAACAAAAACAGTGTTCACCAAGGCTCAAAGATGAAAATGTGCCAACCATGGTACTCAAACGAGTGAACTCTCCAAAACCGAGAAAATCGGAAAGAAAGCAGCATAACCACTAGACCATGCAACCTACCAGCCTGGAATAAACCAGGTGCTAATTAACATTTTGGACTAAAGACTTTTTGCAACCAACTTACAACACAGAGAAGAACTTTTTTACTCTCCACTTAATAACACTGGTACATCCAAATGAGTCCTGGGAGGATCATTGAGATCTTCATTTCACTGATGCAATTTCACTGTGATAAACTTATGGGTTAGAAAACAAATATGGGTCTCACAGTATCCAAAGTGTAGGAACTTTAATTTTCTGCTCATTAGTAATACTGGTATGTTCAAATATTCAATAAGTTCTTGAGAAGATCATCATTACTTAGATGTTAATACAGTGTGTTGACTTTCCTGTGCCTTGCTTAGGGAGATCCTGGACCCCGCATGGGTTCTTGTCCTCTCCTTCATATAAAATCTCATGTCTTGCTCTTCACAACCTCTTATTCAGTCAATCCAGGTGCCAATGCTGGTGGCATGCTTCGAGTATCTTCAAACATCACTCAAATTAACAGGTAAAAAAAGCTGTAACATTTCCATAAAAATGCTCCAAAAAGCTTCCTCTTGATTAGGTGTGACTCTTCAGGTAATGGTTGCAGTCCCAGATTCAGAACCCTCAATTGCTCATAACCTTGTGCCAGAATTCATCAGTTCACTTGACTGTCAAAATTCACTGCCTTAATTTTATCTGCTACTCCCTTCTGCCTCATACTCGGTTCCCATACTCAGCATGACAGATGTGCAAGGAATGAGATCTGCCACACGAGAGATTGAGTAGACCAAACACAAGGTGACTGTTTCAAGTTTAGGATTCACCCCAAAGCAAGATAAATACCACAGCGGTTTCTATACTAGGAGGGGGAGTGGTTCCGATAATCATCCAATCAAGTAGCGGGCCACCACAAGTAGAAACAGAGTTGAAGGAGTGTTGAACACAATGAATGGGGGGAATGGACACTAGAGACGAAAAGAATGTAGTGAGTGATAAAAATATTATATTCACATGTCCCTCTTAGTTTTCCATGCTAGTGTTTGTCCACGTCCACATTTAGTCTTCGCCTTCACCCACCTCAAACATACCAGATTGGATTTTGGGATGCATTGCCTCATACACCTGCACTTATACCTCCATTGCTTAGACTCAGAGTCAGTGTGTCAGGCACTGTGTACACATAGGCTAGTTGTATTTCAAACAACCTGAGCTGATATCTGAAATACCTCATGTATTACAGCAAATTGCAGTACCAAATGTGTGAACCAAAAAATCGTGTTTTGGGATATTTTCAAAGAATTCCCGATATCTCAGCCAGTTCTTCACCGGTTCACATAAAAAATAGATAGATCTACTCAGCTAATTCATACGCAATTAGTGATAGAAAGAAACTTTTGAAAATATTATGTATTAGGTAATTTTTGGTTTCAGGCTGTTTTCACACCGAAAGCTATCTAGCATGCTGAGAACATGTCCCAGGAGCCTAGTAGTTTAGCATGGAAGTTGCTTATCTAGAGATTGAATAGTACCACCAGGTACTGCGCCGAGCTTCCTAGCTCAAGGCATTGTCCCCTAGCTGCACCTCCATCATAGATATCCGTCTGCTAGACCCTCGCTAGTTACGTCGCAAGTCATCTCTGGACTACTAGAGTCTCCTAGGTCATGTCTCGTGAATGTATAGGCAGTGGTTTAATCCCTGGTTGTTTGTACACTCAGCTAGCAGCTAGTGCATCACACTAGTGTAGCCTCGTGCTACAATCAGCAGTTAGGGCTCGCTCTGACTCTCCTTTATATCACCAAACAAGTGGTCTGCGTACTAGCTAGGATGCTAGTAACAACAGAAGTGCTAGTTGCTTCCCGTTGTATAAATATTGGTCATAGGAAATCGCAAAATTAGCCCTAGATGCGGTGCATTTATGTTACATCATTTCAACGGGTCCTCCGCAGTTGGCTTGTGCGGCGTGGTCAGCACACATTGCGCACCTGGGACGTTGCGTGCCTAAAAAAAAATCAAAAAGAAAAACTGGAGTGAGAAGCAGGATTGGGATCGAAAAGAAAGAGCACAGACGATCGTGACACTGTTGTGTCTGACAGTCGGGACGTCCACCGTCTCTGCAACCTCAACAAGATATCCAGGCTGTGTCTTCGAGAAAAATTTGAAGTCTTCCCGTGTGAGCTCGGGGAACCAAGTCTGTGCCATCTTGAGACCCACTGCAGCGTCGGCGACAGGGACAGGAATGTCCGCAGGGAAGTTGAGCTCGTACAAATCACTGTCACGGTGGTAGTTGACCTTGAGCTCGCCTGAGACGTGCAACGCGAAGCGATATGGTGGCTGGAGCTCGGGGTGCTTGTCGTGAAGGTGGCATGCAGCACCGAGAGTCACGTGTCTGCACAGTGGGGCCTCCAGAGCTATGTTATGAGTCAAAGGTCGGTTGGCAACTTGAATGGAGGGTGGGACGAACTAGGAGTGAACCAGCGAAGGGAAAAGTGTGGAGCTGCCTCACTGTGGTCTTTGAGGGGGACGAGGAAGGCCGTGTCAGAAAGGTTTAACTCCCTGGCATCAAGTGAGTGCCAATGAAGATTGACCCTCTTTAGACTTTGTACCTCCTGATCAGCTGAAGCTGATCGTCGGATACTGTACTATTTCATTCAATTCGTTGTCACACGTCGCACCCACTTTCTTTTTATTGCGGCAATAATTTTTTCTCAATTTGTCGGATTTCTTTGGATTTTAATTATATCAAAAATTCCGAATTGAATGCGAATTGATCGAAATAGTACAGTAAGCTATGATCAGGTTGCAGAAGAAGCACCACAGCAGGATTGCCTCTGAATTTCTTGCTGGTGAAAGCATTGTACACGGTGTAGGGCAGTCGAGTCAGGGACATGGAAAAGAATGTTGGCGATGGGCCGATATGTATGCCAAAAATGGAATGAGTCATATGAGTCAGCTCAAGGGTATGCCGGCCCGGGAATCCCGGGCCCCATGCCGGTTCACATTACTATATTGGTCTAGTTTTGTGATGGATGCGAGAAGTTTGGGGATCCGGCACACGTTCAGAGGGGGTATTCAAGCAGGAGAACTGGTGTAAGTAGTGGATTGAAGAAGAGGAAAGTAACTACAGACAACACAGTATTAGAGAGTTTGTGATAGCCACCTGTAGCAACCTAGGTGGCTTCTGAGGCATGTGGAGTGGGGTGGCTCCATTGCAGCCAGGCGGCTTCTCAAATGACATCACTACTGTACGTCCTTGTAGGGAGGCGATGGTCACGGTCACGCTGACCCCCGTCGCGTCGCCGACGTCCAGGCAGGTCACGGTCACTATTGGGGCCTTCGCCAATGGGCCGGCGTGAAATCGGAAAAAATCAATAAAATACCAAAAAAATTCTCTACATGTTCTAGGACCTGCTCTAATCATCTTGTGCATCTTTCATCCTCCTGGGAGCCCATTTCCTCGCTCGAAATCCCGACTTCCGACCATTTCGACCATGATCATTGTATAAATGTCATCGTCTTCAGTCCTGGCAGTTAATGCACCAGTATCCTCATCTTGGGTGGTACTCGCAACCTCAAAGACCGAGCGATCCGGTGTGGGCAATCCATCTCCGAGGGCATCCCGTATAACATCTGCCAGCACTACATCAGAGTCTTCACCCTCGATCTGCCTCTTGGAGACCGCCAGTCGTAGGGAAGCGTACTCGATCCTGTTGTTCTAGGAATTCTCCACAGTCCTCCGGCCTACAGTCGCGCTCTGCCCAACCGGCCGTCACCCAAAATGGCGACGGTCACAGACACCCTGATCCTCGTCGCGTCGCCGGCGTCAAGTGGGCCCTGTCACAATCCCTTGGCCGTCGCCTCCCTACAAGGACGTACAGTATTGGTTCTGTTGGCATGAATAGATCCCTCAGGTTCATATCCTTTGGTGAAAGACATGCAAAAATGCTTGACAGGCAAGAATAGGCAGGAATACACATAAGCCTGGCAAAGGAGAATTCAGCATCTCCTGGCCCTGCAGAGGAGAAGGAGACAGCAATGATGACAAGGGGGCTAAGGACAACAGCATTGAGGAAGAAAACAATTGAAAGGAACACAGGGTTACAATGGGACAAGCCACCTAGAAAAGCCACCTGGAGCTGGAGCCACCCCCCTCCACATGCCTCGGTAGCCACCCAGGTGGATCTGCACAAACTCTCTATTTATATGATGGAACAGAGGCAGTGTGATGGGTCGATGAGGAGAGTGAATAAAGTAACTTGTGACTGCTAACTTTAACTTTGATCGCCCCTTTGGCTTGGCAGGGCTAACTTTACTTTACTTTACTTTACTTTTCCCACACTTGACGAAACTAACTTAGACTAACTTGTTGACAACTATAACTTACTCAAATGTTGGTTTTCACGTGTAAGCAACATTATAACTCAACAAACTTCGTGCTGAACATCTTTAAATTTAGGCCGTTATTCTATTGGATTTTTGTCCCGCTCATCCAGCATGAGTTGGATGAATTCCGCACATGGTGGAATTCCCATCGTGTCCGACTACAGCCAGAAAAGAACATGCTATCTGGCCATGTACCTGCCTATGTGTTTGATCACCCTTCTCATGTGGGTGGGAGTGATTGTCAGATCCAGATTCCTAAGGAAGCCATGGAGGAACTGCGGGGATACTTGACTGAGGATGTGGGATCTAGAGATAGTCATTTTCGGTGGCCAGGCTTAACAGTTGAATTTGAGGCATTAGCTACACACACCTGGGTTCAGGTTGGTAGCCCAGTTATGCTCGATACTGCCTGGGATGTGTTTTCCCAGATGTCAGATGCTATGGAGCATTATTAGTGCAAGTGATATATACATGATTGTAATCAGTTAGAGCTTCAAATAAAACCACTACTACTGAAAAAAAAGACTAAAGAAAGACAAGTGTTTGTGATTAGTAATCCATCAACCTGAAGGGTTTTTGACCGTGGCCTGTCACGGATCATGTGCCATGTGACTGGCGATGCGTCACACATTCTCATACCCTAGTTGTCAAGTGCTTGCAGGGCTGCAAGGCAGTAATTAAAAGCTTGTATATGAAGAAAATCCCTCCCTTGACCGCCTAATGGTATACCTATGGGGTGTCTGCACAGGAGGTGTCATAGCTGTTCATCAAATAAAATGCAAGATCAAACCGGCAATTGGAAATCGAACTGTGCCCATCCCACATACCGTAGCTGTCATATCAGCACTTCTGCTGCCATGAGCAGTCGCACGAGAAGATTTCACCCTTCACCCTATTTATAAGGTTATGTTGGTCTGTTCTTTGTCCCTCTGCCCCAAGCCTTTTCATCGCTGGTGCATGCATGCCAGGGGGAGACCACTAAAAAGATTATTAAAATCCACTAGTACGTGGTTATATGTTTGGCTTTTGATGGGAATAGATCGGCAACACCGGCGCCATCAAATCCATCAATTCATGTCGCGCTGATCTACGATGCATTCGTGGGGTGACGTGTTGAGCTGACTGTGTTCAGGCAGTGTTAAGGCTATTATTAATGTCGTATCTAGTACTCTGTTTACAGAGAAGGGTTCTGTGGGGCCGAAACTACAATCCTCTGCCTACCCATATATGCGAGGGTTTCGCCGACATCAGTCACATGTGTAGATCATCTGATTCGTTGTCCTCCACTTCCCGGGCCGGCTACATTATGTGTCGTGATTTCTACTCCACTCTGCTCCATCTCTGCTCCACAACCTGCTTCACATAAGCAAGCATATCATCCAATAGGGGACTTCACGGTAGGGCCAAATATCTCGTTTGAGAATAAAAATAATGGACTGATGGAACGAATATTTTCCCAAAATAAAAGTATTCCACAAACAAGATTTAATCTCGTTTGTGGAATATTTAAATTTTGGGGAATATATCTATGAGTGCTTGTGTAAGCCGTCCATGACACTTGCTATCACTGCCCACCAAAGCTCCCGAGGGCGGGAGTATCAACAAACTCGAGGCTCGCTTGGCACAACTGAAGAAGGCTGCTCCCTCTCAGCCTGAAAAACGATCTCGGGGCCGGCCTAGGGGTTCGAAAAACAAACCTAAGACTCTCGAGCCCGATGCAGAGGGTGATGAGCAGATTGACGCTTCCACTGACACGAGCGTCAAGCAGCCAAAGACTGCCAAGCCACCGAAATCTGCCAAAGAGCCGAATCTGTCAGGTGAGCCACGAGGACGCCACACTAATAAAAATAATAGTGGAAATTCAAACGGGGTGATCATGGATTTATTTCCCAAAAAATAAATAAATTTGTCCCATTAGTCCATTATTTTTATTGTCAAACAAGATATTCGGCCCTACCGTGAAGTCCCCTAATGGCCGTGATAAAATTCTATGAGGAAATTCAAGAGTCGAAAGGATCATCTATGAATGATATTTAGTGATACTCTACCGGTTGGGATCCAGAACTCATGTTTCTGGGCAGGCATTAGGATCGGACCGTAAAAGGCAATCACAGCCAAGTCAAAATCAACATATCATCCAACAGCCACGATGAAATTCCACGAGGAATTTGAAGAGTCGAGAGGAACAAACATTAATCATATTTCAGCATTCTCAGGGGATCAGAGTAGGGGATTGCCGCCACCACCAATTATTAACGTCGTATCTAGTATGGGTTTTATGCCAGCTTGGAAGATGGGAGGGTTCACAAGTGTTATTATTGTACCATAAAACAGGATTCTTTGATTTCATAAAGATTTCATTCTGGGGCTCGGCCTAGGGCCACAAGTAAACTGTATTTGGCCCAATAATCATCGCCTCGGAGCCACCTGAACACAGGTTGACACGACGAACGCGTTGTAGACCAGCGCGACGCGAATTGATGCATTTGATGGTGCTGGAGTTGCCGATCCGTTCCCATCAAAAGCCAAACTGTGAAAGTCGAAGTCACACGTAACGGTGAGCCACAGGGAAATGTATTCGGGGCGCGGGGACACAAGCGCAGGGGATACAAAGGACTACTGAAACAAAGTATTACCTAAAGGATATATAGGCGGACAGGAACGACGGATAGGGGGGTAGGCAAGGTAACCGGGAAGTGCGGCGCGCGACGATCCCATTTCCAACACTCCCACTGAGGGTTGCGCGCCGCAAGCTCACAAACTCCCACACACTCAAGCCCATCCATCTCCATCATTCACCTCCAGCTGGCATGACAGCCCTCGTTCTGGAGTACGCACGTTCGCAGGGTGCCTCGGTGGCAGTCGGTTCGCGCGGTTTGCAGTGCCTCGGCGGCAATCGAATCGGATCGTTCGTTCGTTCGAGCTCGAGTCGGACAATACAGCCATCGCAGCTGCATTCGGCACTCGTCGCAGTTCGTGGGTTACAGTTCGGTCGGCGGCGGCAAGCAACACAGGCGCCCCGGGTTATGGTTCGTTCGTTCGCGGCACGGGTATCGGGTTGATGACGAGTATGTGCGGTACAGGGAGTTCGTCGGTCCAGTCGAGCGCTGGGATGCCTCACAACGAGGACTTCGGGGTACAGGGGTAGCGTGAGAGAGGAAGTTCGAAGCAGCAGCAGGCAGAGGCCAGGGCCGGGGCCCATAACCTGTGAAAGTCGAAGTCGCACGTAACGGTGAGCCACAGGGAAATGTATTCGGGGCGTGGGGACACGAGCGCGGGGGATACAAAGGAGTACTGAAACAAGGTAATACCTAAAGAATATATAGGCGGACAGGAACGACGGATAGGGGGGGTAGGTAAGGTAACCGGGAAGTGCGGCGCGCGACGATCCCATTTCCAACACAAACATGTAACCACATGCTAGTGGATTTTAATAATCTTTTTAGTGGTCTCCCCCTGATGCATGCTCAAGTTAGCTACTGTAGAACTTTGGGGGAAACGGTATAAGTAACTGCAAATTCGGGGTTTTTCCATATATTATTTCAACAGCCTGTCAAATACGTGTAATTCGGAGGGGAAGAGCTTTGTCTCCGCTCTCATTGATTGGCATTAGAATATTCAAGAACCTCGGCCGAACAGACTTATCTGCTTCGGCGAACGAAAACTTTGCGATCAGCTCACAAAGGATAACTTGCATCTCCAATATTCTGTGGATGCAGTCAGAATTCAGAAACTCTGCGAAGAGTGTTTCGGGGGCAAAACGGTGCTCACGCGAATCTCCACCTGCGGGTCTCATGTTAGCTGCATGACTTGATTTATTTCCTGGCTAAAGTCTTACCCGAGACATATGCGCGGGCCCCCATTAAAGGACAGGCTACGGTAGAATCAGTCGAAGAACTTGTGTAGAATGCAATATATTTGGCCTACATGTTTGCGTAGGGACTAATGGCGTCTTCTTGATATGTCCTACCATCCAACCAGCGAGAAGGGTTGAATTTGTCTGCGTCAGCTCCCCATCGAGCGGGGAGTCTATTGGGATGTATAAGATTAAATATGGCAATTAGAGGAAACGACTGCACCTTTGGTACGCCGCGACAGCAATTGTCAAGAGCTGTCCTTTCTTCACCGGAATTTGACTTATGCGCTCCCCTGTTGAAGTTATTATTGCCTCCTTCAGCGGAATAACAGTGTCTTCCATGGGAACGCGGTCGGAGAGTGCACCCGTCGGATATAGTCGGAGGGTTTCCTGGAACGACAGAATCCATCAGTTTGGTGGCCAGGTTGCATGCGCCATAATCAAGCGACGCCCCCACCTTTATCAGGGCATTGAGTAACGGCATACTATCGTAGACACTGTTTCTTGGGCCTGATCCGGCGGAGGAATAGATCTCGTCGCGAAGCTTATCTTGGAAGTCTGCATCCCTGGCGAGTTCGAGTAGCGCGAACGCGACGGTGCTAGCCTGAGAATGTCAGAACCCGGATTCAATGCATCTTCGTCATAGGACGCTACCGTTGTCTCTTGTCCAGCAAGGAGCATAATGGCAGTCTGCGCGATGACATCGTCCACGCTCAACCCTTTCTTGTGGTCCAAAATTCCAGGAGTCACTGTTGAACTTAGTGAGTCAAAATGCCTGCATCACATATAGACTCACAAAGGAGCCCAAATACATCAGTATCGACCTCCAGGCCTTGTGCAGCAGCATCTATTTTTTCCTGGACTACTCGGTGCCCGGTGCGATTCGCAAGGTACCGTTCCGTGCGGATAACCTTCGCGGCAACGGTCGGAAAATACATTGCGGCGTGCCAAAACCAGACAGGTAGATGCCCTCCGATCGCATCGCCGATTATCTGGCCCTCAGATTGACTAGCTGTGAAGTCGCTGCCGAGAGACTCCAGTTTCCATCGTTGCGGCGAAGTCGATCACTTACGCGAATTGCATTGTGTTAGCCACTAAATCCTTGCCCAAGGCTTCAATCGAAATTCCGAGAACGGCTAGAAAACTGTTAGAGATCTCGGCCATCGTCTAAATTACGCGCTTTCGGACCTTCGCTAATCGCAGTCACAGTTCCCGTGCGTAGTGTTGGGCGAATATTCGTCGATGATGCACCGGCCGACTTCTCAAATTGCTCTGAAATCTTCAACGGTCATTGGTGTGGGTTAAGCTGAATTCAGTTGACTGATATTCTCACCATTTCTGCCACCTTTTGGAATACTGGTTGATAGTTGCGTACTGCCCCAGGCGTGAAACCGACGTTTAGTGCGCTACGCACTGCGTTCAAGCCCCCTGTAGAATCCCGCCATGTCGAGACGCCTCGCCAGGGCGTGGCCACTGATCCGGACTAGCCGTGTCTAGGCGCCTAGACACGTGCCTAGACTTTGCCGATGCGAGGCGGTGCGTCAGCCCTGTTAAAAAGATAAATAGATTGACCTGAGCATTGAATTCCTGGCTCATTTTAGTCCGAGATACATGCAAAATAGAGCGTGAAAGGTGAAGTGTGGATGATCTTCATATACTGTCATCCCGGGGACAAGCTA
Organism: Mycena olivaceomarginata; assembly: GCA_029378375.1. Lineage (NCBI taxonomy): Eukaryota > Fungi > Basidiomycota > Agaricomycetes > Agaricales > Mycenaceae > Mycena > Mycena olivaceomarginata. The sequence goes on from JARKIC010000239.1 coordinate 54,314, forward strand.
GCCAAGGTGATGTCGAGGCAGACTTAGCCACCTCGACCGCCGGAGTCTAGGCCGCCGTTGCGGACCTAAACGGGCCTCAACTCCGGCGTGTCTAGGCAACCGGATTTATGTGAGGCCAGGCCAATCTTGACGTCTCCACGGAGATAGGCGCGCCTAGCCATTGCCTCAACGCGCCTAGAATTGGGCCGTTCTAGAACCGGCTTGAACGCAGTGACGCAGTCGGCGATGCTCGTCCCCTGAATACACAATGAGCGTCCGCCACCTGTAATTTCTTTCATTACAGGGAAAAAACGTGCCTCTAGCAGCTATCACACTTTTCCCGCCAAACAGCAAATTGACCGTACCCTCGAAGATCGCGCCCTCCAGAAGATAGAACTGTTTAAAATGTACTGAAGTGCCACAGGGTCGGACAGCATCAGTCGATCTTGCTGAGGACGGATTAATTTATGGCTGCCTGTTAAGTAGGATGATCATGAACTCACCCCAAAACACCCCTTAACCCGGTAAACAGGTCCATAAAGCTTCTGCCATTCGAATTCTTGGTCTCCATACTGAGGAGAAAGTAACAGTTCTCGCGTGTGTCCTTGGGAGTGGCGATGAGCGACACCCACTTCGTGGAAACCACAAACCCACCAAAGATCCACGATGAGCAAGGAGGTCCCACCACAACTCGGACTGGGCTGCTGGCCTGCCACTGAACGAACCAATAAATAATCAAGCTCGAGATGAAAACAATGAGAGCGGCCGCGTAGGAGGGCACAATAGGATCCATCGCGGTGGTATTCAGGAGAAGAGTTTGCGGGAGCAAAATGGATGGGAGCCAGTCCTTTATATGGGTAGATGTCTGTCAAGAACAAGACCACCGCGCTTGTCGGCCTTTCTGTCATCGTCATCTGAGCAGACCACAAGACACGGCAAATGACATGATGATCTCCCCGAGTGTCAATGAAGAGACTCCAGTCCATATTTTGTCCGCTGCCAATCCGCTGCCGCTATAAATAATAACGGGTTAGCGGCATGCGAAGGTTGGAGTTGGCACCGCGCAGAAGACCACATGTTCTGGCATGGGTGGCTGCCGTTATTCCCCAGCGCGCCACATTGCCGTCAGGTTTCAAAAGTTTCAGTGGGTTTTACAAGCAGTGCGATTCGACTTTTACTTCCATTGTGGTGCGCTGTGGAGCTAATGCTCCGCACATATGTGATCTGAAAGCGTAGTAGCGGGAACGATCGATCGAGTCAACGATCTTAAAGGATACAAGGGGCTGGTCGGCCGCTTTGCGGCCTCCCAACCTCTTTTGTGAGGTTATTTCCCGTCTGTTTGCAAATGGTCATGATTTCATGCGGGACTGACTTCAGTTGAGTGGAATTGGATTGATAAGCGCTCGGGGTAACGCAGAGCAGTGTTTTTTCAAGGTTGCAGTCAAGTTCAGAATTTTATCCCCAGCCTATCCCTCAAAGCGAGGGCGGAATTGATGAGGTTGCAAGTCACTGGTGCCTGGCGCTTAAATTAGCGCCTCGGAAACTATAACAGGGGTATATACGAGAAACGAAAACGAAAACGTCTATATATATATACTGCCGGGCTGCCGGCCATCGGCTGGTGATGGCCGTAGCAACGCAATAGTAACATCCCGCTTAATTAAGCGGTCACTCTGGCGCATCACCGCCCTCTGTTATGTGTGAATTATCTCAGACTTTTTAAAACCCGTTCTCATAACCTGTAGAAGGCTAATTTACTTTTACACAACATTGCTCACCTTAAGCTTGGCGCCTACGGTGGCTATAACGGGGACTGGGATAAGCGACAGACAAATAACGACAACGCGTTTGCAACGCGTATCCTTAGCCCTCTGCATGTCGAGGGGTAATTTCTCTCCACATTTCGCATGTATGGGATTTCTTGTCCAGTACAAGTGTCTACATGTATATAGGGATTCGGGTAGGGTTGAGAGAGAAAACTATGTTCGTGCTACCGCTTGTGCAGAGACACTGAAAATTAAATTGGAAGTCGTTGTAGTGAGAGGAGATGGCTAGGAGGTTTTTGGCTAATATCTACGATAGAATGGATTGGTGGGTAAGTAGAATAAACTGGAGGTGAAAAGAGCAGAGGATGTAATTAGGAGTGTATTATCATATCTAGGATGGAGTGTACGGATCCGAAGCAAGAATACCGTCTTCCGGATCACCGACCGGGTACATGGGAACATCGATATCACTGGTTCCATAGGCAATACGATGGAGTGTGGTATCCAACACATCCGATTTCAGAGCGGCTTCGTAGTTGAAATCCGAGGAAGGCTCCTGAGCTTGCGGCTTCCGCCGGCGGTTGATAAGCTCCAATTCAGGCAGTCTTGACGGCCCAGCAATCGGCGAATCATTGACATGGGACGGGGCTGTGAATAATAAATTATTTCAGCTATTTCTATCGGTTGAAGATTACCTTGGTAATTAGGATTCGCAGATCCACGAGTCCTAGGAATCGGCGAGGGAGAACTTGGAGGAGAATCGACGATGAACAATTGGGATGGGCCTATAATAAAAGGTGATCAGTCCTTCTGTGTCTATCTGTTAAATACAAATTACCTCGCCGACGTTCTTGAAGGGCATCTACCTCAGCCTGCAGACGCTTGATTTCTGCGTCCCTGGTTGCGATCTGCTGTTGCGAATTCAGAAGTTTCCCTCTGAGCTCTTTACCTCCGTCAGCATTGGCCTTCTCCATTGCCTTCACTCTGGATCGGGCCTGCCGACGAGCCTGCGCCGAAAATCGAGCCATTTGGGAGTTGTTACCATTTTCCATTACTCCCGAAGCCTTGGATGCCGTGATTATGCGCGCAGTTTCCTGGTCGTAGGCACGGGCCCTTGAATCAAATCAGCAGTGTGAATATATGAAGTCAAAAATACTGTACGATAAAACAGCTTCCAGAATCGTCAGATTGGTGTGGTTGACTTGATTGTCCTGCACGTGGCTCCCCTCGATCGGATTTGTGTCCCCTGGCGTAAGATCCCAGTGAAGGTGACTCATCTGGGTCAGAGAGCGGTTCAAGGAAGGGAGGAGCCACGGATAATTGATTTTGTGAGCCCACCAACCTGAACGATCAATCAATTTCGCGAGCTTTGAGTTGGATAAATTACGAACTCTGAACTTTGGGATTCGTCGAGGCTTGGCAGAAGTCACGATATGCTGCAATCTCCTCGGAGGTTTCGAGGTAGGGAAAACCGAGCAGGCAGTTGAAGACATAATCGTCAACATGTGCCTCGAGCTTGAATACTCCACTGGAAATCAATGAGTATGTGAAACTGCGCCGTTACTGGATTAAAGAACAACGTACCGTTTAAAGTGTACTAGGCACGTCTTCCAGATGAAGAGAAGGATGCTGACCACGGTGACCGTTGGAACTCCGTTCACATGCGGTGTATTCATCTGACGTAGAATAATAACATCACCGAGGCCTTGTGCTTGCGCTCCTTCGGAATCCCCAATAGCACCAAGAAGCGAAGATTTCTTTGAGAAGACTTTGAAGTTGAGCGACTTCCCAGTGATCAATTTGATTGCTTCAAATATTCCGTTCCAAACAACGAACGAGCATACCGGCCAGGATTGTCTGTGCATCACCAGAGTAGGAACCGAGCCTCGAGACAATCACAGGAATGAAAGAAGCAGTACAGGAAGCCACGAACGTCCGCACAGAATTCCCTAGCCTGAAAAGGAACGAAGCAGGGACAGTGAAAAGCTCGTAGAGTGAACAGCAGTCTGCCCGTGGATCTCGGTAGCCCGGGAGGCGACGTAAACGGTCAATTCGCATGTGAGACACATGTGAACGATTAAAGCGAGTCCGCCCGAAGCTAAAAAGCCGCACGGCATCAATTACTACAGGAAACAGCAATTGGCCTGCACGAGATAGTCAGCCACAGTGAAGTAAAACAACGTAACAATGTAACAATGTTACTAATTACAAGAGGCTGGTCGGCCGCTTCGCGGCCTCCCAACCTCTTTTGTGAGATTATTTCCCATCTGTTTGCAAATGGTCATGATTTCATGCATGACTGACTTCAGTTGAGTGGAATTGGATTGATAAGTGTTCGGGGAATCACAGAGCGGTATGTTTTAAAGGCTGCAGTCAAGTTCAGAATTTTATCCCCAGCCTATCCTTCAAAGCGAGGGCGGAATTGATGAGGTTGCAAGAATTCAAGTCACTGGTGCCTGGCGCTTAAATTAGCGCCTCGGAAACTATAACGTGAGCAAAAACAACGGAATTTGGTATTGTGTACACTTTTATAGGCGCGCCCGCGCTTGAAGTTGATCATGGGGCCAAAAGCCCCGAGAAAGTGCCGTTTATTGAGCGCTTCCAAAGGTCTGGACCCAGCGCTTCCAAAGCTTCGGGCCTGATCTCCCAAAAGCGGAGTTTAAAAGGCTTCAGACAGACATGGATAATTTTATAAAGAGGGAGAAACCCCTACCTGATAGAATGGTCCAGATCGTCAGCAGGAGGGAGGTGTAGCCCGCAAGATAGATAGTATCGAACGACGTCACTTGCGGGAGGACAAGAGGGAGAGAAAATCCAAGGAGGGTACTGGTTAAGATACTGCAAAAGAGTCGGAAAAGAATAGATAAGCGTGCCGCAGATCGCGACGCCGAGGACAGTGGAAGCCGAGGCTTCTGATAGCCTAATGGAGTGGTAAGTATGATCGAGAGGCCATCAAAATTTTCTCACCCGCCATGGAACCAAAGATCAATCAGCAGCTCAGCAACAACACGTATGGTAGGGCAAAAGAGTGTAAGCCAAGTGGGGTGTTAAAAGCGAGCTGGAGTGGTCTCATTTTATACATTTACTTTCTTCAGGGTTGAGTGAGCCTGCAACATAACCGAAAAACGAAAATGATCGCAGCTGGGTAAAAGCTCGCAAGGCGATATTCAAACTTGTTTCGAGCAAACTTGAAGGTGGTCCAGCAGAAGCAAGAAAGTATATATTACCAGGATGTGTGAGAATACAGCAAGGGATCGGTAAGTGAGACCGAGGAAAACCACAAGATGCAAGATTGGCGCGCACGGTGGGTGTCGATCAGGTGTCGATGGACAAGCGGCGGGTAAGTGTCGGGACACAGCCTTTCGGTCCCGCACACGCAAGCGAGGCGTGACTGTCAATGCCGGATAGCCCTCTGATGCAGCCGAGCCCTGCCGAGTTTCGTTTTCGATTCTCGTTAGTACCGCTATAACAGGGAGCAAAAAACGGAATTTGGCATTATGTACACTTTTATAGGCGCGCGCGCTTGAAGTTAATCATGGGGCCAAAAGCCCCCAGAAAGTGCCGTTTATTGAGGGCTTCCAAAGGTCTGGACCCTGCGCTTCCAAAGCCTCGGGCCTGATCTCCCAAAAGCGGAGTTTAAAAGGCTTCAGACAGACATGGATAATTTTATGAAGAGGGAGATGCATGAAGTTCGGTAATATGAGGTTTCGTTTGCACAAAAATGCGTGAAATAGATTCAGCGCGCGAAAGAGTCGAAATTTGGGCTCTTACCTTTACAACCACGTTGTATGAATGTGGGACCAACCCCGTAGTTACCAGCTATCTGAGATCACCTACAATTGAGGAATAATGAACAAGTCTTGAGATGCGTGAAGAGCCGTGGATTCCATCCATTATGGCACATAGCCCGGCTGATCCGGCGCTATCGGCGATGGCCAAGATTCTGCACCAGGTAACACTCAAATTCAAGTTCGATTGGAGTCTGAAACCTTGCCGACAATTATTTGACACCATGAAAGGACAATCTGATTGGGAATCAACTTCCTTCCTGCCTTCCTGTGAGAATCAACTTTCAACTATGAAATACGCTGTCCTAAGTTTCAATTTCTAAACCTAAACAGCTGTCAAATTGCCTGCACCTCTCAGGTACTGGGTGACTTCCCATAGGAGTAAAATACTCCGGCGGAGTATCTGAGGAATGCCAACGCTGACGGCATGCAGTTTCTATTCCCCACGTCTAATCCCTCGCGGTTCCCATAAGAGTATTCAAGTATTATACAAGTAGTTTTTGTAACTTTTGTTGTGCAGGTACGGCATCCCGGCCCCATGGCTTGCAATCATCGCCTTTGCCACATCCTCCCCAATAATGCGACAACGCCCCCATCCTATACGCGACCCAGCTCCGGCCACAATGGACATCAACACATTTATTGCATATCAGGAGCTCTGGAGCGATGGTTAACAAAGTTACTTAGACAAACTAACTTAGCCTTACAAAACTTACTTTACTTTACTTGTGGCAGACAAGTAAAGTAAAGTACGACAAAGTTACTTGTAAGTAACTTAAGTAACTTGCAAGTAACTTGCAAGTAACTTAAGTAACTTCAAGTTACATGTGTACTAGGTACCCCAGGATCTATTTCAGTTTTGTGAGGTCGTGCCAAGTGCCAATTCACGCTCTCGTGACTATAGCTTGATGAACTTGGCGGGATTTGATGCCATCTGATGGCATAAGTTACTTTGTCTGATCACATTGATCTAACTTGGCGGGGCAAGTTACTTCCAAGTAACTTGAAGTAACTTGAAGTTATTTGAAGTTACTTGAAGTAGTTTGATTCCTTGCCTTGATCTGTATTGAAATTTGAGGTAACCAGGCATCTATAGCTCAATTGCAACACACTTGCTTCAGGTTACAGTTATGGCCAGCTAGTCAGGTGAAGAAATCCTTGGATAAGACCATGTAGATTGATCACGCGGTGTGTTCACAGTCTTTGTGGATGGCACAACTGACCATGCCCGAGACGGGCAAGGCCGTCATTTCGACGGGTATGCAACGGGCAAGTCTGTTCTGTCTCCGTCCTGGCATGAGGTCTAGATAAATTGCTAGGGGATGGGTCAGCCGTCACAGGCGACAGAACAGGTTAGAAATTGGACATTCCCACTCTTAACCACCTGTAATGGCCCCAAGTGCGACATATTTGTAGCCTAGGCCTATATTGGAGAGAAAAATTAATGCAATCCTGCCTGCTGCTGCTTCGAACTGCTGCTCTCGCACTACCCCTCTACGTAGGAGTCCTTGTTGTGAAGCACCCCAGTGTCCCGTCCCTATATATCTATGCCTGGATTCAGAGCTCTGAATCCCATGGCTGTGCTGTAGGAACTCCGGCCGGCACTGCCTCAATCTTGGGCAAGCAGGGTGATATCAACCCCCCAAACCCACCCTCCATACAGGAACCCGTTCTGACCAAGATTCATTCGGTGCCGTTCGATTTGTCCCACAGACCCCAGGCAAAAAACTCGGTAGGGCAGCGGAGCAGACAAGGCCACAGCGCTGGTGGGCGTAGCGGACAAGAAGGCTGATGGTGCACAGCCCCTTGATCCGTGCGATAAGGTTGTGAACTAAAGACGGAGTTGGTTTTGGGGGGCGGGTGTTCCTGTTGCATGGGGGGATGGGTTTTGGAGGATCTTGTCTAGCACTAGGGGGAGTAGAGTGCAAGAGGGACGATGAAATTGATCAAGAGAAATCATTACAACACACAAAGGTTGGCCGGAAGAAGGAGGGGAAGAGTGGGGGTCAAAGCTCGACACAAAAGCCCGCCGTGACAACCCGCAGTCGGCGCCGTTCCAGGAAAACTTAAACAAGACATGCCTTCGCTTCGCTCCGGCATAGGTCACCAGGTGTAGACTCTGCGGCATGTCAAAAGGCAACCAGTTACCCGAAGGACAAACATTTTCAGGTCATATATATACTGTAGTCAAACGGGTAAAGACCGACTATCTCATGCTGACCAACTCCGTAACAAACGATGGCTCACTCTGTTCGAGGCAGAGAATCGAACCCCAAATTCTACATCTTGGTAGAAATAAAATATAGCGAGAGGGTATTCGAAAAGTCACTCCATTGACGCGAGGTGTGCAGGTACACATGTATCGATATCATATATCAGGTCACAGTTCAATGCGAGAACTCATTCCAAGCTAAACAACTAACTGCAAATTAGATTAGAGAGGAATGAAGAATAATTACTCGACACCCATCTGTGAATGAATAGCGGTCAGAGAACAACAGAATTAAAAATGAATGGAAAGTGTGTGAACTCGAAATCCGAGAAGACATACAACTTACCAGACAGCAGCTTGAATTGGGTGACCTGTTACAATGCTATGCATTAGTTCTTATGTTGGTGTCAAGCGTGAGCTCACATGCAACTACCATCAAACTGGCCTCACCGGGCGTTCAAAAATCGAGAATGAAAATGCGGTGTTGGTGTAGCGGGCATCCTGTGGTGCGTCAAGGCGTGGGGACCGCGAGGATAGGTTAGTATCCGTGTTGCAGAATAAAGCATATCAGGTAACCCACCGACAACACACCTTGTTCGTCCTTGCAGTCCACGCTGGATGGCAGGGAGTTCGATTGACCCTCGAGGTCGATGCCGACGTATTAAGGCTGGTGCTGCATTAAACCCCGCCCCTGGATAGCAAACCGGTATCCCGGTTACGGGAACGCGAACCGCGAACGCGACGGCCACTCACAGGAGGCCAAAAATTGAACATGAAGGTTCGTGACGTGTGAGGTCAAAGGAGAAGTGAGTGATGCTTAAGAAGAGGTAGGGATGAGCCAAAGCATACCTTAAATGCGTTGGGCGGCTCATGGGAACGCAATAAAACAGAATACCAAATTTCCGTGTGGTGCCAGCGACGGGATGTTAATGAGAACGTGGGCGTGCGGCAATAGGAAATGCACATTTTCAAAATGAAAAGAAAAGAACTGTGTAGCGGGGCATTGCTCACATTGGAAATAGGCATGTAGGAGTTGCGGGACCAATCGCCTCTGCAGAGGAAAATATGCCAGATTCACAGACAGCTGGACGGTCTGAAAGTGAGGATACGACTCTTCGAGCCAACTCAGAGGGAATAGCTACTAGAGCTCGAGAAGCCACCCCCCGAATGTTAATGAGAAGTCGGTGTTGCTCCGGCGGCAGGCGCGGAACAATTAAACAGTGAATATCAGGGACTGGGGAAACCTATAGGGAGGGGAACATGATGAATAGGAGGATTTTGACAGACGATTACTCATAAATTCGTAGGCTTTATACCAGAAGGCAAGCGTACGCGGTTACCGTGCCGTGCGGCAGCGAAATATGGACAGATGTACCAAATTTAGCTATTCTCAACAGCAGTTGAAAGCTGTGTGGGCACGAGATGTCCTTGCCACGCAGAGGGAACCAAATTGGGATTAAAACACACAGCCTGCCATTCAACATTTCAGGATGACAGTCCACGGCACGCGTTCGTCATCCCAAGCCGTCTGGATTTCGATCTCTCATGGTCGGAAAGAACGGATTCTGCGGGCACCGTGCGAGCGATTTAAAATTGGGAGCTGCGTTGATCAAAAGGAAGCTGTAAAATCTCGAGCACCAGAGCGTAGAGAGCGAGATGCGGGAGGCTTCAAGGGGATAAATCTAAACGCTCCCCAACGAATTGGGCACAAAATCTCAGTAGAACGATTAATCTGGCTAGCCAGTTTCGGGCAGTATTTCTTTTTAAACTCATCTGCCCGATCGTGGTTTTGATTCCGCAGCTCTGAGAATTTGAAATTGTGGTCTCAGTGGGAACGATTGCACGAATCTGGTTGAATTGACATCAACTGCCCTGTGAGTTGATGTTTGAAATGAGCGGATTCAAGATTTCGAGAGACGAGAGGAAGGTGATATTCTGCATGAGGATGAGCCAAAGGGATACAAATGAAAGCCCTCGGTTTACTTGAAGAAACGGTAGAGGTAGATCGCCGGACGGAACTTACAGTAAAGCGGCTTTCATGCGAGTTTGATGCACAGTCCGTAGCTGATGATGGAGCTCGGCCACCGTGAGACCAAGCCGTTCAGAAAGTGTTTGGAGCTGAGCATGGAGGAAAATAAGAGCAAGACCAAAGGAGTAAGATTATCTGTGGATATTGCACAGCATTTCTACCATCTCGTTAAAGAACGAATAATATTGTTGGCTTTTGGGCATTACCTTGGCTCATGAATTGCAATAGAACTGCCATAGGGGTACCGGGGAATGTGACTTGGTTGCTGGTGTGTTTGTGTTTCACGGCGGCGCCGTGAAAATTGCCAGTTGTAATGTCGGCAGTTCTTTGTTGCCCTGTACGTTAAGCGACCGTTTTGATCGATAATGATGGCAGCGGGAACGAACAGGGAAGCATCAGGCACCAGTAATCAATGACTTACTTACAGTGGTAAGGCTTGGTGTAAGTGAGCTCAAGTCAAGCCCAGCCGCAAGCCAAGCCGTCCAAGCCCGCATGGCTAAATTTAAACTCCGCTAAGCGGGGCAAGCCGTTTTGGCAAGCCCGTCGGCTAAGTCTGCACTTTCGCCCATTGCGCAATCTCCCAGTCCATCTTGGATGTGAAAGGTGCTCACGGATTTTCGTACATCACCAGATGCGCCTGGTATTGAGTATATATCAGTACCTAGCACATTGACTCGAATGCTACAGGCTCTTTTGTACTACAGTTGATTTTCTCGTACTGCATTGGCTCATAATGCATATTTTTCATAATGCATTGGATTTGGCCTGTAACCTCAATGGTATGCGGAATTGTTCACGAAATTATGCATACCTCATGTATTAAGCAGATGCCTCGAATCAGAGTGCACCTGTTTGTTCTCCCGAAATTACCGCATTTCGATGTCCAGCTGACGCTCAGTATCAATAATTAACTTAGCGCCTAAGCACTTGGTAAGGCTCCAACCTTTTGTTTTTCGTGTATGGATCTGAGCAAAATAAAAGGAAAAGGTTTTAAACAGTTTATAAACCGTTTAAAACTGTTTATAAAAGGTATTTTTCTAGGGCATATGAATTATATGTAGTAGCACCGTAGTCTCTCGCAGACAGACACTTCAATATACACTGATCTTGTACCTCGATATATTGAAGTCTGTTATCAACCAGTGATGTCCGATCAGGGTAAAAGCTTATTACATAATCTGCACAGCCACATGGACAATTTTCGATGTTTTGTGCCTATAGCAACAATATTATAACTAGATACATTCGTGGAGATGCTCTAAATGTCTCAATGTGCTCAACATTTTTTATTCGCTGCGGAACAGGGTGGTAGAAGTGCTCCAAGATCCCACGTGACTGCGCGCTCTGTTGAAGCACCGAGCCTTGAACAGTGCCATAAAATACTGAATAAATTTCAGAAGGTTTCGAACGGCAATTAAGTCATTTTGGATGGTTGAAATGGGAAGAAATTGTTCATAGCGGTTCCGTGGTTGGAGGTTCAAGGGTGCGGTGGCTGTGTACATTATGTAACAAGTGCTTACCCCAATTGGGACCCCGCGCTTAACAACAGACTAGTAGCGCCGTTACAAGTACTAGCCCCGGCCACACTCCAATGACGCCGTCTTGAGAAGCCCCTCCTTGATCCACATCTTGGTGAGCATTGCTTCCTGGATTGTGCGAGGCTTTAAGGATGCCCGGGACTCATGGCATAGATGACGTGCACTTGAAAATAACCACTCTACTGAGACGCTGGTGCCAGGAATGGCGAGAAAGTCACGTGCCATTTTTTAAATGATCGGAAACTCCGATTTGTGGGTCTATGTGGGCGGGGTCAGTCAGCAGTTGCGAAATACAAGCACTGTCGCGCACCCTCAAGGTCTGGGGGTGCATCCGCGAGGAGCTTGCTCGAAGTGCGTGATTCAAAGATTCCCTATTGGTGTGTTCGCTCAATTCGTTGTTAGACTCAAGATTGTGCGGCCTGATCAGCCGTCAATGCGCAATCTGATTGCAACAATGAACATCGCATTTGCGGTACTTACGTGGTTTGACAATTTGGGGCCCCTCAAGAAAACCTTTTAACCTTTTAAAAACCTTTTGTAAACTGTTTGAGCTCCTGGACAAAAAAAAAGGAAAAGGAAAAGGTTATAACCGTGTATACACGGTTTTAAACGGAAAAGGTTGGAGCCTTAGCGCTTGGTGAATTGTAGCTCGCCGATCAGCCACTCAAGAGCCACTCAAATGCACCTGTTTGTTCTCCCGAAATTACCGCATTTCGATGTCCAGCTGACTCTCAGTATCAACAATCAACTTAGCGCCTAAGCGCTTGGTGAATTGTAGCACGCCGATCAGCCACTCAAGACCACTCAAAAGGCCAGAGGGCGGAGCGTTAACATAGCCTTCTTCTCCTTCTCTCCACCCCCATCATCTCTATCTCGGGGTCCTCCAGCGCACTCCTCTAATGTCTCAATCATCGATCTATGCACTGAAATCAAGCGCCATGCACAGCTTTAACGTTAATAACATCCACGACGCCTCCTCCATGTGTCAACCGTACCTATTCTACTCAAAAGTCGGACTGGACTACTTGCAACACGTCAAGATTCAAACACATTTAAGAAGCCCGGCGTCCCACAAGCCCGACGTCTATATAACCCAACTCAAATGACCGTCCTCGACCGAGCCAAGCCCTGAACAAGATATGGCAAGAAACACGACAATGCTTAAACGGCGCTCACTCTCACTCTGCTCGAAACTTGGTATTTCTCTGCTCTTCTTTGGCGTGTTTGTGAACGGCCGAACGTCTGTCTTCATGTCAACAGTGTATCCGTTAATGCGCCGACTGTCAAGAATCAAAGCCATGCAACTCCGGGTCAGGTCTTCACCCGCATCTAACGTTTGCAATACATCTCATGACTTAGCTGGGTAGCAAGACGTCTCGGACTTCAGAGCAACGGCCTATCGCAACGTTTCAGGACGTGCGAGCCCTCCCAATTATTCAACTTCGGGTCCTTCAAACCGTAGCGCTGTGTACCTCCATTCTGAACAACGAAGGCGACATCAGGCGAAGTTCAGTTCAATATCTGATATTTCCTGTGTTCCCTTCGCCAGCTCCCCATTCAAGTCTGTCGGTCTTTCCATATATCCCTATTTCCATTTTTCGGAAGGAATATACTGATCCAGTTGGATAGTCCCCGTGTAAACGGTGCGTATCGCCCATATATTTACTCTTTCGGATACTCAAAAACCCCCTGTCGTGACAGAGGCTTTGAACATGAATCAAGTGAAATTCGGGATATTTATCTCAAGAAGTGTTCGTGTGTACACGAATAACCGCTCCATGCATTCGATATGTCTGATCAGAACTCAAGGATCCTTGGACGCCCGGGCAAATGCTTACGGCTGTATCAGGGTGCATAACCTTCGCTGTGCACCATTGAATTGTGCTGCCAGCGCGGTTTACTCTGCCCCATCCACTTTCCGGACCGCCCGGTTTCATTAACACATGTCGGCCGATACTCTCAAGGGTCCATTATGCGATTCAAGGTTTTCAAAATTCCAGCGATGTTCCCAGTGAGTCTGCTCGATTTTGCCTCGCCCTCATACTGTGTGCGAACCATAGGCCTGAAGCTGTCCTCCTTCCAATGCTCACGCATCCTGTCCCGCAGTCTCACTGTACACCGCCACGGATCTTCTTCCGCTTCTGGTATGTATGCTACCCTAAATTTAGGCACTCCTCTGACCGGTGCTCATACACGCTCAGCGCTTTGCGAGGCGACAAGTTGTTGATTCGATTTTTCGAGGTCCCGTGTGCTAGACGGTTTACAACGGTGAGTTCAATGTTGGATTTTGACTGCCCTGTGAGTACTCAGTCATTCCACATCCATCAAGTTCCGCATCCGCGCCGAACGCAATGGTGTAACAATATTGATTACCTTTGTTGCGTCAGGCAAATAAACCGACGCGTAGATATGTTTCAATGAGCTATTTTATTCTCTTAGGCATTCAGTTTAGTCTCGACATATTGCGACTGCCTTGCAGATACGGGTGTCCGTGCCGTCGTCAAAGTTCTGTGCAATCCATCCCACCTCTCATTGAATACCTCGGCGACTTTGAATTACTGGAACGTATCCGCCTTGGAATATATGTTCTCTTCTATTCACGCTACGTTCGCTCGATACTCCTGGCAATGCGTAGTGCATATTGCGATTGCGAAGGCAAAGTTTGCAGCTGAGACTGTAAATTAATCCATGGGACGTGCTGTATGTAGTGAATAAATCATTCTTGCAATAAAGCGCTTTCATGGTTCAACATACACATTTCAACATGTCACAGCTTACATTTATGCCGGAGCGAAGCGAAGGCATGTCTTGTTCCAATTATGCATAGCCCTCGAAGGTGCCATCCCAGCCAATCATGCGCATGCATTATGAGCGACGAAATTTGGGTCTGGTGAGTAATCCGACCCGGAATTTTGGCCAATTTTCATGCTAAATCTGGTCATAGGTCTACACTAACGACCGTTCTTTCCATGCCTGGAAACACATTTCCTGGTCTTCGAACATTGTTGACCAAATTCGGCAATGGAAAAGTCACGCCTTGGTGAGAAGGTCACGGATGTCACACCGTGGGACATTTCCTTGTCTTGCATATCGCCCATAATGCATAGGCCAACGGGTGTTCCCGACTCTATGCATTATGCAAAAATCAACTGTATGTACATTCTTTGCCAAAAACATTCTTCAAAAACTCCAACGTTCGGACCGCGATCTCGGCCGTCTCAGTCTCCCTGCATCCAACAAAATGACTTCCGCATCCGGCAGATCGCGCTTGTAAGCTTCCGCGCCCGGTGGAATGAAGAACTGATCGTGTTTTCCCCATATCGCCAACAGCGGCACCTGGCTCCTGCGGAAGTAGTCCTGGAATTGAGGGTACAGCGCGACGTTGTTCTTATAATCCTTCAACAGGTCGAGCTGGATGTCGAAGTTTCCCGGGCGCTGGAAGACCGACCAGTCGAGGGTGTACGTCTCGGGCGCGATCGCGTCTGGGGCGCGCGAGCCGTGGATGTACTGCCACTTGGTCGTCTCGTAGGTGAGTATGCTGTCGCGAACCGCCTCGCGGTCCTCCGCAGTGTCCGTCTCCCAATACTTCTGGATGGGCGCCGCGGCAGCCCCGAGGCCTTCGGCGTACGCATTGCCGTTCTGCGAGATAATCGCTGTGATCGCCTCGGGGCGCTGCAGCGCGAGACGCAAAAGGACGGGCGCGCCATAGTCGAAGATGTAGACGGCGAAGGACGTGATGGCGAGCGCGTCGAGGAACGCACCGATGGTGGTTGTGAGTGACGCGAAGTTGTATGCGTAGTTGCGATCCGCGGGGACGGTGGTGAATCCGAAACCGGGGAGGTCCGGCGCTACAACGCAGTAATGCTTCGCGAGAATCGGAATGAGGTTACGGTATTGGTGTGATGAGGTGGGGAATCCGTGCAGCAGAAGCAAGGTCGGGGCAGTTAGATTGTCCGCAGGCGACGCGGTGCGGTAGAATATGGAGATACCAGAGTCGACCACGACGGATTTAGTCTCTGTGGTGAACATAGTTGTGTTCTCAAAAGGATCTGTGATTCTGCGTTGTGGAACTCGAACTCACCCTCAGTTTAAATACGCGTACGTTCGGAGTAATCAACCAATATATTCAACCGAGTGGACGATTATTGGAGCCTTGCGCGCCGCGGAATGAGTCGTCGGTTCGATTGTTTCAAAACCAATTCAGTCCTCCATCTTTTGTCCATCTCGAATTACCTTCTTGTGTGAGGCCCCCGGTCACTACCTATCATGATGGTCGGCCGTAGAGTAAGTCAACGCCCACAAAAGGCCTTACCTCCAGCTAATGTTTTAGAGTAAAATAAGGCCGAAATGGGCGTGCCTTGTCGGCCATAGACTAAATCGCGCGAAACGTGAGAATTTTTGTGAAACACTGTACAGGCTGGAGTGTCTTGAGAGTTGGCTTTTTGTACCCTGGATTGCCCTAGAGCGCAAAGCGGGTTGTGAGGCACAGATCATTGCAAAAAGCAGCTGACAAACAGAATTTTTGCGCAGGGTGGGCGGGAGGGGGGGGGGGATACATTTTTTCACCCAAATCTTGGTCGGAAATAGAGTAAATTAGCGGGTTCCGACAGACCTAATAGGTGGTGACCGGGGGCCTCCAGATTCATATCCACGAATCGACGTACATCAGCAACTCGGGGTCGCTGATTGATCCGATGCAGAAGCGGGATGGGCGGAAAAGTTATGGGAAGTTACGGATTACCGGTTTCAGCTTGCTACCCTCGGGTAGTGTCGGCTCTTGGCCATAGCAAAGGATCAGCCGGTGGATTTTCTTGGGATTTTCTCGCGACAACTCGGACTGTGTGTGGGGTAGAGTCGAAGCCGGCGGAAAAATCCCTGCTATATGGCAGCAAAGTCAGAAACCATAGACACCCTACTAGTTTGCCACTCCGTTCTGACCCTCAGAGCGGGTGGCTGTGCTGGTGGATAGCCACCGGTGGCTGGGGTCAGAACCTGGGTGGGAAAAATATAGGATTGAGAATATTACCTGCTCGGCATTCAAGTCCACCTCGGCAATCTCCTCACAGAATTTTCTGGATTGCGTGAACCACCGGAGCATTGAGGGTTGCACAATGGAGGACTCGGAATCATAAATGATTCCATCAGTGCACTCAAACCACCTGAATTTGTACTCCTCGTGCGGAACGGCTCTGTTGTGACGTTTAATGAAGGTGGCTGGATACCAATTCATTGTTGGCTCCTTCCAGTCCGGCACATTAGGGTCCGGGACCATCAAATCCTTTCCCTGCCATAGGCTAGTGCGTAACATGAGAACAGACTAGAGCCAATGATAAATGGGACCTACATCTCAGCAAGAGGATTTTTTTCAACACAGTATTTGCGGACAAATTGAACATCCTTGGCGCCCCAATCTATGCCCGGAGGAAGGCACACCATGTGCAACCAGTTTCGGCAGCTTTGACTTTGACACTGTATTTACCTCGTCATATATTCCATTGCCCTCTGGTATTTGCGCCCAACAGCCATGGCACCAGGAAAGAAGAAGCTCCATAGTGCTCTCAACATCTCCAGAGATGTGTAACAAGAAGTGCAGCAGGAGGTAGGAGGAAAACGAACTTGTGATCGGGACGGCCACATGCAAGGACGTAAAGCAGGTGCGTCGCCGTTGCCATGCACCCTCTTCAGCTTAAGGTAATGTTAATCAAACAGATTTGGGATAACTTCAATTAGCTTCAAGTAACTTCAAGTAACTTCAAGTAACTGCACGTAACTTCAAGTAACTTGCCCCGCCAAGTTAGATCAGACAAAGTAACTTGGGCCATCAGTTGGCATCAACTTAAGTTACTTAAGTTATGTAGAAGTTACTTTGCGTACTTTACTTTACTTGTCTGCCACAAGTAAAGTAAAGTAAGTTTTGTAAGGCTAAGTTAGTTTGTATAAGTAACTTTGTTAACCATCGTTGTGTTGTGAACTAAAATCTATATTTTCCCTACGCTACAAGCCAACATCAACATTGACAGTCACAATCTGCCCCGCATCCGAACACACACATAAATCGCCTTCTCTTTCGCTCGGTCGGCTAATCACTGAAGTCGGCGAGCTCAGCACCACGCTCCTTCCTTACTCTTGCCCAGCAACATCGTCGTTACTTTAAATCTCATCCGTCCACGTGCACGGTGATTGAAGCTATTTATGTGGGCGTGCATTTTAAATTTGTGTTCGACAACTCAGATCGTTTGATGTGAATGCACAAAAAAAAGTACATTCACCGAAACACAAGGCATACAGTGGTTTTACAGAACAAAAAGGATGTGGCCAGAATGAAAAGGATGGATCCATCGTAAATCCATATCCCCGTCAGAATCGACAGGTGAACTTCAAGTGCAGAACGTCGTGCTCGCGAAAATGTTGAAATACTGTCCCCAAAACACCTATCAGTTTTCTTCGTCTTCCCGAATTTCAAGCAAAAGAAAACGTACCGTGAGATGCGCGGCATCGATACCCTCAGAAGGGATGGAATCGGAGCAGGTGATGTCTTCGCCGGATGCAGCGCACGACTTGGTCGTGAGGGCCGAGCTCGGGTCGAGGAAGTTCCAGAATTCGACGCCTGGGAACGGTTATTCTAATTAGCGTTTTGGCAAACAGGTGGAAAAATGCAAACTTACCGTGGTGCTGATATCTTTGTGGGGTTTATTAGCGTATGAGATAAATTATAGCAGGACAGTGAATTACCCGTCAAGCTGTGGGATAATCGTAGGCACTCTGGATAGAAAATGATCGGATTACGCTCAGGAAAATGCAGGGGAGCAACAAACCCATCGGTAGTGTGAACCGCTACGCATGGAGGCATTCAGTCCAAATTGACCAGACAACAGTAATGCTTACCACGGAAAGTACGCGAACCAAATTGAGCATTGATGAAGTTCGCTCCAGCCGGGTTGTACGTGCGCGGCTGTCCTGCAATGATTTTCAGAAGTCAAAGCCAATTCAGAGTATATGAAGATGGGATCGCTCATACCGTAGGTGTACATGCGGACAGTGTTCCCAGGGAAGTTCTGCTGCAAAGAGATGCCGGCAAGGGAAGAAAGGGCGCCTGGCTCCGTGTTAGACCGAGCATGGTAGATGACGAAAAGGAAGAAGAAATGAGGGCACCTCCAAGAGAGTGTCCGGTGGAAACGAGCTGGTAACCCGGGTGCGCTGCGACTTGAGCCTGAACCGTCGAGATCACATTGGAAGCAACCGCGTTCCAGCTACAAAAACAGAAACATGGTTCAGATCATTTCAGAGACAAGCCTTTGCGCCGACGCACGCAGTAAGGAAGCCCGTGTGCGCGAGAGATCCGGCTGTCGATGATGAGACAAAACACCTATGTGTCAATTACGATGGCACATACCCGGAGGGCTAACACCAGGGGACACGAATGGGGCGAGCACGATCTCCGCATCGGTGACGAAGTCTTGCGCCGACGTGCTACGAAAAGTGGATTCAGTTCAAAATAAAAATCGTGCGTGAATCCATGGAAAGCTCCCCACCTTCCACGCAGAGCGACTACAATCTCTTTCCTGGTTTCATCCCGAGCAATGAAACCTTGGGTGTCGGTGAGAACGTCGCTGATGGTCGAGACCAATGTGTTTCCGTTCGGACGCGCGCAGCCGGTGGTCGAGTACGCAGAGGACGCATCTACATGACGTGAAATGAGACACAGTAAATAATTGAGAGGCGCACACTGGAAGTAAAACACGAGGTCATTGTACGTGGCTGGACAGTGAGGGCGATGAGCAGGAATTATTTCATTATTTCGGCGTTAACGCACCGGTTGAAACAGTGGCCCGTTTGTCGACCGTAGTTGCAACGTTGAGGGGAGTCGCGAAAACAGTGTTCAACGCAGCAAGAAGCAGAGCAAAAGTGAAGCGCATTGTGAGGAGGAAGAGAGGGAATTGGGGTCCGCTGAGATTAAATCTTTGGGTATGGGGGCATTTTATACCCCAAAATCCTATTGCGCCATGGTCAAAAATACTGCTCTCCGGTAGAATAAGTTCAACATAGCGACTTAGCCGAATGAAAAACACATGAGATGCTAAATTCGACTTGTTGTGCCAGTCATTGGTCATCCTGAATGCACTTGAACCCAATTGAACTGTATCGGATGCAAAGGGAAAAAGATCAGTATCCACATCGGGATTCCAAACGAAACCAAATTTGCCGCACTTTAGCCGCGTAATAATGTTTTCCTCTCTCTTCACCTCCAGCCCAAAACGATACGCCACAGATAATGAGCTTTTTGTTGAGCCCACAGCGCGAATGTTGAACATTTTAGAGTCACATTGCTCCTTCCTCTCACTCCGAAAATTTCCAAAAACCTTCTCGCGTTTTCTCGGGACCGTTCTCTCGGGACCGCCAGGACCCTTCTATCGGTCTATTTCCTCAGTCATTGCATCGGAGTCCGTCTGCACCCGTCGTTCAACCTTGCGGCCGTAAAAAATGAAAAAAAAATTAAACGAAGGTAGAGAACATGTGCCTACACTTCTTGCATGGTCTGGAGAAGGTCCTCAAGGCCTTTGTGTTTTAAATGAATGTGACGCCTCAGCAACATCAAAGTCCGAATAGTTTCTGGCTTCAAACCAACGCAAAGACGGAAGATAACTCCTTTCTGAGTTCCTTCCCCGCTTGTTCGACTCGGCGTTGTAGAGTACTCGAAGACGGGATGGACAATTTATCAACGCAATGGTATACATATTGCATGAGACGGGCGCAATTCTGGCCGTTCAACCTCTTGAAATGGCTGGTCGCAAGTGATCAGCCACTCAACAAGCAGTCATTCAAATTCTGCTCGATTCCAGGGACCCTGCAATGCTGTCATTAGTCGAACCAAGAAAATGAGGAGAAAATCACTGCACTCTTCTCGCTCGCACGGTTAAATGACTCTCGATGGGACTGTTGATATTGACCCGATGCACCGGCAAGATTATCAAGCCAGGCGACCAGTACATCACGAACTGCGAACGTTGTATGACCTTCCGCAACATAGAACTCTTCACTGGTGATAGCCGTAGTTCGTTCCTTTGAATGCATTATCTCGTAGAGGCGATACATATCAGGAGCATTGCTCTATTGACATGCAGCACTTTACGGTCGTAAGATACCGTATACGGACCGTATTTTTACGGTTATTACGGTATACAGCCCGTACCGTAACCGTAACCGTATAGATCCTTGGAGGTGTCTATACGGTTACGGTTACGGGACTCGTATACCCGCAACCGTACCACCGTATATACGGGTACGGGGGGGAGCCCTAGATACAAGTCACGATGCGCGTCGATCGTCATAGTGACCACGCCGTCCTGTCCCCAACCGACACGCAAGAAATGGGTCAAGTCCTCGAGCCTTTACGCTTCGTATTTTTGGAGGCTTTACCCGACCATCTATTCGCAAACTCCCAGCCCCCAACTCCGATCTAACAGGCCGCACATTCCTCGTCACCGGCAGCAACACTGGACTGGGTCTCGCTGCCGCCGTGCATCTCGCGCGCCTCAATCCTGCACATATCGTCTTAGGCGTCAGAGATATCGCCAAGGGCAAGGCAGCACGGACACTGCATGTGTGGGAGCTCGATATGGCTGACTTCCATAGCGTGAAGCAGTTTGCAGCTCATGCAAGGTCTCTGGAGCGGCTTGACGGCGTTTTTACTGAACGCGGGTGTCAATGCGCGTGGGTGGGACGTAAGCAATGACGGATGGGAAAAGATGTGAGCACCCGCGGATCCGCGTGTCCTTCGAGTTAACTATGATAATAAGCCGTCAGGCGAGCAGCAAAGAAGCCCTCTCCGAGTCCCAGACCAATCCAGCTGTACCGGAGGTCGTTTCGATGATCCAGCGATTGCATGGAGTCTCTATGAGTCTCTCGACGTCGCGCGGCCCGTTGAATTTGTTGTTTATCAGCACACGGAGCATTCTCCCACTGGAATCGTCGTTCAAGTCGTTTGTTTCGTTCGGAACATTGCTATCCGAGTCCTTGTGCCTGCGAATATTCTCTTCTTTTCCCTCGGCCCAATTTCAATGCTAATTACTTCGCGCGCAGGAAGATGCACAAAGAGGTAATTACCCAGTTCGGCCGGTTCCTCCCAAGTTTACATGTCCTTGCGCCTCCCCCGCTTTTCGTTCATCGTTCTCATTTCATTGGCTGCTAATCCTTATTCACGGCATTTCCAGGTCTGCGGTCCTCCCTCCGCGCGTCCCGTGTACAGCGTAGTTCCTTGCTGTCTCAGATGGCGGCATTCGGCGATGGATATGGTGTGCGTGTCCTAGTCGGTATATCTATCTCTCTGGAACAATGTCTTTGCTTTCCACCAGGCTCGTTCTCTCCTGCACGAGATAGAGCTTTGTCTTTCGACTTTACTCTTGCTAGAGCAGCTGCACTGGGAGTCCTTTTTCTACTAGGTAGAGGCAGAAGGACAACTGGTGTGTTGTGCCTTTCGGAACGACGAGGTAAAGGTTTAGGAAAACCAGGTGTATCAGGCTCAAGTTCGCCCTCTGATGATAACTCGTTTGTTTCTGCCGTAACAGAAGCTTCAAGACGAAGGGATGCTTCGTCCGAAGTGAATGAACTGACGGTTTTACGTCCTTCTCAATTCGTGAGACTCAAGGAATGGGTTCTCGATAGTTCTGAAGACTTTGAAAGTCTAGAAATGCGGGATCCAACAATTTTTCCAAGTCTTTATAGACCGATTGGCAAAGTTTTACTTTGAGAAGTAAAGTCAAATGAACCCCTCGCGGTGGGCTCCAGATGAAACAGTGACTATGGGGCTAGCAGTGAAATAACCACAAACCAAACCTTGTAAATGAATACACGGTTCGATAAATGTGACTACAACAACTCAAACACTATAATCCTCGTGCAAGTGCGGGGTTCCAATCCAGTCACTTCAGGCTATGTCAAATCAGACCTCAGTAGGGTCAGCCTAACCATGGGGATACGGGCCCTTATAGGGGTCAGATCCATGGTTTCAAAACCAAGGGTTTGGTTGCAACCACATGAGTTGGTTGCAACCACCTTACCATACATGGATGTGTCCATGGAATTGTGACGTGACTGCCATGGATGCATCCAAGGCTGCAATGGATATATCCAATGCTGCGCTTGCGCAGCCCGTTTTGGGGCTTTTTTATGCCCCACGGGGCCCTTTTCGTGGGCCCTGGGCTGTTCTCATCCAGCCCCTATCCTCTGGCCTGCCCAGGGGGGCATATGGTGTTGCCTGGTACTGCGCTTGTGCAGCCCGTTTTGGGGCTTTTTATGCCCCACGGGGCCCTTTTCCACGGGCCCTGGGCTGTTCCCATCCAGCCCCTATCCTCTGGCTTGCCCAAGGGGCATATGGTGTTGGGGCTTTTTACGCCCACGCAGGGCCCATTTTGCATGGGGGGCTCCCCTATTCCCCACCCTTTTGGGTGCCTGCAGCTGTGCTTGTGCAGCTTGTTTGGGGTTTTTCTTTCATCCTGCCAAAGCCAATTTTCAGGCTGGGTGCTTGCCCCAGCCACATGCTACTCCTAGCCATCCATCAAATCTTTTCCTGCTGATTTACATCCCTTTTTGTTTACTATAGGTGGGTATACCATATATTGACTTGCCTTACTTACATTCCCCCTCATTAACCCTTGCTGCAAGATAAATATATTACGCTCAACTAATATACAGATGTGTCTATTTATAGCATCTCTACCTTACACCCAAGTATATAAGTCAGATCCACAGCCTGTGCACCCAGTACAGCCAAGTCTAGCTGCACGCACTTACTTCCAAGAACGGTGGTCGCATCCATTATGCACACTGGAAAAACAGGGTGGATGCAACCATGGATGCAACCACCCACATTAGTTGCATCCATGTCTCCAAAAACATGAGACAGTGGATGCAACCAAGTGGTTTGGTCACATCCAAGCAGTGGACACATGGATGCAACCAGACTGCATGGTTGTATCCATTATGTTTTGTTTTAAACACATGGATGCACCCAGATACTGTGGGTGCATCCACATCTTTTTTTATTTGACATCTGGTTACAACCATATAAGTTGGTTGCAACCAACATCTAAGCATGGATACACCCAGATGGAACCAAACAAAGGATGGATACACCCATGGATGCACCAGATAATGTGGTTGCATCCACACCTTAATTTTTTTTGACATCTGGTTACAACCATATAAGTTGGTCGTGACCAACGTCTGGACTTGGACACACCCAGATGGAACCAAACAAAAGTATGGATACACCCACAGGACTGTGGACGTATCCATTCGTGACCAAATAACCGTTTGGATGCAACCACCCCTTATGGACTTGTGCTCATTTTTTGCATGCAATGTAATTTTGTAAACCACTTTAAACTGTTTATTCACCCTGCTACATGCTATATCTTAATGTTTCCTTTCACATCAGCACCCCCTCTAACTGTATGCTCATTTTCCACCCCATCCACATCCGTTCCCAGAAGAATTCCCATATTGGGACGATACGGGTTGTTGTGGCCTGTTTGTCGGTGCCTGTGGGCTGCACCAGTCACTAAAGTTTCAAGAGGTAGCGGATATCATTGATAACTCATATGAACCCCCCCACCCCCTTTCCTAGCCGCCCCATTCCGCCCATACCCTCCACCACCCTCCCGAACCGAGTTGGCCCAAGTAAGAAGGAAAAGCCGATCGGGCTGATTCTCGGATAGACGGTCCGGGCTATCCGGCGGCCCCAAGCTTTGGCGCTAAGTCATTTGGGAGTGAACTCAAATATTGTAGAGCTTGTATACGAAATGTTAGACCGAACCCGATAGTAAATACAACGAGTACTTGAATTTTAGAGTCGGGTTTCCCCCAAGACCCGTCTCATCAACCTGCTCGCCCCGTCCTTCCAATTCTCTGGTTTCCATCCGAATGAACCGCGTAGATTATCCCTTTGTATTATTTGCATGGCCCCCCGCCCCATCCCGCCCATCCCGCCCATGCCCCCACCACTCACCCACCCCAACTGAGTTCACTACATGGTGGTAGAGAAGCAAGAGGAAAGAGCTGTGTTGCCGTGATTGACAGTGATAGCAATAGTTGATGGGGCTGATTCTCGGGACGACGATCCGGGCTATCCGGCGACTTCAATTTTGTCGCCAAGTCAGTTGCGCATAAAATCAAATACTGTAGAGCTTGTGTACAAATGGTTAGACTGAACCCAATATTAAATACGACTACTCGATCTGAATCCGCTTCTGCGCCCGCTCGTATGCCCGCAGGTACCTCTCCGTCGCCCTCTTCGCCTCCTCGTGTTTATCCAAGTAGGACTCCAACCACTCCGACACCTCCCCAAATGTCTGATCCAACTCCCAGCTCACGTCCCCGAAGTCTGGGTCCGAGTAGCGCGTCTCGTCTATGTTCGCCATGTCGCGTTTTCGCTTGGCAAGCAACCCACGCACGCGCGCTAAATGAAAAACAAAAAATCAGTTACAGAAAGAATATAAATATTGCATGGATTACACACATTCTAAGGCCGAAGTCGAGACGGCCGGTGAACTAGGAGCAGTTGAAGTGGCAGGAGGCTCGTTCTTGATTTTCGCTGCAAGCCAGTTAGAAGTGGAATATGGTAGGAGCAATATATAGTACACACCTTCACCTGCACACGCTCCTGCCACCGCAGCCGCTCGTTGGAAGAAGTCGGTCAGAACCATCTGCCGAAGTGGGCCGGAGGGTGGTGCGGTATGAGGCGCACGGCCGAGGCGCAAGGGGGCAAAGGTGACAGCGGTGAAAAAGCGATGCAAAATGGTTTGGTGAGACATGTGTACGGAGGAGAAGGGTGAAGAGCGACGCACCCTTGGTCCAGCTTTATAGCCCCACCCCCCATTGTCCACCTTCATTTGCTACATTCGGTATCCGCCCGTCAAAGCGTTGTGCCAAGGGTGGCGAGCGTCACCACATTGTTCCCATTGATTGCTCGGTGGCACTCCTCAGTGGCAACCTAGTCTCCGAACCTAAAGAAATTATCTACAAGTGCGTCTGTTTGCTTCCCCCGAAGGGTACTAGTCCCTTGGGCCACGGAGAGGCCAGACGCCGGATCGCATCTGAACGGTGGTCCTATTCCAAGGGTGTCCAAGTACAGGTCTACTAGTCAAGTAAATACATTGTCATCATCAGAAGCCCACTGAGCCTCCTCAACATCCCCACCCCGCCTGTGATTATCCGCGCACCTCGACTGCCTCCAATACATACAACAACTCGTCCCCCCCCTCCTCCTCGTCGTCTGAGCCCGCCCTCTCGTCGTCATCCGAATTCCCCTCCTCGTCCGAGTCCTGCCCATTTCCATACGAAGCCGTCACGCCCGAAATCTGGCAGTCTAGTATTTCCTCCTGTGTCGGACCCCATGGCGGCAGATCTCCGTCGTAGGTCAGCGATTTCTTCCACAGAACGCACAGCTACAGCAACTCTTCGCGCCTCAGTTGTAGCTGATACTGCACTGTGCCTGCGCCTGAGAATGAATATAAGTCAATAAGCCCACTACATCACGCACTGAGAGACAAACCTTGAGCAATCTTCATCGTCTCCGATACCGCCTCCCACTCCGTGGCGAACCAAATCTGCAGGTGTCTGCGTTCTCGCTTCAGTCGCGGGGCTTCTTCGTCGCAGCGGTCCTTCTGCAGCATCGCGCGGATTCCAGCCCGCACTTTGTCATCGACGAGCCATGCTGCAGGCTCTGTGTCCTCGTCTAGGCCCATGTCTTGCCAGATCGCGTCGTCGACGTCCAACTGGAAAATATCTTTGGCGGGAATGGGACTCGGTGCCAACGCGCCTGCGGGGGCCTTCTTGCTCCGGTTCAGCGTCGCGATGTCGGCACATAGTTTGTTGTACTCCTTGACTGTGTTGCTGATAGTCGGCTCCCGGCGCTTGATCGCTGCACCAGCGTGGTCGTTCTTTTGGTTCTCTGTGACACGGATTATTAGAGACATCATACGGCGGCAAGTGAAAACCACACATCACTTCTCGAGCAGCGGAACGACCGTTCGATTAGATCCAGCTTGAACTTGCATTCTCGCAGCCTCTGACGAAGCCTATCCTTCATTACCTTCGCGTTCATGCGTGCCGCGTAGTAGTCGCTGTGGCGAAGCTTCTGAATCAGGGTGGCATCGGTGACGCCAAGCTGCTGCTCCAGGCGTTGTAGCTTCTGTTGCTCCCACCTCCACGCCGCCTCAGCATTTTCGACCCGGCTCTCCGCGTACAGGAGAACATGGGCAGTCAAATCCGGATCGCCGAGAGCGTCTCGGAGGACGGTCATGCTTTGGAAAAGCGCATTGACCCGCTTGCGAGCGAGGATGACTTCTTCGACCGCGGCGCTTCCTCGTGTCTTTGACCGCCCTGGAAATACAAGAGTTGGCTTCAGCACGCTCCATAGCAATGCAGGCGAACATACTTTGAGCTGGTTTGGTCTGCGCCGCCACTTGCTTCTTCCATTCCTCCCTCAGCACATCTTCCTCGATTCCGCACTCCGCGAGGTCTCGTTTGGCTTCTCGCCGCTTCCCCTCACAATGGACGGTTCGGCATACCAGCCAGCTACCCAGTCGCCCGAGGCTCGCCTTGTCAGCATGCTCGATCTGACTGTCGATCGTGTGAAGGCGGTTATGATACTGCAAGAAGGGTCAGTGAGGGGTAATGAATCCGGGGTCAAACACGCACCCCAGCCACTCGCAGATAAGGAATAAGCTTGCTGATGGAGTGCCAAAAGCGCTCGCATCCCTCTCCGTTCGTGAAACCAAAACCACGACACTTGAGTGGATGGTATATAAGCTGGCACGCCCAGCAGTGCGCAAAGGCGTGGAAGACAGACACCGCGAAGAGGATGCGGTGGAGGTACCGGCCCAGGAACCCAAACTTGGCGCAGGAACGATGTAGCTGACAAGCTATATCGTAGAGCACCCCCACGCGGATGTTGAGGGGCAGGTGCTGGAAAAGCATTTCGAGCAGAGTGAGAGCATAATACTGCTTCTCGCCGGGTGTGCGCATGTTGACCAACCAGAGGACGCGGTCATGGCGACATAAAATAGCCATCAGGCCGGTTGTCGTCAAAGAACTGTGTACTGGCGGCCTCGCGCTTTTCGTCGGCGGCCTTGAAAGACAATTCGCACTCATTTAGCACAGACCGTGGAACCTTCATCCCTCCCTCGTACCCGTCAGCTTCCTCCTCCCCTCGTGGTTGCTTCGCTTTGGCAGGTTTTGGAGGACGGACGGTCTCGACGTGTTCATCCATTTTCTGTGCAGTGGCTTCCGAGACGAAACGTGTTTGGGGATGCATACGAGGGGGGTCTCGGCCTGCCTTGGTGCGTTTCCGTTTTTGTGTGTAGCATCCATCGAGGCAGACCTCGATGTCCACTTGCTGGGAGGCGTCATGCTCGAGACCGCCGAAGCACGCGGGACAGCGGCTAATCAGATAGTCGCTGGGGCGGGTGCGGGGCGGAGGGTCGGGGAAGGGATTAGGCGCATCGCCTGCACCCTCATCTTCGCTGTCAGTCTCTTCAGAGACATGGGCTCTCTGGCGCTTGCCCGGTCTGGGCCGGCCCGAGGGCGGGGGCGGGACTGACGCTGTGGGCGACGACAGAGGGAACGACGCCCCTGCGACGGGAGTAGCGGGCGCGGATGGGACAGCGCTGGATTGAGCTGGTGTGGCTGGTGGGTCAGAGATCTCGTCGCCTCGCAAAATTTGACGAGTGGCGTTCAGGAGCTTGTCAATCTCGTTTCCGACCATTGTTCGCAAAGTCGTGTACCACTCCAAGGCGTTTGCAAAACGGACGCGCAGCGTGTCCTCCAGGTAAGGGTCAGGGAGCGAGAACGCTCAGAAGATTGATACACACACCTTTGTCGTTAGTTTGTAGCCCCGGCTGGCGAGAAAGCCCTCCAGTGTATTGCAGAAGGCGGTGTTGTTAGGCGGTAGATTCACGAAGAGTCGCCTCACGAATTCCAGCACACCGACGTCTACAGCGAGGCTGGGTCGGTGTGGGGAGCAGGGGAAGAGGCCGGCACTAAGCAGCTGCTCCCCCGCCGTCTGGCAGTGACAGACCCGGATCCAAATATGCTCAATCGCTATCATCCCGTTAGTACTGTGGCTCGCTTGTGGTGAACAGGACGGACATACCGCTCATGCGCACTACTGTGATGTCCAAGGTGCGGGTTTTACAGGCACATGGTCTCGTCGGCGGCAGCGCAAGCTCGTCGGTGGTGCGCAGCGACTCCATTTCATGCCAGAGGCGCAGGAACACAGGCACGAGCTTGGGAAGCACGTCGTATGTCCAGTTCCGCCACTGTTGCTGCCTGAGCGGCGCGCCCTGAACGCGCACTTTCTGCTTATTGGGCGACAGGTGATACTCCGAGACGTAGGGGCTGGCGTTGCTTGGCACGTCCCGGTGCCGCGAGGGAGTCTGCGGAGTCTGAGGAGTTTTGGGCAGGGGACGGGTCAGGCGCTGTCCGAGCGTCTGTCCATTCACGCAGTAAATTGTCAGCGGATGGCTAGTGGACGCTGTCCATTTGTCTGACAGGTGCGCAGGGCGATGGACTGGCAACGGCGTTCTGGCGGGCCGGGGCAGCGCGTCATCGCGAAGGAGATTCACCTCCTTGTCTGAAAATCGGAGGGGCATTCTGCGGAAGAGATGGATGCAGGTCAAGATAGGTGTGTGCGGGATCAAGTTTGCCACTCACCCTAAACAAAGCGTTTTTTTGGCCGATGCCACCGAAACTCTGCAGCTTTTGAGCACCCGAGATGGCGGGCGCGAGCACCCGGACATATAGTCATACATTTTGTGTATGTATCAATTACATTGGGACACATAGTCGTACATTTTATGTAGTTTAGGTACTTTAATGAAGAGCGGTGTCAACCGCGCCATAGAATGTGCGGGTGGGGATCGGTGAGGGTGGCGCCCTTCTACGAGCCTCGCGCTGGGCCTCAGCCTCCATCGCCTCGAGCTCCTCAAACCACATAGTGTCTATGAGAGCCAATGAGAAAGAGTTCGTCAAAGACTGAAGGGCAAAAACGCACGCTTGCAATACTGGCGAATACACTTGATGCTGAGAGGTTCTGCATGCCAGGGGTTGCGGAACACCAAGTGAATCGTGGTGCGGTGTAAAGTGGGTGCGAAGGAATCCGCAGTGCTGCGTGTGTAGAATGCCACACGGTCTCACACTACACCGCGTCGTAAGGCTTAAGACAAAACACAAAAAAAATTACACATACACTTGTTATCGAAGGTGACACGACACAGGTCGTGTTCCGGGAACGGGTTCTGCAGCGAGGTGCTGAAAGCCTGCTGACCAACCAGCCGCGCGCGACAGTCCTCAGGGAGGTCCAGGGTCTTCTTGTAAATGTCCCGGAGTTTGCGCTTCGTGCTCAGACGGTCCTCGTACTCGTCCGTGGCCTCGTATTTGTGGCCAAAGTCGCGGTCGAAGGCAGCCGCGGCTTCGTAGTATGCGTCGAGGGGCCCGGGGTTGGTGAATGGGCAGCTATCACTAACTGAAACGTCGTCAGGACAAAACCCACAGAGGCAAAAACACCGAGGTACTCACTTGCACGATGCCTGAGCTCGTCCATTTGATACTCGCGCCTAGTCCTCCTCGTGATGTATGAGCTGACGTCGGTGTCAGGCTCCGACGGCCCAAATCGCTCTGTATAGTCGGCGGCTGCAGACTGTTAGTATTGGAAATAAAGGGTGGCATTCCATTACCGAGACGGTGGTATTTCAGTAATTTCGCAGCGTTTGTGGGGTCGCCTTCTGAAAGCACCAAGTCAGAAAAGTCCATGAGGGGGGAGAGGGGTGAAACGTACCAGTGACGGCCTTGGCCTCGGAGACCTCTGCGCTCAAACTGGCGGCTTTCGTTTCATAATCGTCTATCCAGTCGTGGGTGGGCGTGCTGGGAGGACGAGGTACGGTGGAGGCGGTTACAAAGCCCGACCAGGGGCGGGAGCGAGACTTGTTGTCGTTGGGGCGAACGGCTGGCATGTAGATGTGAGTAAGAGAACTGGCAATCAGAGGATGATTACTCACCTCAAGTCCTTGCGCTTTGGACATGTCTTCCATTGTTCTTGAATTGCACGATTACCACTTATGGCCCTATCTCCGCTGGCCCAAACTGGTGTATTGGAGAAAAGATCGGTGTTAATTCTATCGTACAATTACATGAATGTGCTGGTATTGAATGTATGTCCACGGAAGACAACGGTTTGGTTGTTCGAAAAGCAGAGGCTATTTGTAGGGAAAATCCATACGAACCGTCTATGAACCGGACGCGCAGTACTTACAAGGGATAATCATGGAGAGCGAGGGGCACAACCTGCGCGTACTCCCCTGGGCGACTCGACAAGCCCTCCACGTCTGAACCGATCACGACGACGCGCTGCGCGGTCTCCCCAAGCGGATGTCCTTCATCATCCGTGCGGAGGGGTTTGACGCAGGTCTTATCGATGGGGTGCATGGTTCCATTCTTGCCAATGGAACAAACATCGACTTTCTTCGCATCTCGAGGTATTGCAGAGGTGGGTAGCACCCAGCCCTTACGTCCCTCACAATTTCGCACCGCGGCGGATGTTTTCTTTAACTTCAAAGTCGCGACGCCGATCACTTGCACGTCGAGCCGTTTGAACGCGAGCTCTGGCAGGCAAAGCCATAAGCCTGTGTCCTCGCCTAGAAGAGGAGTGAATAGAGCTATAACAAAAACTTGCAATGAACACACCTTCGAGCGGGGGCTGCCACTGCAAAGCCCATACCGCCGCATTCGCCGGGGTGGGAGTTGTAGATCGCGGAGGAGCTGGTTCTTTTTCGGTGTCACTGCGGAAGGGGGCCTCGATAGGTGACCGCGGGTGGATTTGAGGGTGGTTCAGGCTCCCGTATCCCGTATAGAATATCGGACGGAAAAAAGCGGGCCTCCACCAAGGGTCTCATCGTCCTAAGAACTGGTGAGAAAAACATATCGAGGTCAAATGAAACTTGCCTCAAATGCCTGACGTGCTCGATGGGGACATGGACGGTCTCAAGAGAGTGGTCGCCCCGAATCGTAACCATTATCCCTGCGACATCAGGGTCCTGCAAACACGTGTAAGTCGGCTCCTCTGGTTTGACGAGCTTCCCCGTGCGACTTTTGTGATGCGGCTGCTTGCCGTGGTTCACCTCTTCGGCCCTGACACGCCAAAGAATCCAGTGCCGCTTTCTTGAGGCGGTCACTGCGCTCTTGGCTGTCAAAGTCGCTGATGATGATCCCAATGAAGCCTTTGTGTGGGATAACGATGAAACCCTGTGTGCCTTTCTTACCGAAGCCTTTGGTTTGCCTTGATGGTATTATAAAATCCGCCGGTTTTGCAACCATGACTTTGATCCCTTGGAAGCCACGCTGGCTCTTGTCCGGCGGGGAGAAAGGTAGGGCCGACGATACTGGTTGGTTGGTCATGGCGTAGCTTTGACTCCAGCCAGCAAAGGGCAGTTTCGTTGTCATATCAGTCCAACGATCCTCAAAGTCCACATCCGAGCAGCGAACTTTGAATGAATGCAATTGCTCGTCAGAGAAGGTTGTGTTTGCCTAAAAAAACCACTGATCAGTGGGAAAAGCAACAAGTACACCCAAAAGACATACATCGTATAACTGTAAGAACCCATCTCGGTGAAGGTGAAAAATGACACCACATCGGTTCTTGTTTTCCCCTCGTAATGCGCACAGAGTCCCCGATGGCCCATTGACGAGTAACATGGACAATGCTGATGATGAAAATTTTGGTCCCATTGGACACGGTGCTCGGCAGAGTCGCACCAACGACCTCAGTATTATTGGGAACGGCGATTGTGAGGAAACGGCCCTCGATTTGCTCCACCCTGCCCGTGGCGCCGACATACAACCCTCCAGAAACCACACGAACTCGGTCGTGGATCCGGAAATTGTAGTACAAATCCATCTAATGTACCCCGTAGTCAGTAAAGTTAGTAGAAATAAATCACAAGGCATACTCACATCTTGCACTGACGGGGTGGGACTGCGAGCAAGGCCTCGGAGAGGCAGCGGGGTGGGAATGCGAGGGCGGGGCCCGCCCGTTAGCAGCCATTGTTCATGCGCCTCGGCGAGATTCTCGCGCGAAAAGTCCGCCTCTTCTCGGCGCACCTGCGCCACCATTGATTCGTCGTCATCGTCCTCGCCGCTGTCGTGCACTTCAGAATATCAGTCTTATGCTCCCACTGAATGCTGGAACGCGTATGTACTCTCAGAGTCCGTGTCGTCTTGCGCTTGGTCGTCAATGTACTTCGACCACGGAGGAGTCCTTTCCGCATTGTCGCTGGCGTCTTCTTGCACTGGAAATCGTAGGTAAGTACGGGCATTTCATTAGTTCGCTGAATAGCTCACTGAGAATGTTGTCAAGGGTGGGCGCGTGCGTGCGGAGTCTATGTGCGGGCGGCGTCAGCGTTAGATATAAGACCTTTGACGGGCGCGGCGCCAATTTAATTTCAATTTTTTTAGAGGGCGGGCGGTGGGATTCGGGCGCGGATTAGACCACCGAGGGTCATAATTCATTTGTATTTCGTTTGCTACTACTATTCTACTGGCTACTCTAGCATAAGGACAACTTACTTTGGCGGCATGGCGGTCAAGAGCAGATGCGAAGAGTGTGACATGTCACCAGAAGCACCAACATAACGACCAGTGATGGGGCTGATTCTCGGATAGCCCGGACCGCCGACCCGAGAATCAGCCCCATCAACCATCGCTATCATGGTGTCAATCAGGGCAGCACAGCTTTTCCCTCTTGCCTCCCGACCACCATGTCGCCAACTTGGTTGGGGCAGGGGGTTGAGGGCATGGGCGGGATGAGTCGGGATGGGGTGGGGGTCATGTAAATAGTACAAATATATATTCTACGAGGTTAATTTGGGTAGAACCCAGAGTTTGAGGCATTGCAAGGGCGCAGAACTTGAAGACGAGACCAGAATTTGAGGAATTGTGAGGGCGGGGAACTTGAAGACAAGTAGAGGCGGTGAGGCTTGAAAAAGAACACAACGGAAGACAACTTGAAGGTGAAGGAGCTTGATGGCAAGTGGGAGGGGAGGGCGGGATTTTTGGGGAGAGGGCGGGCGGGATATTTTGAGAGTGGGTGGGCGGGATTCTTGAAGACGTGGAGGGCAGCAACAATGGGAGGCGTTGAATAATGAGATGGGTGGGTTCGTTAGAGAGGAGGGGGGATACCTTACCAGTAAGTGAGCCGTCCCTTTTATACTGTTCCCCTACTCACATTGTTCCAGGAATATTGCCGCATGCAGCGCGCTTTGCACTCGCGTCTCAATTACCCGAGGAAGATGCGGTGTGCGGGCCCAGAGCATTAACAATGAATCGCCGGAGCTCGGACTTGCAAGCGTCCAAAGCGTTGACGGAAATAGAAAGATGTAGGTTGCAACAATTGCCGACGCTGCACCGATGTCTGACGGGGTAACACAGTAGGTGCAGCGCGTGGGCCCGAACATGAACAATGGATCCTGCCCGAGGATTTTCAGCTGTCCAAAGCGCTGACGGATTTGGCCAAAGGTGTGTCCAACAATGTGGTACTTGACCATTCGCTGACCAGCCAACAAATTCAGAAGTCTCTTCCAAACTCCCTACTGTTCACCAACTCTACTCCAATTTGTTTTCAATATGGCTATGGCCACCCGCCGCTCGAAGCGTCAACAGAAAAAAAGCCCAGACCCCGACGCACCGCCCCCGCCCCCGTCCCCGCCGCGCCGCGTCAAGGGTGTCAAGAAAGGAGCAGCTGGCCCGTCTGTACCGAAAGATCGCTCGGCGCGCTCCAAGAACGATGCCTCACTGTCGGTACGTATCTGTGGGAGATGCTTATTTTATCTGCTAGCTAACACAACTGGCAAAGATTGTTCCAGCGCCAGCGCTAGCTGCGAAGCGCAAACAGGCGGAAGCCGGGGCCGACTCCGAGGACGACCTCGTCAATAAGAAAGCCAGGCAGACTGCGAACTCGGACGACGAGCGCCCCGCTCCTGCCCCGCTGCGCGACACCATGTGTTTCGTCCTTTCAAGTCTGGGTCCCTTTTTTATTGTTTTTGACTTGTCTGTTTTTTCAGACCGAAGTCGGT
This sequence comes from Mycena olivaceomarginata, assembly GCA_029378375.1. Taxonomy (NCBI): domain Eukaryota; kingdom Fungi; phylum Basidiomycota; class Agaricomycetes; order Agaricales; family Mycenaceae; genus Mycena; species Mycena olivaceomarginata. Next base: position 88,749 of record JARKIC010000239.1, read on the forward strand.
GGCGACTCCCAGGACACCCCCGTCGATAAGGATGGCAGGCACGACACTGTACATTTCGTCTTCTCAATTCTAGGCCCATTTGTTTAACAGGGCGACATCCAGGGCGACGTCCAGGACGACGAGGAGGCCGACGTCCAGCACAAAGAGGGCGACGTCCAAGACGAGGAGGGCGACGTCCAGGATGCTGATGAAGCTAATGCAGGCACTGCGGTACGTTCTGTTCTTTGCCGGGGAAGACTTGGTTAACTGATTTTCCTGACCAGCATCAGTCCGAAGGCAGTGGTGGCACGGTGTCGGTGAAAGAGCAGAAGCTACAGCAACTGGCAAAGAATCCGCTGCTCTTGTCGCTGCAGCCACCGCCCCAGCGGCAGCAAGTACGTTTCAAATACTCTCGTTTGACGCCTTTAACATGTTTCTCAGGTTCCCGTCAACACAACCTCCAAATATCAATACCAAGTATCAAATGGACTGTTGTTCTTGCTCCAGCAGCAGCAGGTATGTGTCCTAGCACTCCTTTCCTGACCCCTTTTAATCTCTTTGAAGGGAACCTCGAGCTCCGAGCCCAACACTGACGCACACCGTGGTCGGTGGGTTCCTCCCCGCGGGGAGGGAGCCCACGACCAAGCAGACGAGGAGGACCCCGAGGTCGCCTCCCACACAGGGACCCCCTTTCCTGACGACTTCACCGACGCTGCGCACGACTCCCATGATGATGACGTCGTCATGCCACTCAACAACGACAACGACAACGACAGCGACCACTCAAACTTTTCCACCACGCACGCTGCCACTGAAGAGGCGCTCAGGCTCAAGGAACGGACGATGACAGACAAGGGATGGGTTGCCACCATGGACACTCGCGAGGACGAAGATCTCGAGCTCGAGGAGGAATATTTTCAAGATGTTGCGAAGCCGAAGCCCAAGGGAAAGGGCAAGGCTGCGGCCGTTGAGTCGTCCGACGACGAGGAGGACCCCTTCCCCGTTGCCTCTGACGATGATGAGGACCAGGACCAGGACCAGGACAAGACTCCCAACGGCCCCACCACACCATGGGAGGTGGCTCCGGGGGCGCTGTCCTCAGCGTACTTGAAGGAGGCCAGGGCGGCGCGAGCTGCGTACCATGCCACCCTCGAGGACATTGCCTGGCGTGCAGGCAAGAAAATGTCGACCGTCTTCAAGGCCATTGGCGACTACCCAAAAAGTGTCCGGGACACCAATTCCTGGAACGCGTACCAGATGAAGTATCATATCGAGCACCCGCGGCCGTCGAAGAGTAAGTCCCTCCCCCCTTGACGTCTTGTTCCTGAATCAATATATCTTCGAGTGACTCCCGAGGAATCGAAAGCCTACAAAAAAGCACGAGAAGAGGGCTACAACACCCTGTTTGCTTCGCTGTCTGACGACGAACGCCGCGATCCGGAAGCTCGCCGCCTCTGTGTCGAGCCGCTCATGAAGTGGCACCGCGAGAAGACCATGCAGGTGGTGGACAACAGGAAGGCAGACGGCGGCGGGAAGGCGTTGATGAATAAGGCCGTAGCACCCCTCATCAATCAGGTTAAGCCTCCTCCTACTTGGTGTGGCGAGCGTTTTCTGACCTTTCTTCCGCAGAGCACGGCAGTAAGCAACAGCCTCGATATCGAAGTCTTCGGGCTGGCACTCGACTGCTTCGGCGACAATGTGATTATCTGGGGCGGAGGCGCCCTCTTTCAAGAAGTCTTCAAGCAACACCCGCTGCCCATCCGCAAATTTTTGATCGACATGAAAGGGTTGTTTCAGTAAGCCACCTGATCTGGAGAGCGCGTCTTGACCACTGACTGACTGAATTTCCAGAACGACCTCGCTGTATCTGCGGAACCAAGCAGAAACGGTGGCAGCCCCCAGCATGATGCAACCGGTTCCCATTACCTTCACGCGATTGCCTACGGAGGCCAGCGAGCGCGATGCTCTACGTCGACAACTCACAGCCTTGTTGTTAATCAAATCTGTACGTTTCACATTCTTTTTTTTCTTGGCTTCGGGAGGGCACACGAGAGACTAATCACGGGTATTTTCTTGGCAGGTCTCGTCATGATCGAACGCGGGGAGCTCGAACTCGAAAAAATCAAGACTCCATTCCAGAAGATGTCGTGGAAGTGGGCCAACGATGCCTGCAAACACCACCTTCGCATCGAGAACTGGCCCGCCGCTCTGAAAGAAACGTACCCCGGCCCTGGATTCTCTCTCAGCGTCATCACGGAGAAGGACAACAAGAAGGAGGAGAAGCGCGCGCGGATGGACGCCGTCAAGGCTATGTTTAACGCCATGAAAGCCGCATATCAGAGCCCCGACGTGGATGACGGGCTCGAATCCACGAAGATTGTTTCGTGGACAGACAGTATGTATGCGCTGCTGCGGTGGCATCGATGGCACTGATTTATAGTTGCAGAGGAAATCGAGCTCGAGGATCCCTCCAACGTTCCGATCATCAGTTGCGACGATGGAACGGTCTTGTTGTGGGCCTCGGTGTCCAAAAGCCTTCTCGCCAAGATCAAGAAGAGCAAGGAGTCGAGCAAGAAGAAGACTCGGGCGACCGCCAACGCGTCCGGTGGTGACGACACGGACGACGAAGACGAGATGCCACCGCCGCCGCCCAAGTCGGGCAAGGGCAAGGGCAAGGGCAAGGGCAAGGGCAAGGCGTCCACCGCCGATGGCACTCCCGCCCCCGCTGCCGCCACCTCCGATGTCGCACCTGTTGCTGGGCGCAAACAAATCAAGTTTCGCTACAGGAACGGCGAGGTGATGTCGGATGTGTTCTCTGCCACCAAGCTGGTCAGATACACGGGTACCCCGACCAACGTCCAGCAGAACATCTTGATGTACAGCGACTCAACGGGGAAGTGGATCCCCTTGCCACCGGGATTTGAGCCGCGGGTTTCTCTGGATCTCGAGGCGATTTGCGAAGTATACCGTCTCAATATTGGTCTTCTTTAGTACTGTACGATATCTGTATGGTAAATTTTTCTGTACCGTAACACATATGTATAGGGGACATCTAAATTACATGCATTTCTTATGACTCTTTGAATGTCGTCTTTGAAAAAATTTGGAGTCGCCGGATAGCCCGGACCGCCTATCCGAGAATCAGCCCAATCAAGTGTCGCTATCAGTGCGGCACGAGCGGTAGCACAACTTTCCCTTCTTGCTTCTCTACCACCATGTCGCCAAGTCGGTTGGGGGCAGGTGGTGGAAGGCATGGGCATGTGGGATGGGGCGGGATGGGGCGGGGCGGGATGGGGCGGGATGGGGCGGGATGGGGCGGGGGCATGTAAACAAGACAAATTGATCGTCTACGAAGTAAAATAAATACAGGTTGATTCGAGGAATTAGAAGGACGGGGCGGGCGAGTTGATTCTTGGGGGAAACCCGACTCTAAAAATCAAGTACTCGTTGCATTTAATATCGGGTTCGGTCTAACATTTCGTATACAAGCTCTACAATATTTGAGTTCACTCGCAACTGACTTTGCGCAAAAATTTGGGGCCCGCCGGATATCCCGGACCGTCTATCCGAGAATCAGCCCGATCAAGCGTTGCTATCATTGCGGCACTAGCGGCAGTACGGCTTTTCCTTCTTACTTCTCTACCACCATGTCGCCAACTCAGTTAGGTACGGGATGGGGTGGCTGGGAGAATGCCAAACTGCATGAGGGTTTCATATGAGTGCCGAGTTATCAATGATATCCGCTACCTCTTGAAACTTTAGTGACTGGTGCAGCCCACAGGCACCGACAAACAGGCCACAACAACCCGTATCGTCCCAATATGGGAATTCTTCTGGGAACGGATGTGGATGGGGTGGAAAATGAGCATACAGTTAGAGGGGGTGCTGATGTGAAAGGAAACATTAAGATATAGCATGTAGCAGGGTGAATAAACAGTTTAAAGTGGTTTACAAAATTACATTGCATGCAAAAAATGAGCACAAGTCCATAAGGGGTGGTTGCATCCAAACGGTTATTTGGTCACGAATGGATACGTCCACAGTCCTGTGGGTGTATCCATACTTTTGTTTGGTTCCATCTGGGTGTGTCCAAGTCCAGACGTTGGTCACGACCAACTTATATGGTTGTAACCAGATGTCAAAAAAAATTAAGGTGTGGATGCAACCACATTATCTGGTGCATCCATGGGTGTATCCATCCTTTGTTTGGTTCCATCTGGGTGTATCCATGCTTAGATGTTGGTTGCAACCAACTTATATGGTTGTAACCAGATGTCAAATAAAAAAGATGTGGATGCACCCACAGTATCTGGGTGCATCCATGTGTTTAAAACAAAACATAATGGATACAACCATGCAGTCTGGTTGCATCCATGTGTCCACTGCTTGGATGTGACCAAACCACTTGGTTGCATCCACTGTCTCATGTTTTTGGAGACATGGATGCAACTAATGTGGGTGGTTGCATCCATGGTTGCATCCACCCTGTTTTTCCAGTGTGCATAATGGATGCGACCACCGTTCTTGGAAGTAAGTGCGTGCAGCTAGACTTGGCTGTACTGGGTGCACAGGCTGTGGATCTGACTTATATACTTGGGTGTAAGGTAGAGATGCTATAAATAGACACATCTGTATATTAGTTGAGCGTAATATATTTATCTTGCAGCAAGGGTTAATGAGGGGGAATGTAAGTAAGACAAGTCAATATATGGTATACCCACCTATAGTAAACAAAAAGGGATGTAAATCAGCAGGAAAAGATTTGATGGATGGCTAGGAGTAGCATGTGGCTGGGGCAAGCACCCAGCCTGAAAATTGGCTTTGGCAGGATGAAAGAAAAACCCCAAACAAGCTGCACAAGCACAGCTGCAGGCACCCAAAAGGGTGGGGAATAGGGGAGCCCCCCATGCAAAATGGGCCCTGCGTGGGCGTAAAAAGCCCCAACACCATATGCCCCTTGGGCAAGCCAGAGGATAGGGGCTGGATGGGAACAGCCCAGGGCCCGTGGAAAAGGGCCCCATGGGGCATAAAAAGCCCCAAAACGGGCTGCACAAGCGCAGTACCAGGCAACACCATATGCCCCCTGGGCAGGCCAGAGGATAGGGGCTGGATGAGAACAGCCCAGGGCCCACGAAAAGGGCCCCGTGGGGCATAAAAAGCCCCAAAACGGGCTGCGCAAGCGCAGCATTGGATATATCCATTGCAGCCTTGGATGCATCCATGGCAGTCACGTCACAATTCCATGGACACATCCATGTATGGTTAGGTGGTTGCAACCAACTCATGTGGTTGCAACCAAACCCTTGGTTTGAAACCATGGATCTGACCCCTATAAGGGCCCGTATCCCCATGGTTAGGCTGACCCTACTGAGGTCTGATTTGACATAGCCTGAAGTGATCCAGTATAGATTGTGGCAATTTGAACTTTAATTCTCTTTGAGAAGCAAGACTTTATAGGTTCACAAGTCGTATAGATAAATTGCTCGAATCCGTTCTAGGCGCAATCGCGGATAGACAGACGAGATTTTATGTTCAACGGTTTTGTGTGATGCGGGTCTAGGTTTGGAGGTAGTACTCCGATGCGAAACACAAGTGATTCTTATGAATTCCGATTCCAATAGTATCCGCGATTGCTAATCCTTGTGAGATTACAACCAATTGTCACGTCCAATCTGTTTCCTTATATTCCATGTGTCCGTTCCGTTTATCCATTATGTCCACGCGCCGTTTATAAAGATCCAAATCCAACACAGATAATATTCAAACAGGGAAAACAAACGAAACTTGGTATAGCTTCTGGGTGTCTCCAAATGAATGCCTACTCAACCGGTTAAGCATGAGGTCTAGTAACTTTGCTTCCAACAGGTGGGGTGAGATTCACTGGTGTTCCTCCTGTAACCATCCACTTAAATACTTTACAGGATTCTAAATATAAACGAGACAGATACAAACATGAGACAGGGTTCAGGGTATATGACTAGTGGTATGGCAGCTAGCCGACGAGCTCCTGTCGGATATCAAGTGATTAGTAAAACAGAACAGATTTATAAGGAACATCAATGAGCCAAGGTTAGCGATGAGTCAAGATCTACATCGCTTAGAACGATCGTGATGGGATATTGCTGATATGTCAACTTTTAGCCCACTTCCTCGTCAGCCCACCATTACCCTCCTTGGCAACCATTCGCTTCAATTGGTCCTGCTTTGACCCTCTTAAGTGATTTGTCTGAAAACCGCAATAGCCATCGCTTCCCAGTACCCGAGTATGGTTTCTTAGTCAATTGGTAGATCGACCAAGTCCAACCTTCTCTTGGCGGTCCTGAAGACGTCAGATGATATCCAACAATGATCCCTCTAGTTCAGAAGGATGATCCATCGTAATACGCCCTTAGTCAGGGATGTGCAGTAGCCCCAATCCATTTCCAGGATGGTAAGGCACTTTCCACGATTGCTCCATTAGCGGCTTCTCATGTCAACCCTTTACCAGGATCATTATCCAGCGCCTTTCTAATGGTTTGAGACACATTATATCCCTTTTAGCTAACTGCCCAGGCCAGCATTAGCCCTTGTGAGATGACGTCATAATGTAGTGTAACACATTATAGTATGTTGCAACTTGAGTGATTTTGAATAAATGCCCGGGTGCCCCAATACCAGGTCTGTCAACGGTGTTTGACTGTTAGCCCAGTGCATCGCTGTTGGTAATTTCATCCCTTTCCTGCGCGTCCTCTTCGCTCTTTTTTCTTCCCATAGTTTCGATTTTCTTGCCTCCATTGGGACCGTTTTCCTAGTCAGTTTCCTGGGCCAAAATCGCCGTTGATATTCTGCTTAATTCTCGGTATCTTCATCTCTCTGCAAAACATCTTATCCCTTGACGCTACACTGTGGGAGAGCCGAATTTATTCTGTGCTTCCTCCTTCCATAGTATTCTCCCGTTTTATCCCACAAAATTGCTCTCTCTGTATTCATTCTCCCCCCCCTCCCTTTCCAGCTGTTCCTGATATCTTCTCAATCTCTATTGTTTCAGACACAATGAATCCATGCGGCCACGTTGAGACACCGAATACAACATCGTCAAAGCTTCCCTATCTCCATACACGCACCGTGAATCCAACCGATTAATAATTCGTTCCGGTAAGTCTTTCCCGTCTTTTCTTTCTGTCTCTTTTCTTGCGAAAACAGAATTCCAATTTAAGATGGCAGCCCGAAGGTACCAAGGATGCGTCGGAGTACGTTCTCTTATACTATTCAATGGGTCTTCAGCACATGGTTTCATTCTATCGGACAGACAGTGCCTCAACAATCCCAGTCACTTTTCTTCCCAACATGTATCTTCAAAATACGTCGACGTGCACGTGCACCCAGTCCGTGTGGTTCCTCTGAGTCTATGGATGCTCCGCCAATTTCAAACTCCGATATTTGGAACAGCGATGGTCATGGAAGATTTCTCTTTCTACACGCATTCTCAACAATACTTTGTATGGAGAAAAATGAATGTAAAGGTCATCTGGATAGTGTCTTGGCTTTCAATTTCTCATAGGGTCCATGAAAGTATAGAATCTCACCATGCTCGGGGTAACAATGGGCCCCTCAGAATTAGCAGAGGAGAAAATGGCTAAAATGAGCCCAAGGCATTGTTTCTGACTGTTGTTACAGTGTCCATGAATATTTACATGGATTATAGTTGGGTGCTCATCCCAGCAGAACCAGCAGGATCTCGGGAGAGAGATGTCGAAATCTCAATGAAATTGCCATCCCTTTGCCTTCAAATGTCATGTAATGAGTTTTTAGTGCAGTATAGCTTATTTCCCGGCTTTCTGCGTGTTCAGAGTGTACACAGTAGCTTAACGAGCTTGCGGAAAGGGAAGATAAGGGACATATTCCCAAATGCGGTAATACCATTTCCTGCATCGCTGACAAGACATGCCTGCGCTTCGCCCCGGAGGTAGGAAGTAAGCCGCAGTGATATAGCGCGATATTTCAGCATCAGACTATCGATAAACATCAACCAAAATTTGGTCCAAGCCCAAAGGAAAAGAGAAATGGTTACTTTCACACCGCATACAGAGCGGAGACCGATGCGGTATCGACGATGTTGAGATTTTCTGGGTCCGGTCAAAGATACAGATGCTTCCTCCCAAAGACGATTCCTCCCAAAATTCAACACTGATAGCAGCGACAAAGATAGTAAACCTACGAGACTGCATTGCGGAATGCAACAGGGCGATCAAGAAACAGCAATTGTACCAAAGGAATTTCAGCCAAGGCTAATCAGTGATGAACGACCTAGCCAGTAGATTGAATGAGGAACCAGGAGCTTGTCAGGGAGCACGCCGAATAATAAGCTCCGCCAATGAATTGGAAGTAAAGTTTGAGTGCACTCGAAACGATGAGCGAAGGGGTGCCGTGTTTTGCTTTTTGTGACCACAGATATTAAATTAACAGCTTAGTTATCGTTTGAGCTTTGATGGTTGAGCAGCTGAACGAGACGAGACCGGCGAGGGACGAAAATTGATGATCTGACGAGCGCGCAATAAAAGACACAGATTTTCTCCGCAGCTAAAGGCAAGACTGGTGATGAGGAGCAACGGAATTGATTCAGTCAAAATTGATCCAGTTTTGAGAGCATAGGTTGTGCTTAACAGGCTGGTTCAAGAGAACAAACCAGAGAAATTATCGAAAAATATGACCCGACAGTTGCGAGAGCGGGAATTGTCGTGGGGAGAAAGAGGGCAAGAACAGACGCTAAAACGAGGCTGTTTCTATGGAATCAAACGGGACGTGGCCGCAGTGCGGTGGACTTGGCGTTCTGACTGTGGGATTCTCCTCGAGGCTCTGGGTACACGAGACTCGTCAGTTCACCTTGACCAATCCGATTTGGATTGAATTTAACAGCAGCTCGCGCAGCATCGGACATCAAGGGAAGAGTGGGAAAGGCTACGTCGTATGGGGATGAAGGTGAGCTCAAAGGCTGTGCTTGTCAGCTCTAGTTTGGGTCAGACCGCAGCCGTGGAAGAGGACGAAGAAGAGGCGCGAAAGGGTATAAGCTCAATGGGGATGAACCAAAGTCGTACAAACGAAACCTCGTCATTTCGTTAAAGAAACGGTAGATTTCCGGCGCAGTTGCCGACAACCATGAGGATTCCTCTTATATATGATGTTCATCACTGAACTGAAACACATCTCAGTTCATTAACATTGGAGCGAATTCAACCTCAGTTAAAGTTTTGAACTCCATCGCCAATCAGTTGCATTCAATGTGACCAGGTGAGAGTGCCATCAACTTCAACCGTCGCTCAAACGTTGACCAGAGTTCAAAAAAAAATCACCCCGCGTTGAAGCGAGTTTCCCGTCTTTATGCATTATTATACGAGACGGACGTGCCTCGTAGTTCGCTCCGCACGTTCGCTTTACCTGGCCAGGCAAGTCTATTCAACGACTTCTGGTTTAAGCCTTTCTACAACACACCTGGACCATCGACCACAATACATTGAGCCAGTAAATTCGATCTAAGTATGTCTTCCAGGATCTGCCGTTGCGGTCGAGCACGTGTTCTCCAGAGGACGAGATACATGTACTATCAGCCTTCGTCGCGCAAGTTTACACGCCGATACGATTCAAACCTTGATGTTTGTGAAGGCGAGATTACGGGTCGCCCGTGTGGAGCTCAACAAGGGCAGGATAAATTGTATTGATTAGTAGCAACGACACAGTATATAGTACCCGTTGTTATTTAGTCCAAGACCTTACTTGTATTCAAATCTTAGTACTGTGAAAGTTTGAGCACCCGTTGAAACGGCCGTTACGGCGGGGACGGGTTGGACCCGTCCGTTTTGATCTCCCGTGCATGGTGAAAACGGACAGGTCGACCCATCCCGTGGTGCCCAACGGCCGTCCCGTTTGACGGACGGGTTGGAGCCCTAATTCGGACTATGCCATGTAAATACTACCTACCTACCTACCTATCTACCTAACTAGACTGAATAGTCTATTCTAATTTAGGAAGGAGGGACTAATACGTGGCCGGTGCAACCTCTGGCAAGCTGACATGACATCCGCCATGGAAACACGGGGATATCCTATTACCTACAGTCACGGTATATGATCCGCAGGGAGATCTCTCCTGGAAACATTCATTCGACACGTCAAAAACGGGATGTTTCCAGGAGATTTGCCGAAATATCAGGATCGAAAGTTAACCGCTAGTGTTCTGGGCTTCTGCAAACTATAAATTGTAAGCCTCCAATATTCATGTTGCTAGGAATCGCCGGAAAATTAGCCACCCCTCGATACCACCAACACTTTTCGTCTGTGAGTTTCGAGTCTACTCGAACGCATTGTTCTCTGACAGGGTGCGATACTAATGTTACCATATGCTGCAGTACTGGACACTATGCCCGCTATTTCAGGCTGGTTGAAATCTTCTTCTGCCACCAAATTCGTTGCCGCTTTCATGAAGAATGGCAGGCAATTTGTAGTCGCAGGCATCTTCGCCAACTCTGTTCATCACCCTATCCAAGTCAGCAATGCGACACTGATATACAGTCACGAAAACGTTTTGGCTGGGGTGAGGGACTTGACTACGACGGTTGGCATCACCCAAGTCATTGTCAACTCTACAATCCCTCCTCCCGACTACATCTCAATTATCTGCACGCTTGATGTGCCAACCGCCCAAGTTCTCCAGTCTCCAGGCAATGGGTCTTGGGTTGAAAACTGAGGTGTGAGATATCAATAAAGATACATTGTCGATTTTGACTCATGTTTTCACGCAGTTTCATCATACAAAACTGGATAAAAATAAATGCGCGTCCGTTGCCCCATTCTCCCGCCCTGTACCTGCAGCTACCAGCCGAGCGCTCTATCCGTCTTGTCATATTGTATATCATTCACCTGCTATGAAAGCTGTGGATTTCTTTTTGAGCACAGTTTAATGTAAGAGAATCGAACCTTTAAAATTAGGGAAAACCGAAAATATTCTCAATGCCGCGATCTGGCTGATAGAAAATTTACCTGTCGAATACATAGTGTTGCGCTTCTACGTCATGTTGCGCTTCCCGGTTTTAGACTGTATTACACATACGGATACACGGACGACACTCCTCCCTCGAGCCGGCCACATGCATTTGTTCACGTTCCCAAAGCACCCGAATCCCTGCAGATGCATCGGCAGTCCGATCAGCTCCAACTCTCATGGATTTGCTGAACACGACTAACATTGATCTCGAAGCTCTGGAAGAGCTGTGGTTCAATCCAACGGATCCCTATGACCTATAGCTATTCTGGGTGCCAGCTCGACACTCATTATCAAAAAAAACCATGTTCTCCAAAACTGTTCCTGCAACGATGCGGGAACGCACCGCCAGCCGAAAAAAAAAACCTCATCACAACAATGTGGGAACGGTTTTGGGGAAGGGTTTTGTTCGGGTGGCAGTCTCGCATCATTGTGGGAACAGTTTTTGGAGAACATTATTTTTTGATAATGAGTGTCGAGCTGGCACCTGGAATAGCTATAGAATTGGTATATGTCGGGCCGCGCGCATCGGAATCGCATACGGAGCCCTCGAGAGCCCAGAAATTCAAGAATTCGAGGTCTTTCAGTCAGAAGTAGCCGTACAGCGGTGAGCATCTATGAGACTATGATGGCCTGGCTTGTCCATATAGACGCAAGGTCAATGGGACTGAGTTGATTGCTTGGAGAATCTTCTCTCTCTTTTCGCTTGGCTCGAGATGCGCAAGAACAAGCGCCGTCGATTCAAATGTACGATGGTGGAGGTCAAAAGGCGCGGGCACTGCCACTGTGGGCGTGACAGTCGAGTGACATGTGACGAGTTGCCCTGTGCCTTTTTTTTTTCTCTTGTGGGACGTGTTGTAGATGGGTTGGAATGTGCCGCGGGTCTGGCAGATCTCATAGGTGCTGTTTAGCACTTGTGCGCTTCCATACACTGAGCCGGCATTGGCCGGTCGGCCATCCCGTCAGTTTAAACTTTAAGGACGTGGAATTCAAAGTTTAAACCCAACCAGAGGAATAATAAATCTAACCACCCGAGGTAATGCGCTAATGAGTCTTTCATTTCTAAGTCTCCATGTCAGGTGGGCAGACTCTGATATTAGTATTAACCATTCTTTAAGCAAATGGCCCGCGATTCTTTGAATCTGTTTGTCTTTTGCTCTATTTGCTCCAACCCATTGGGCTCTCTCTGTTCTTCGACCTTACTTTGGTTCCTTCCGCTCACACGGTCTGGTCATCAGTTTGTTCATCTGACCTGGACGCAGCCCATGCCGTGCGCCACGCAAAACAACAGCAATTCCATCTCAGATCTCGCCCGATCTCTGCACCTGTGCTCTGCTCGGAGATCTCACCTTGCTCAAGAAGGCAGAGATCACAGTTCTATAAGTCTTCCCTCGCTCACCGGAAATGCGTGTCCTTTCCTTATTTGGTTGGACTGTCAGTTTTTTTGACAGATCCTGCGGATGGTTATCGCTCTCACAAGTACTAGCAAGGCTTCTGATGCTCGCCACCCTTCCTCTCCCCCTTCCTTCCACTTTCTTCGTATCCACTCCCACCACCTTAAGCTTGGACGACCAACGCAGCAAGTTTCAAATTCGAAAATGTTCAAGCTCCTTAGCATGAAAGCCCAATTCAACCTCAATCCAATCTCGCACTCGCTGGTCTCTCTCTCAAGTGTTGGCAAGATCATGCCTGGCAACGTCTGCAAATATCATTCTGGCAATGTCTGTGAACACCAATACACCAATCTCCTTTCAAAACTCCATCAAAATCTTGAATGCTGCTGCCTGCTGATGCCTCTCCAACTCGCCCAACGCCGTGCTACCCTGATCACTCCCTATAGGTCTCACTCCGCAAGTACGTCACGGTGGAAATTGAATAACAGGCGACTCGAGCGGGATCGATGTATGATTAATGTGAGTGTTTTATCTACGCATGGTTCAATGCCGTCAAAGAATAATTCACTCCTGCCGGCCTAGGGCTTCTTCAGCCTCAAAGCCTCAATGAAGAACTAGGCGAGACGCCAGTCTCTGGCTCCGCAATCACCTTTGTACCCTTCTCAAGTTGCTATTCTGTACGCTTCTCGTGGCATACTGATACATTGTGTAGATGCACTCAGTGAGAGTACTCTCGAGTCCACGCTCCTGCTGCCATGTACGATCTCCCCGCGAGCCTTTTTCTTGATCCCCGCCTCCATTCCCTAATTACATTCTCTCTCTCGAGCACAAAGTACTTTACTGCCAGTCTTTACTTGATTCCTTTTGCGCATTTTTCTTTGTTTGTACGTTGTCCGAATTGATTGTTTTTTCTCACCCCAAATGAGTTGCCGAAGCGAAGCGGGGGCGCATCTTGTTATATAAAGGTGCGTCGTTCCTGCGTCTCCGCACGCGATCGCACCGCATCCCATCACCTAGCCGATCGTTTGCGGGCTACTATTGAATGAAACTCTACAGTACTAGAATATTGTGTTAGTGAATCAGAATACGTAAAGGGACACGACCGACGCCCTGGACCTCCGCAGTTGCTCGTCTGGCGGCTGCTGCAGCACCTCTCGCGTCTGCCGCTTGCCGCCTTCTCCGCTTCCGTACGTCTAAGTAGGCGCCGTGTGGTGCGGGACAGGATTCATGCTTTTAAAGTGTCGATCCCGTACGTGCACTCGCTAGCTACTCGAGACTCGAGACTCAATCGACCCAGATCTGGCAGGAAGAACAGCACTTTACCCATCATCGCCTCCGCCTTCCCATTGCCTCTTTTCGCACCGCTGCCTGCACCGCTGCCACCACCAGCACAAGAGCCACCACCGTCGCCACCTCACAAAGCATAGATTTGGAGAACGGAATTCCGGATGATATATGCCAGCAATTCTGATTCATCACAGGTACGTCACAGTATCGGTTTATTTCCGTCCCAAGCCCGAGTTCATGATGTTATTCAGCATGGGCCAGATGCGGGCAGGTGGTAATTCTTGGAGGGTGTCTCGAGTTACCAACAAAAAGGGCTCTTAGTGTGTGCGAGTTGGAATATATCTGTCTTTGTTCTGAACAAATCTTTTTACCTATATGCAGGCTGTATGCAGGGTACCCAATGCAGTCCCAGAATTACCACAGAGTCCACTAGTTGACCCACATTTGGTTACCCCTGTACAAGATATCCCTCCGCTTCGCTCCGGACATCGAAAGTCAATATCTTGTGTGTCGTGGTACACAATGGGAGAACCATTGCCAGATGACCCACAGTTAGATGCTGTGAGATATGTTCTCCATACAAATGTTGGAAATCAATCAATTCATAGAGGTAGTCAAACAAAAAGTCGTAAATTTGCATATGGATAATGGCAGGGCAAAGATCTGGATGGCTCCAGTCGAGTCTGGTAGTTGTAAGAAGTCACATAATGTGCTAGTATATTCGGGGAGGAAAGATGGATGATGCTAAGGTGTGAAGCAGATGAGACAGGCTCTGTTCCGCAAGTGAATGGGGTAGTAAACCAGGCACGGGGAAGATAAAATGTGTGCCAAAGGAAGGAAAATGAATATCAAATACCACCCACCAGATACCATGCCGAGGCCCGCTCGACACGGAATTGAGTCTCGGTGCTTTCGAAAGTATGCCGAAGTCTTCACACATAGAGCTTGCAAGGTCGGCTGAGCGTCCACCAATGCAACAAAGACATCGGACTTACATCAAAAGATTTGATCCAAATGTCGACCACTTTGAGTCAAGAACAGAGCAGTATGAAGAGCTGTGAGAAGACGAGCATATGTTGTGTACCGGGAGAAGTCGAAAACAACCAAGGAATATGAAAATCTCTTTGGGGCGCCGTTGACAATGAGAGGATAGCGCCTGGTGAGAGCATAGAACCAGAATAGGTTATTTTTCTTGCCGTAGAGATGAGGCGAAAATTTTGAGGGGCTGGCCGGGATGAGAACTGAGGGCATTTGAAGGAATTGAACTAAAGAGGTCCCCCACAAAAGCCATAGATTTTGTCCAAACAAGCCAAGCAAATCCCTGTTCAGAGGTATATTGATCAAACTTGAAGCATTGACTCGCCCCAGCAGAAGCAGTACTTGGGTTCAGATTGAGGGAATGTTGAGAGTAAAGGGAGTCAACATTGATAAAGCAATTTGCAGAAAAGCGACCGGTGGCCGATGAGTAGTAGAAGAGTTGCGGTGGGAAGGAGAGCGAGAAGGGGAGGCTAATCCAGTTCATTTATATGAAACTGTGTGGTGGCCACAGCAGGCACCGGCTTGTCGTGCGGTGAGTGTTCCAGGCACAAATAAGGGAATTTTTCAAGAGCTGTGGACTCACGAGGCTCGCCTTTCCATCTTGACCGTCCGAATTTGGGTTGAATTTTACAGCTATCTGCTGCGACAAACTGTGCGACCTGTCAAAAGATTCAAAATGTACTGCGGGATAGTCAGCTGGGTGAATTCTACGCTGTGCACGCTGCGGCGAAGTTTGATCAGCGGATATATGGAGAAGAGGAATGCACAGGAAAATGCGAATTAATGGAGATAGTCACGGAAAAGCACCAGAGAAAGACGAAAGGGTTTGAGTTAAATGGAGCAAACTGCAAACAGATGCAAAGAATCGCCGAGGACTTTGTTAAAGAACGGTTAATGTAGGGACATATATGGTGGAGATGGTTTTTCGACACCGTCCAGTGGTCAGACCTGGCGGAAATTTTGATAGGGGTCTCTGAACATGTAGGAGGACCATGGCAAAAAATTTGTGTTGGTCTGGGCACTGGACGATCTGGGCCACTTTGTACGTAAGGGCGGGGGACCATCGCATAATATATATATATATATTGAACAGCAGGATGTGTCCGCCGCTTTTCCAAGTGTCTGCAACTCGATTAATTTGAACCAAAAGAAGAAGAACACATTGAGAAAATAACCAACACATCAAAATGCAAGGTCAGACCAAGAAAAGGCATGCTGATGAGGGGTTCGGTGGAGTGGCGGACATGTCTGCCGGCATCCCCGGCAAGGCGAAACCGGGTGGATTGGGCCCAGATGGAAGGCAAGGTGCTTGGTGAAGGCCAGCTGCTCCAGGTGCGGTACCAAAGTAATGAATTTGAAACAAAAATTGGGTATGCAATCAATCGGCGGACATGTCCGCCGCCAGGCTCCACGAGTCGGAATGCAGTCAGTCCACCGCCCGACTGGAACGGTGGATTGATGGGCGCAAGCTGTTCATTTGGATGTGAATAGAAGGTAAATGTTCCCTAGACAATCAGTTGTTGAAAAAATAGGGAAATCCCCCCGAGATTTGCGCCATACAATGGAATGGCGGACGGGTCCGCTGTTGGTCACAGGACCCTGATCAAGTGAGATTGGTCTCGAATGGACACAGGTGTTGAATTAAAGAGAGCTGTTGCAAGCACTTTACAAATGGATTGCATTCGAGGCAAGGCCGGGGCGTAAAATCGATTGGCGGATGCGTCCGCCCCGGTGCAAAACATTCAGGGTTTACAAGTGCGATAGCGGACGGCCTACATCTTGACTATCAGCTGGGCGCAGTTCGCCGTCTGGTGATAAATTCCCGTCGGCAGTATTGGAGCACGACTCGATTCTCTGGCCCTTTTCTGAGCGCGTTACATTCCCTTCTCCTCATTCCTACCCTACGCTGCCTTGGGCTATATAATTGCATTGGCGTCTTCGTCTCGTTTGTCCGACGTGCGCTTTCGTCTTGCATGGAAATAAGTCTGATAAATATCAACATCGGGGACGAAAATTTGCCTTCCCCATACATACTCCGAGGGGAGTTCTGACGGAAATGCGCGCCTTCGCATAGTCCCCGACACTCGATCGCGTCACAGTCAATTGCTCTCCAAAGGATGGTGGTCTTTTGCATACGAAGACATACACGACTGGAAAGAGGAAATGCAGAAGTAATCGAGATCGAGTAAAGTAGAGTAAGTAAGGAGACGCAGAAGAAGATAAGCGAAGGAAAGAAAGAATCGAATAACAAAAAGCCAGAGAAGAGAAGCGCACTCAAGAATTCTCAGTGAGGATCCCGCGCACGCCCCTGCCCTCCGTCCACCCGCCATCACGCGCGCGCGCCGTATGCATCCGCTGCCCACCCGTAGTCGCATTCACCCCCGCCGCCCGCAGCGACACCGTTATCATCCGCTCCCTCCCCCTCTCCCTCTCCCGCTCCCTCGGTGAGCTAGGCGTCCCCGCCCCACTCCCATCTTCCGCAGACACAGGGAAGAGATAATGCACGCTGGACACCGGCACCACCTTCTTCCCCTTGCTCTTCCCCTTCCCCTTCGATCCCTTCTTTGCGATGGGGGCGGGCGCAGGCGGCGGCGCGATGGGGTCGATCCAATCGTCCTTGATCTTGACCTCGCCGCCCGCATCGACGAAGCCGTCGTCGCCCTCGACCTCGGCGTACGTGTCGCCCACCGTGCCCTTACTGCCGCTGCTGCTCGTCGAAGCCGAGTGGGTGGTGGAATTGGAATTGTGATGCTGGTGCGTATGAGAGAACGTTGAGACCGCGACGTGCGACGAGGTGGAGACACCGTGCGAGGCGTTCGATGACGGCGCATGCGAGGCGCTCGACATGTCGCCGTCATCCATCCCGACCTCCCCCTCCACCTCATCCGGACCGGAGATACTTTTCAGATTCATCTCGTCGTCGTTCGCGCCGAGCCACGTCGGTGGCTCGTCAGCAATGGCGAAGATCGTACGGGGTAGCTGTGGATGGGCGTCAGTATGAGGCCGAGATACGAATGGAGAAAAATACGCACCTCCTTCACTTTCCTCCTCAAATCGACCCATTCCGCCTCATCCCGTGCCACAGACCCAAGAAGCATCATCGGATCGAGCCCACTCAACGGCATCTTGCGCAGCCGCTCGCAGTGGAACGTCCGCATCTCTGCCGCCGAGTACACCTCATCGACCCGCCCCGTGCATAAACCAGCTCCGGAGTCAGCGGACCACCACGGGCGAAGCTATGCCCGTGGCCGGATTCGGGGCCCGTGAATCCGCGGCGAGCGTATACGGCTTCGGGGGGCAGCGAGCGTCGTTCGGTCGAGTGTGTCGAGGTGTGCGAGTGGTGCCCGTGTGATGAGGAAGAGGGCGGCAGCGGCTTGAGGGTGGTGGCTTGGCGGCGAACGGACGAAGAGGAACGGCGCCGCCGGTGCGTCGAGGAGCCATCATAATAATCGCGCGTGCAGGGCGTGTGCGTGCCGGGTTTGCGGAGGGAAGGGAGGGGCGATGTTAGGGACGAGGGGAGGTTCTGGAAAAAGAAAGGAGTCAGTAAGAGTATTAAAATATTTGGGACGAGGGGAATGGAAACAGAGAAAATGAAAAAAGAGGACGACGCCACCGCGGGTGTAGCTTGTGTAACTACCACTCGACGCGAAGCTCGCATGGCTCACATGACTCCCCGCCTTTGAATGCGTCCTCGAGTGTCTCCCGCTGCTGTTCGACCCGCTGCTGTACGCCGAGGAATCCCACAGAGACATTAGAGACTTTGCGCTGAGCCACCAGATCAACTGGTGGCTAATTTTTCTCGGCAACCCGCAACCCTCTGGGGCCAATACAGTTACCATTTATAGCCCTCAAATAGAGAACAAAATGGTGGCTAGTACAGGTCGGAGGGCCTTGATGCGAATCCATGACAGCAGCCACCAGTTTTTACTGGTGGCTCAGCGCAAAGCCTCTATTGCTGTATCTTGGGCGAGGGCGACGTCGGGACGACCATACTCGACGCGCTTTCCGCGAGGGTGTTGTGAGGAGGCCAGTGCGGCGGGCCAAGGAAGGACAACGGGATGAGAGGGACGGCAGATCTTGGATGGGCTTGAGCCCAGCGCGGTAGGTGCACCACGCCTGTGCGTAGAAGGCGGGGTGGAAGAGAGCGGGCCAGGGGCCGGCGTCGGGCGGGGAGATGGCGTTCTCTTCGTCGTATGTCCCATCTGCGTCTCCGTGAATGGGTGGAACGGCGGGGTCGTGCGCAGCTAGGGGCGGTTCCCCAGTGGCGATGTGTAAGCGGTGAAGGTGCGTTTGAGGGCAGCCGACGATCGCCGCAGCACGGGAGAGCGTCCCGGCGTCGGGGAGAATGCGGAGGGAGGCGCGAAGGGGGATCCGGAGGAATCGCGTGGAGATCTGGGAGAAGCGTGAGCAAAGAAAGAAAACAGGGGATATAATATTACGTACCGTTTCGCCCAGGATGCGCAACGTTCAGGACGCCGTCGGTGAGTTCAATGGTGCGGTTGCGCGAGGGCGGAGACGAGGGTGAAGGGACGGCCAGTGCTGGCGGGCGCAGGACCGGCAATCCACCCGAAGCGGGTGTACCCGTTGTGCGGGTCGAAGAGCTGGACGGCGGGGTTCCGGAAGTCGTGGTGCTCGACTACCCGTACAGACTAAGTATCGTTATTTCGAGGACGAGAGGGATGACGACTAACCAGCCAACCCCCACTGCGGGCACGCGCACATCAGGTTCTCTATCTCACGCATGTCACGCGCCGCGACGTATGCCATGTATATGCATTCCGAACATGGTATGTATCGACGTCTTCACTGCCGTTAGGGGTGCTCGCGGATGAAAGCAGTAAGCGAATCGACGTCCCAAGACGAAGCCACCCCGCCCGCCACCGAGTCCCTGGTGTGAGTATTTAGGTGGTGCGCGGGTGGGGATCGTCTCGTGGTATTGCCACGCAGCTCGATAGAGGGCCAAAGCGTAGGTAAAGCGGGATTGAGGCCAATGGACAAGTCAGCTAATCATAAGTGTGGATTAGCTCAAAGCGAGGGAGCGACGGGCTGCGGGTGCTTAACGAATGACTTCTCAAAACCAGATAATGTCGGGCGCGATGGCAAGAGAGCAAGGCCACCAGACGAGATGCTGTCGATGGTGGTGGCCAGAAGAAAGACACGCGACGCAGTAATGATGGCGATGCTTGTACAAACACCGCTACGCCCGCATCCCGATTAGGAAGGCGGAGCTATGGGAAGCGCCACAAGGCTTCGTTTGCCTTTACAATAATAATTGACTATGGTTGAATACCGAGTGCTGCTTTTCTCTTGATTTTCACCCGTCCTGACTTTTCCCCTTGGTTACTAACCCTTGTCTGGCACCGTCTGGGTCGGCACGATCGCAGATGCATCCGTCTCACCAGGGTCCCCAAGCTCACCATCGCTACCCTGAGCTTCACCTGCGTTGGAGACTGGGGTGTTACTTGCTATATATGTTATGCCTACTTTACACTTTCTTTGTATGCACACTCGTCCTCTCTGGCATGCCCTGAACGAGATATCGTTCGAGCTCTTACCATTCAGTGCACCCCATTTTAATTTCCTTGCCTTTTGGTTGATTATTGGCGGAGTTTCTCGAGTGCGCCACAATTTGGGAGCCGGGGCGTACCAAAACTTATTCGCTTTGGGGATTGATTAGTAGGTGAACGTAGAGCACGTATGCATCCTGCAGAAAGCAGGAGCGATGCGGGATTCGGCTTTGAATTGAATGCGAACAAACAGTTCAACAGAAGAACTGAATTCAACCGGCCGGGAGAATGCGCGTCAGACGAGGATATTACGGCCTCAAAATCCATGCCAGGTCGATGAAATGAGACCAAGAGAGGTTCATTTGCACGTGTAACGATCTTGCAGAGTCCTCGCCATCGCCCGTCCTAGATGGCCAGCAAAAACCCAGATAGCTTAGTGCTGCATGAACTGAATCCAGGAGAACTTGAAGTTCAGAACGACAAGAAGCCACATTGCGGACAACTTGAAGTCGCGAACCACAGTGGCAGAGGAAGGACCCCGGACGGGCGGATTGTCCGAGGGAGAGAGTATGCCGGAAAAAACAGCCCTATTCACAGCAGTAGACAATCATAACGGGCAAACGAGAAGGCCAGGAACGAAATTCATGGAGGCTCAGGGACGCGCCGGCAGCAAATCTTCCCGCAGCGCGAGAAGAAGTGAGAGTACAGCTGTACCCAGTTTGCGCGCGGTGCGGCGTTGCAACATCCACAAGGATTGGAGACGGCGAAGAGGCTAGGATGAGCCTCGCGGACGTCGAGATAGGAGTGCCGAGGTGCCCCAAGGCGGCTAAGAGCGTGAAGGTGCCGTGCGCGCGCTAACCTGCGTCGCGGTCCAAAATAGAAAGGCGCGAGACGGAGACATGAAGTCAAAGGTGCTAGTATTAGCGGAGGACAAGGCGAGGGTCTGAGATGAATGGGAGCAGATAATGAGGAGTCAGATTGGAAAGGGAATGGAGGGCGAAGTCGTAAGCCAAGGTCATTCCGACTCCAGGGTGAGTGCTACGGCCGCTACGGTATAGCTACAAGGATATTCCAGCAGTATCGCACCCATTCAACGTGGCGACGGAATCCGAAGCACTGGATTTAGGCAAGAGGAACGGAGGATGGCGGCACAGAGACGACTATTAAAATTGATAATACGCACGGAGTTTCCATGGTCAGTCCTTCCTTAAGCCAGGATTAGGCAAGAGTATTCCAAAGACGCGCCGCATGGATGACGATGTGCGGGGATTTGCGTCAAGAATGTGCGTCAAATGTGCAGTGGTGGTGAAAGCGAAGAGGTGATGTGGCTGTGTTTGATCCGGCGCTTGTCTCCTCCCTTCACCAGCGCGCTCAGTTTTTCGTCTGTCGCGGCTCCGACTTGTCTCCTTTGCTTCAGTTTAACATCTAGGCGTCCAAACTCAAGACCTCTTACCGTTGTTCTCGCACATCTGGCACCATCCACCCGTTTCGCTGGCGTTGCGCGCCTTGGAATCACCTGGCCCGATTTCCCTACGCAAGCGCGTTTCACGTTGAAAATCATTCCTTATTCTCTGGCACCCCTCTGTGGCAATATTACGCGCTCATTATCTCGTCAAATTGGTCCTCGTTATTGGAAATTCTTGTTTCTGTGGGAATTGCGCTCGTTTTCTGGGCAACGCGGTGTAGTACGCCGCTCCTTCGCTGCTATCCCTCATTGAAACTTACTCCTTTTTAGTGAAAACATATGCGGAGCGTCGGCTCCTCCGATCCTTTGCCCGGATAACGTCTCTCTTATATCTGGTGCAGCGCCTCTCTCCGCCTTCCTCGTGTCACTGTCGTCAGACCTTGTTTCTCGCCTCCCTCTGCTTTCGAGCCCAAGACGCCGAGGGGTCTCGGACTCGCGACTGCGATTCTTTCCGGAGTCGAGTTTCAATCCTCTCGCGCGGAAGACGTGCACAGATTTTTCTTTCGCGGCGTTCTCACCATTTTTCCCGGGTCCTCTGGCATTCCAATGACTTGGAGATCCCATTGGTACCTTCTGCGTCTTTCTACGGCTGTGCCTCACCTCTCTCGCCGTTCCTCCCATTTTTTTGCTACTATCCTGCGCAGTCTTTTCTCTCGGGTGCTCGCATAGCTTTCCTGGGTCGAGAATCCTTGAATGTTGGCCTCGGCATCCTAATTCTGCCCTGTGGACTAGTCGCGTGCGTCCTCCGCGCCGTATTGTGTCGATACTACTGACTACTCGCACGACTATCCTTTACTGGGAGCTTCTATGCTCAAATGCGCTGAATACCACTTGCGCCGCTCAATCTTCCTGTCTCGCGCTCCAGTCTCAATAACGACATCTTCTCGCGGCTACTTTTCCGTTTCGTCGTATCCCGTTTCGCCTCGCGCCGAACAATTTGAATCATCATCGCCAGTTTTCTTCCCCTGCTCTTTCCGCCTCTGTTAGCGTCGGCCTTTCCTGCCCCTGTGTGGTTTTTTTTTTGCAATTTGCTGTCAGGTTTTCGTTACCAACGAATCAAACAAAACTGCGCGTTCATTTTCTAATGCGCAGTCCATTTATTTCACTCATTAAAATTTCGTGACTCCAGAAACATTCTCTGCGATACAGCGTCTCGAGGGCATCCAATTTTCCGTCTCGCCCACTCCGATCGAGCCTCCACCAAGACTCCTCGCCCGCCTAATCTCCTCACTACGCCCGCTGCCGAGATTGGCGAGAAAATACACTTTCGCCCCGTTTGGCTGCCGGCGGAGACTTGGTTTCCATTGGTTGCCTCGTTTGACATTGCACCCACAAACCGCGTTATCTGCGCTCTCTTTGTTTCGTGTTTCCACCACCTTTGCGTCTTCTGGTTGCTATTTCTGCGAACTCCGGAGTTTCTCTGCTGGCGGCGCGATTTCTGCCGTTAATTCTGCATGATCGTGGCTCTGCAGGCTCTCTAGTGCTTTGTGGAACACAGCTATGCTTTGGTCTGGCTGCGGGATTTATACCGTCATTTTCGGGGCTTGAAATGCGGAGATCTTACCCATCATCGGCCTTGGAATCAACGACGAATGATCGTCACTTAATCTTACTGCCTACTTTGCATTTTGGGAGACTTTGGTCTTTTGTCGTGCCGTCTTTGCGCTCCGCCTTGCGCTCGGGTCCCAGGCGCTGATTGTATTCTGTTTACCCGCATTCTTCGCGGCGTCTTCTCCGCGCCGGCGCGATCTCAGCTCTGCATCTCTGCTTAACTCGTACTTGAGGCGCCCTACTGCTAGACACTCTACTGTAGCTGTCACAGCTTGGAATTCGATCATTTTTGCGTATACTTCGGCTTGAAATCCTCGACAAATAAGACGAGGTTAAGCGAACTCGGAGCTCGTTTTTGTTCAGCACGCGTTACTCGTTCGCGAGCTTTCCGCTAGTCTCAGTGTCTCAGAGAAAACTCGCTGGAACCTACGTTTCTATAGATCGTCAAACGATCAACACGCGTCTTTGGGTTTACGCCTGGCATTTCATCTCCCTTGAACCCGGCATTTACACCCGTGGAGGCGGCGTCAGATGACCTTGAGAACTCTCAGTGATTTCCACACTGCTCAAGAGCTGGATTTTGTCCCCGAAAGTCATGGCTTCCCGCCAGTTGAGGCGGTCGCCGAGCTGAAGTGCGCGCTGGCTCTTGAATTGTTTCCATTTTTTAAATTGACCATTTTCATAGGTACAAAAACGTCGATCACTATCTGGTTCTCATCCAATGTTATAGGACAGAATCTCCCGTCCTTTTGGCCCACTTCTAGCCACTCTACTTCGTTCTGGTCGTATGCGTGCACGATCGCTGTTTCGTTTGGTGCGCTCGCATCTGGCAATCCACTTTCCGGTTCACTGCCAATTATCCCACAAAATAAAAATAGCGCTCTGCAGCGCTGGCATTGCCGCGTACAAGTAACTGTGGAGACACAACGTTAGGTGCGTTATACCGTATCCTTCCCTCTGTGCTTCCTCAGCTATGCATCTTGAGCATTAACCATGGTAATTTGCGGTTCGAATAGAAATCAATCTCTCGGCAGGCTTCCCAAGGTACGAGTGAAGAATTGCATAATGTACCACGTTGACTCGGTTCGCTGAAAATGGCGGTGCTTGGTGGTGTGCTTGTCCATTTCACTCCTCAGGTTCTCTGCTTCTCGCATTTGCCAAAAATTCCCTTCGTTCTGCTTGGACTTGTCCCCTCACCGTTTCTTCTGGTTTCGCTGTTCGCGATAAAACTCAGAGGATTGCATTTGTCTTATTGGGCAGGATAAGCGGAACGGCCTCTATTTCTTCTCGTCCTCATGTGGTGCGTGGATGGCGCGCGACCTTGTTACATATTCTATCTTCCTTCTCCTTATTTCGGTTTCATAGATTGGGCTGACGCACACTTTATCTGACCCTGGCTTCGCAAATTGCCATTCGGGATCAATTCCAATCCGCAGAGAGTACAGGGTGACACTATGGTATGCGTTGCCGCTATGCTACGCATAAATACCAAAAATTTGGGCCATCGTCCGACGTCCTGGCAGACCTAGTTCGAATTATTTCGAACTACTCATCCTACCACCCCGGATGTCGCCGGTTTACTGCTTCGCAACTATCCATATTCTTGTTACGTGGGTTTCTTTTTTTCCTGTTCCGATACCACTCCGACTCGTCCATTTTCTCAGCTCTCGTAAAGGGCCGTAGTAGGAGGACTAGGGCACCAGCAGCGCTAGCGAATTGGCAGCTCCCTGTTCGAAATGCGTGTTAAATGCGTGTCATTAACGTGTCATTGAGTCGAGCCCAAAGAACCTTTGAAAATTTTGATAAAAGGTTCAACAATAATTGCTTTCTGTTCGTACCAAGCTAAATGAACGCGGTCAGCAGATGAGGCACGTACCATTTGTTTCTTGCGAGCTCACAGTATTTTACAGGCTCCGCAGGATCAACCGGAATCAACTGCCGCAGTGCGCTACCGAATCCGAATTTGGGGAAGAATTCCCATCATCAACAGCTATAAAAGGCGCCTAACACGAGAAATCCACCATGCAACTGATACCACTTTGCCTGATGCTGCTCCTCGCTCTCCACGTATATGCCGCAGAGGAACTCTTGAGTCCACCGGGCAACGACTCACCCCAATTCGAGGCATGGTGCACCTGCCCCGCCGGCGTCGTGTGCGGGTGCGCTGAGTGAAACTCAATATGTACGTTGTCCCGCAATTTCTTGAATTGTAGCCCTCACGGGTAACTTGGGTAGCTCTGATGAACATCTACGAGGGGGTTGCGTAATTGTTTCACGGACGCTATCTGAATCTATGACTCTCGTGGAAATGTACCTCGCAACTATTCATACGTGGTGGCGCTTGACCGTTTTTTGTTGGAGTTACGATTGCATGCGCGCGCACACGGTCCCCGGCAACTGTGCCTGTGGCGCACTTTGTTACCAGGCCCGTCCTCTTGTTACTGTTCCTGTGCCCGACAAGTTAATTACAGTAAACTAATATATATGTTGTGTAGACTGCAATAGATTCCCCGCGCGTTTTGCAACGGGTTCCCTGCTAATCTTGCAGTCTCGGCTTTGAATTCCAACATTTTTGGCAACCAATAAACTGGGTCTGGCAACAAAATCTCCCACTGCTGCTGTATATAAGGGGTCGAAATGAGGTGTAATGCTCAAGACACATATCATGCAACTCTCCTTCCAATCATTGCTCCTTGCGCTCGTCCTTGCTCTTCACGTGAACGCCGGTGCAGCGCAGCCGCTGAACATCGCAGGCGACATTGCTGCACGCCAGGAGTGTGTCTGCCCTCCGCACATTGCATGCGGGTGCGCACAGTGAGTTGAATGTATGTGTTCCGACAAAATTGGTTCAGCTCTTAGGCTGATGCACGCTTTGCTAGTCCGAGGGTGAAACTGCGGCTTGATGCAGTTTATTGTTTCGCACAAGTCTATTCGCGATGCGTGGGGAGGTTTGCAGCTGTAATAAGCCGAAATAAAGAACAGTGCGGCGTGCGGGCGACGAGAAGAGAATGAGAGCATAGAGGAAGGAAATAGGAAAGAAAAATCAGCGAATCTTGAAAAATGGCGCGAAGAAGTTTTGAAGGATGGCGCGAGAAGCAAGGGGGAACAAATCCGCGAGATTCACACTACACCTCGAAGTTTTTTTTTCAGCGAAATCCGGGACCCCTCCCCCCCCCCCAGAAAAGGGAATTCCCATTTTAGGACGTGATCCGAGCTTTCCCACACAACCGGCAAGTAGCGATCTGACTTGGAAAGCCCCGTGTGCTGCCACTAGTGTTGCCGCGACTTGTTAAGTCGGAAGTCGACTTGGTTAAGTCGACTTGCGGTAACTTCCGACTTGACTTGACTTGACTTGGTGGGCTCAAGTCACTTGAAGTCACTTGAAGTCACTCAAGTCGACTCAAGTCGGTTGAGTTACACCAATATTAACTCACGAGGTTGAATGGCACTTGGTTTTTACAATACTAACTGTAAGTAGCAGTCAAACTGTGGCAAGATACAAATTCAATTACTCATCGTTCTCCTCTGGCATTTCCGTAAATATGATCCCATCTGCCGAGTTGCAACTGTCAACAATCTCGCGCCAAATAACATCCCTGTCTGTGTCGTCTGTGTCAGCCAGAGTTCGAAGCCAGTCTTCATCGTCGTCCGCGACAGGGACAGTCTGCCAGTCGGACATAAAGTTGAGCCTTGATTTCTTGTAATTGAACTTGAGCATTTGCAGGGCCTCCATCAGCACGGCACTGGTGCAGTTTCGACATTTAGTATCTGTCTCAGCCGAGGACGAGAATACTCGTTCCGAAGGCACCGAGGTGGCTTGGATAGGGGCGTAATCAGCAAAGAGACGAAATGTCCTTGGCCAGGTTGCTTTGCCGTGGTTCTGCAGATTGTTTAGATGCAGTTAACAATAAATAATTGGGACACCAAACCATCCAATACCCAATCATGTCTGTCGACTTCCTTGCGGGGAGAGAACTGGAAATATAATGCTTCATCTCATCTTCAATTGATTGGTCGGCTGTCCCTCCACTCGCCGAAGTGAAATCAAGTGCGAGGGTGGTATTCCGAAATCGCTTTGCCGCCTGTGTAACACCACTAGCTATCTAATTCTGGAAATTGGCGCCAAATTCCAGGACTAGGTAGATAAGTTGTAATTGTGGCAGTAGAACTTGATCAGAATGAAGGAATTTGAGGATCGGGTGCTCGCCTGGGTGCTTTTTCTCAACTACGCATCAGAGGATTTGGCCATGAAGTTTATTAACGCTGTAAATGAGCGTGAGGGTGAAAGGATAAAGGTGTATGATGTAAGTTACACTACACGCTTTAAACACCTATACGGGAGCGGGATCAGGCGGGGAGGAAGATGTTAATGGCGGAACGACGCACAAAAAGTTCATATCCCGCCGGCAAGCCGCCGACTGGCACGAGTGCAGAACGGCCCGGTTAAAACGG
Organism: Mycena olivaceomarginata; assembly: GCA_029378375.1. NCBI lineage: Eukaryota > Fungi > Basidiomycota > Agaricomycetes > Agaricales > Mycenaceae > Mycena > Mycena olivaceomarginata. The sequence goes on from JARKIC010000239.1 coordinate 116,436, forward strand.
CTCCAAAGAGTTCAAGGGTAAACAAAAAATTGAGGTGGCAGACAGCCTCAGAGTAGTCTGAATCGAGTTTCACGGCGTCGCTCGAGACGAACGCCGTGCGCCGCAAAGTGCACTCAAGGACGGTACACAGTCCGTATCCACAATCCTCCGCATCTCTTGAATACGCCGGCGTCTCGCCCGCGCTGCCACCTAATGGATTCAGACCGAAGCCCAATAAATCCACCGCGGCGCCACAGCCCACGCGACTAAGCCCTGGGAGGCATGAGAGCGATAGGAGTGCGAGCACGCGTAACCTATGCGCTGGTAAGATTCCAAGCGACTCGCCGGAACGAGAAAGGCGTTGGAGCGGGGCGCATTAGCGAGACACGAGCGAACGCTCGACACGGGGGACGTAGTCCAGCAGCCTATCGGAGACACAGTGCTCTCCAACACGTATGGTGCTGGGAGTCCTCGCTGCCGATTTCACAGGGACGACGCCGACCCGGTGACCGATTGAAACCGGCCAGCGCGTCTGGCGCGATAGAAATGCGGAGTAGAGTAAAGAGCCAACGTACCGCCCAGCCCCACAACATTTCCAAGCCCACAAGTATGCCTTTCAGTCCCCCCTCGAAAGATCTTCGGGACAAAAATAAATGGACACATTGCTGGTGTGTCGTTCAGCCGTTACAGGTGGGTCCATCTAGGACCAAACGAGGGTACTGGAAGCCTCAGACCTTCCCGCTCGGTGGATGGACGGTAAATTCCTGTGTGGAACGAGCATCGCGGCTTTGAGACTGTCGTGGTGGGAAGAAAGAGATTTGTTGTGTGACTGTATTTGTTCCTGATCGACAGCGACGAAATGATCTTGGATCAAAAATGGAACTAGGTTCCAACTAGGTTCAGTATTTAAAATATGGCTTGCATTGAGCTTTCTATGCCTAAAATAACACCAATATGGATTTATGGTGATTCCCTTAGCAAGCCAGCTTAAGCTTATCCGACGAACAGAAGTTGCAGCCTGAGTTAATCACAACTTCATCAGTAAAACTACACGTTTGTCTTTGGCATCTTACGTCTTTGTAAACCATCTTTGAGCGTCTTGGTCTTTGAGAGCCGTCTTTGGTCTTTGGAAGAGCATCTTTGAGAGTCTTTGTCCTAGTGCCGGTGTCTTAAGTCTTTGCGAAATTTGTGTCAACAATTTTCATGTGTCTCAAAATTGATGTCTAATTCACCCTCAAGCTTCCAGAGTGCGGTACAAGCATGTAGTAAATGAACTTGAGCGCGACACTGTCCATCGATACTACTGCAGGGCTCCGAGTCCAAGTGAATTCAGAATCACGAGGTGAGCAACTTGAATGGCAAAAACATGAGGGATGGCGCAATGCAAGACCTGGGTACAATTTCAGCAGTGCCAGCTCCGGGTTTTTCAAGGCGGAGGTGCTACCAGTGTGCAGATGCGCATTCGAAAACAACATGAGTCATTGAAACTCCGCCCGATCATGATGCGGAGATTTGAGGCCGCCCGATCAATTGCGCCATAATGACTCGATGGGATCATGTCGTTGGTTGCTCTCTACCTCCCTCGCCTCCCTTTGACTTCCTCAGCGTTATCCTCGCCATCGCCGCAAGTCCCTCCAAGTCCCGCCTGTTCCTAGACTCGAAGCCTCTTGCTCAACACGGTTGCTTTAGCAAGCCTCGTGACTCTTCCACGCATCTGCCCTGTCCTCCATGGTGCCCGGGCTGCTTTTGCTTCAGTCCTTGCCTCAAGAACCTCAAGGCTTGAAGTTCGAAGATTTTGCCCTCTCCATGTCAAGTCTTAGCGCTTTGCAAATTTGGCGTCGTGTTTCTTTCTCAGCACTTCAAACGCCGAGTCTCTCAAGCCATCTTCCGCGAACGCGATTCACAAACACGACGGGTCCACGGTGTGGAGCGTTATTCGAGGGTCAATTCCGGTCCTCTTCTCACCATGCGGCTCTCACGGCGCGTCTCCAAATCTTCAACGGTCTTTGTCAAGTCCTCAAGTTTGAATCTTTCATCGGTCTGTGAAGCATTGCAGTGTGGTGGATAACCGGCGTCGCTGATGGCCAGGTGCGCAATTCGAACTGTGTGCGATCGTAACTGATCTTGGCTTTGGCCTCCGTGTAGTATCTGTGGCTTAGCTTGTCCGCTGCGAAGACCGTTGCCGTCTCCCGTGCTGAAAGACCGTGTCCTCTGCGCTCCCGTGTTGTAGCCTGGCTGCCGACTAGCCGTGGTTGTTCCTATTTTGCCATGGAGAACGTGCGGAGGCATATGTACTATGTACTATGTATATGTACCCGTGAATATATCATCTACACTGTCTTTCCAAGTGTCTTTAAGTGTCTTTGAGAGAGTCTTGAGGAAAGACCCCACCTGTCTTACGAGTCTGCCCAAGACGAAACGTCTTGTAAAGACTTTTGAACCTGTCTAGCCAAAGACGCGCGTCTTTGGGGAAAAAGCGTCTTTGGTGTCTTTGACGTCTTGCCCAAAACAGTAGCGACTTATATTTGTTGCACCCGGGTACACATTGTGTTCTACTCAATTCCAGTCTTCGATGGTCACCATAACACTGTAATACTGAGAATCAATTAGTTCTCAGCCTCCTATGGCCATGAAGGAGTATAACGTACCGGACCGTCAAAAGGATGGTCTGCGACGGTGATCTTGAGGTTTCCCGGCTTCGAGCCAGCGGGGATGATGAAGGAGTACGAGTCTCTCCAGTCCTTGCCCGCGTCGATCCAGAAGTCGGGGCCGATATCCTCCCCAGCGGGGAGGACCGCTTTCAGGACCCCAGCCGCGTATTGAAAGACTGTCTTGGGGAGGCCGCCGGTGGGGGTGTAGCCGGTGAGCTGAACGCCCCAGACCCGGGGAGGGGGGTCGGAACCGAAACTACCCGTGAGGCAGTAGTACACGTGTCCGGTGGTGGTGTCCTGGGAGACTTGTCCGGCCGTAGTGTCCCACGCGAAGCAGGTCTCCCCTCCTGGAGCGAGCTCCTTGGAAGGCCACGCAGTCGTGTGCGGCTTTCCACCCCCTTCGCCCTGGTGGAAGAGGTTGAAGGTCGCGGAGGACTTGTTGTTGAAGGAGATGGAGTAGTTGGATCTTTGAACGACAGACATCTGGATGATCAGTCAGTAACGCCGGGGGTGTATACGCACTTAAGCTCACCTTGGTTTATGTATGACCAGACTTGGAGTACACAGTTTTTGAGGGAAGAATGGCGGCCTTATATACCGCGGAGGCCAAGTAGGGGTTGGGGCACGCTAACGGCGTGTTCAACCGCCGATATTGATGAATGTTCGTGAGACAGGTGGCACGAATCGGATAGTGGCTCCCATGACAAAATCGCCGTCTTTATCGAACATTGTTGCTGCCAATCTCGAATTTCCATGGTCGAGGCTCTAGTCTCAGAGTCGTTCATACAACCAACAGGAGGAATGGCACAAGCATCGACTCGTGTCGGACACGCGCTGAGATGACGGAAATCGGTGGTATACGCCCCCGACAGAATTGTCCAGAAGCCCAAGAACAACAGACGCTGCGTTAAGCGGCCGTGTCGGCACACGTTGCCGACGCCTCACGACTCTATGCCGATTATGACAAGGCTGTGCCGGTTAGGCGTCGGCAGACTGTGTTTCCCATGATCAACAGAGGGCGTTAGACGTCGGCACCTGTGCCGACGCCGCCGCTCACCGCGGTGAGATATGAAATGTCAAAATGAATAGAATGTTCGACCAAGAGTTTTTGCTCCCCGCATTCCACGGGATTCGACATAACCCACTGTGCTCCAATTCAATTGTGACCAAAATGCGCAGTCCGGTGTTCCCACGGTTGAATGTTATACATTCGTCCGGCATTTTGATATCACCTGTTGCTTCGTGCTTCTGTTGAATGAAAATTTGTGCCTGATATAGAATCGTTCTAAGTAGCACTATTCCTGCTATTCCAGCGGCAGGAATTTTCACCGCTCCAACGAACACATTCGCGAATTCACAGAACGACCTGTACCACCATATCGGGCATTCGTTCGGAGTTTTGATATCACCTGTTGCTGTGCTTCGATTGAATGAGAGCCAATAACATTATGGTCGTATGAGCATTATTGCTGCCAAGTTGACAGCAGGAACGTTTGCCGCTATTGTAGAGTGCTAAACGTGTTCTGTCATTTTGTGATGGAGAACATTCCGCTCGTGTTGGTTTGTGGCATGTGCACGCGCCGAGGGCATATAAGCAGACTCTGACCTCGCCAAACTCTCAACTTAAGTGAGGTCACTCGCACCTTTATTCCTCATCAGTGATCATATGTGCTTCCTTTCTCTATTCGGTGCACGCATTAATTGGCACCCGGTTTTTAGCTTCCGTTGGTACTCCTTACCTTTCCCTCCGGTCGTAATCGTGGGTCCATTCCATTCTAGCGCGGCCTATGCTCACATTATACCGCAGGATGGTCCCACCCAAGAATTTCAGGATCAGCAAGTGGATTCTCACCGCAGACTGTGATGGCCCCCTGGGTACTTGTTCTCGCGGAATACCTCTCCAGGATTGCCTCGGCTGCAACAGGGACGGCTATCTGGGTACCACGAACCAGGCCGGCTACGACTATACTCGCATTAATACGGCCTGGGTGAGTCCAACCGTCGACGCTGATGGTGTCACGATGAGATGGTACAATGCCACGTATGTTGCTCAGATTTGCCTGTGATGGCCCCCTGTGAACGTTCTATACAGGTTCAAAGTCTCTACAGCTGTAGACTTGACAACTTTGTTCGACAATGTGGACGGGAACCTGTGCCTCCATCCCAAGGTCCCAGCTGTGCTCTACCTCAAGCCGGGCTCGGAGGGGGAGACGGAATTTCTGAAAGGATTAGAGGCCAGTACCAAAATGGGCACCGTGAGGGATTCACTTTTCCAAACCTCGGTCGCTTACGACCCGGCGGACCCGGGGAAGGAGAATTATACCTTGTTCTATGCAAAGGCTAGCGTCGAGGCTGAGGGCCAGTTTTTGATCAAAACCTACAATAATGAAGCAAAGGTGGCCGTGATGAACATATTCCAGGTGAGTGACATGCGGCTTTGTCCTTTCACTGCATTTTGATGGCTTCTCGACCCAAGCCTGCGCCGAGGTTGCTCGGCACACCTGGACACACTTGGACCTCGGCAGACCCTGCTGAGGTTTGCTCAAGGCATGCACTTGGGTTCTAGCTGGACTCGACCATGCTATACGCAAGCTGTAAGTGATCACAACACGTCTCAAGTTGTCGTTGACGTGGGACCTGACCGTGACGTCACGGTGACAAAATGGTAATCTTTCAGTGAGCCGATGCTCATGTGAAATACCTCTCATCTTTAGGCAAAGTGGATGCATCCTCAAGTATTAGGTCCCATATCTCCCATGTAATGCTCTCTGACAGAAACTACGAGGACACTGGATCATGTCGAGCCCTACTCAGATCCGTGGGAAACCCGCGGGTCGCGGGTTTCTGGGGCCATTTCCCACCAGCCTTTTGATCCGATTGATGCAGACAAAATGGGCAATGGGAGCTTGTGTTGGAGTCAAGGTGGCTACAGAAGGACGCGGTCTGCTGAGGGACTCGGCGCACCTCGAGAGAGGTCGTGCTAGGTGGTTCGAGGCCGCCTCGCACGCACCTCGTCATCCCTGGGCACAGCATTGCCGGGCAGACCACGGACAGACCCTGCCGAGGCGTCTCGGCCGATCTCGGCTAAGGCTCGCCAAAGCTGGACTCACGTGGCTCCAGGAGCCGTCAAAATGCAGTGTTTGCCACTCAGACTGGATATTTTGTCTCCACAGAAAAACGGCATCCGGGCGGAGCAAGTAGACATTGATATTATTCAGGCAAAGGTGTCGGGCCAGTTTGGTACCTACATCGGCGTCAACGCTGCCCTGAACCTAGTCAGTGGCCAAGTGGGCCCGTTCGATGTAACCCTTGGAGTTGGTGTTGCCACAGGTCTAGGCGTCCGCGATGAGGCAATCGAAGTTAAGGCACTGGGGTGCGGATTCACTATAGGGAAGCGCGTTGGGATTTCAGTCGCTGGAACCAGTGCCGAGATCAACTTTGGCAGGTTCTTCCCAGATCAAGAGTAAATAGTTTGGTATTTCCGTGAACTTGGTTATGAACTTATGACTCAAAAGTGAACGGAGTGGCAACCAACTCACCTTCAAGTTTGGGAGATTTTTTCTCCAGATCTCAAGGCTGAACGACCGGACAAGTAAGGCGGAGCGGAGTTTGGCGGAGTTCGAAACGTGCTCAACTTTACAGGATGTCGTCAACGTCATTAATTGTGCGATACAACAATCCTCGTATGCCGTGCGCGCTAGTGGCTTTACTCCCGTCGCTTGACTACTTCTTCGAGCTCGGATCCGGATGATCCTTTATCCATCGCCTGACCACACTCTCGATTGGACACGCCGTACTGCTTCCGTTGGGGTTTTCTGCGTACATCTTCTGGCAGCACATGTACAGCGCGCGAAGTCGCTCGTCGCATTTCTCCTGCTTGTAAGTATTTTTGCTGAGGCAACTCTGCAGTGCACACGCTGGAGCCGTTGGCAGAAATAAGTAGTCCCGTTTGGCACCCAGAGATCGTGCGCTTACCTTCGGTTTGGCAATCCTGGAGTATCCGTAAGGTATCAAGCAATCCGGCGTCGAATTTGAAGGCGCACCTCGGGCATACTCGAGCAGCGAATTGGTTCAAGACAAGGGTGAAAATGACGCAATTGCTTTGCGCGTGTTGAACAATCACCTCTGACTCGGATCCCTCGGCTCGGCTGACGGCGGCCGGCTTGCGCTCTTCTCTCGTATCTTCCATCCACCTCAAACGTGTCAAGGCGTGGCAGACAAGCGAGTTCAACGTAGAATGGATTCAACATGGAATACTACACAAGTAATGCAGAAGGCTAGGCAGGACTTTGAACTCTCGTGAGTCTCAGGCTTTTTCCCTTTCAAGGGTTTGGGTGGCATAACGCGTCGAGTTTCAACCTGCAAACTCCTGGCGGAGTTTCTCCGAGTTTGGCCTGGAGGGATTCCGACTCCCGGGCAGCGATTCGTGGTTTTTAAGCCGACCAATCATCACCGGCGGGAAGCAACCCAACTTGAAGGAAGGTATAATTACGATAATCATGATCATACATCCCCACCCCACCTCGCGCAGTGCAAGAGCGAAAGTCCACCAGCATAACGCCAACTCGCATCGGCCTTCGATGCTATTTTCCCTGTGCACAATCGCTAGTTCTTGGCCGTTTCCTGTCCGTAAGTTCCGGAACAATACTTCTGGAGAGCCTCCATTTACCGCGTCCATGCACTCTTTGCGAACGACCCTCCGTCTCGGAAATTCTATCGAGGTCCCGCCTGGACCCTCCGCACTGTGGATGTGTGCGTCTTACAAATAGAAACCCATAGGATCAGGATGGCCGATGTTCCAAAATTACTCTCTTTCCAACTTAAAACATTGGACACAGCGTCGCGCAGTGGGGCGACAGTCGCGGAAGGCCGCACCGGCATGACGAGGGACCATTGAAATTCAACCGAGTTACCGCACTGCTTCGCAGGTGTTGTTCGCTTTCAGGGCGGCTATCTGTCCATCATCCGCACGTACTTACCAGTCAGCGCGATTGCTATCGTCCCCCACTCATCCACTCCTTCATGCCACCACTCGCTCGGCCAGCCACCCCGCACAGTCTCCATAGCTGGTGGTCGGACAGAAATCCTCTCGGGGCAACCATATCCATCCATGCAGCGGCCAAACCACTCATGAAACTCCTGTACCACGAGCAGGTACGAAGTTTCATCAAGAAGAATCGAGGTATTCCGCTGTCGGGGACGACGATGGAGATTTGTCTCAGCTATCTCGCGTACGGTGTCTTTCACTTTGCGGACGCTACTTGACTGAGGCGTTGATCTTGTTAGATTTAAATACATTTCTCCGATAACCAAAGGGGCGATTCTCAAAGAGCTCAACAACCGCCTTGAATCGGAAGCGGAGTCGCATATTGCGGTGCAGTCTCTTGTTCTCGACGAGTATCTGGTCGAGGAGATGCTCGCCTTGTCCAACGCCGGAGCCCGTCGATCCACTTGCAACATCCTCGCAGCCTTCACTGCGTTCAAGCCCCCTGTAGAATCCCGCCATGTCGAGACGCCTCGCCAGGGCGTGGCCACTGATCCGGACTAGCCGTGTCTAGGCGCCTAGACACGTGCCTAGACTTTGCCGATGCGAGGCGGTGCGTCAGCCCTGTTAAAAAGATAAATAGATTGACCTGAGCATTGAATTCCTGGCTCATTTTAGTCCGAGATACATGCAAAATAGAGCGTGAAAGGTGAAGTGTGGATGATCTTCATATACTGTCATCCCGGGGACAAGCTAGCCAAGGTGATGTCGAGGCAGACTTAGCCACCTCGACCGCCGGAGTCTAGGCCGCCGTTGCGGACCTAAACGGGCCTCAACTCCGGCGTGTCTAGGCAACCGGATTTATGTGAGGCCAGGCCAATCTTGACGTCTCCACGGAGATAGGCGCGCCTAGCCATTGCCTCAACGCGCCTAGAATTGGGCCGTTCTAGAACCGGCTTGAACGCAGTGTTGGCCTCATCTTCCGAGTCGAGTGCGAAGGTCTGCACACAGCTTGTGTCATTCCTGAGGTAGGGTACCCAGTCACGCGGTCCGTGCTGTACTCATGTTGGCAAACAGTGCAGAGGACTCCAAACCTCGACGAACCGCCGTATATGCACTTTCAAAGCTGAGTTCCCGGAGGTCAGGTGCCCAGGCTGTGTCGCAAACCCAAGTCCTAGAACACGTCCCGGCGCTACTAAATTCAGCTGACATTGAAACTCGAACGTCGACGTCTGAGATGTTGGGTAATCTGGCCTTTCACAACTGCTTAGCAATGGTCCACCCGGGGTTGGAACTCTGCAAGCAAATCATGCCTCTCACCAGGTTCGTCCAATCTCTGTGCACAAAGAAATGATAACTGACTCATTTGTATCAAGTCAGGAAGATGAACATGTTCGAGAAACTGCGGTCGTCGCGCTTTCGAAGATCGGTCTGCGCATTGCGGATGCACTAGACGACCTGGAGATCTTGAAATATTTTGCGTCCTACTTGGACTCCGCCAACCCTCGGCTGCGCGAATCCACATGCAGTATATTGGGGAATATTTCCGTTGACGGGTCTTCGCCTCTCGCACTCTTGGGCGTCGCGCCCTACGTGCAGATCGTGTCTCTCCTGCGGTGGGCCCATTTTCGTTTTTTTCCCTTCAATTCAAATACTAACCCCGCGCGGGTTGAACAGGGACGACACCAGGAACGTCCAACGGAAGGCATTGTACGCCCTCTCAAAAATGGCCTATTGGTTCCACGGCGCACAAGCCGTCATCGACGCAAAGATCCTGGAATATGTTCCAGATATTCTGGATTTGTCCGACGCCCAAGCCCGAGAATGGACGTGCGAGATGCTGGGGAACCTCGCATACCACGGGCACATTTCGGTTCTGAATCTAGATAGCCTTCTCCCGGCGGGAAGCACGCAGTTCACTTCAGGTGAGCTTTCATTTTGACTCGTTTCCTGGAACGGACATTGATGGTTCGATTTTGACAGTCACGAAGACAAGCGTGTTTGAGAGGGTGAAATACTGGCATTCTCGGAGAGCAGCCGCGCACCCACTCGCTTGACGCAAATGCTTCAACATCAATGGACATACCTATAATGTACTTTTTTACGCTGAAAGGCTAAGGGCTAAGTTATGATTACCCTTTATTGATGAGTTGCGGATTCCAAACGCGCTCAAAGCTAAACCTCGAATCAATACACTTGAATTCCATGTTGTTACCACCACAGTAGCAGTGTTAGTCAAGGGCGGTCGTCGCGGGTCTAAGTGCACGTGCGTGAGCTAGGTTCATCGAATTGTTGGCAGCCACAAATCGAAAAACACACCTAAACGTCATGATCACAGCTCTCTCTCCCAACTTCTACGAGCTACAATCTCTAGAACAGTAACTTGTAAGTTTGGATGCTTCACAGGCTCGTCCATCAATTTTCATTCGGGCGGTATTTGAAGAGTCTAGCTGCGTAGCGGGCAAGATATTCGGATTGTTGTGGCTGAATAGTATTGCGAGTGTTAATAACGGCGCGATATTGAAGCATTTGAAGGGTCGAGAATTGAATTTAGCTGCAGGTATCGCGCGATTATCAGTGCGGTCCATACTTGAGAGAAACTGGCGACTTGCTCTAGTTCTACCGATCTAGAGAATTCCTGTGAATAAAACAGTTCTCGTTTATTTACCGCTAGAAGTACATCAGAAAATGATCCTTGTCCCCCAGCAACCCCCCACCATCAGAGAGTAGGTGATTTCGGATTTTCTGGTGGATATACCAACTTCTAATACCACTTCTAACTCACCCCACAAATATTTCAAAATGCACCTACTTTTACTTCTAAATCCCCAACCCGCCCGTTCTAGAACGTCAGAAATACCTCAAAATTGTTCAAATTGAAAAATTGAACTTATGAAGTGATTCCCTGTGTCCCCTCCTTTATTTTGTAGAAGGAATCGTAACAATATCGTCAATGGTTCACGAGTTATACCCCCTTTCCCCAAAACCTGCATTTTTGCCCATTTCCATGCCTTTGTTTTCCCATTCCTCATGATCTCACCCAAATTCGGGTTTTTCTCACCCAGAAAAATTGTAGAAACCCCCCGTACAGCACATAGATCAATATCTGACACCCCTACGATGCTTATATATCTCAATATGCCACCCTAGAATCACAAATATTGACCGCCTTCCTCTTTGGGACGCCGGAGGTTGGGTGTTTGTTCCAGCATTTTCAAAAGCCACACTCTATCACATGCCTTTGCTCTGTCCCTCCAAGTCGACTTTGGCCAACCTCCCTACACCACTTCTAATACGATTTCTAATACGACTTCTAATACCTATCACCACTTATATAACACCACACCGCGTACTTCTAAATCCCCCCAGTCATACTAAAAACTGGGCTAACTTTTCTAGATCCTAGGAGCCCGCCGTGCCTACCCAACTTCTAAAACCTTGCGCCCACTTCTAATACCCCGCGCCGCCACTTCTAATACCCCATGCCGTCCATTCTGCTTGCGGCGCCCGTGCCAGGTCATCCCGCGTGCCTCAACTTCAAATACCCCGTACACCTACTTCTAATTCCCTCCCTCCACTTCTAATACCCTGCAGCCACTTCTAATACCCTGCGCCGCCCACTTCTAATACCCCGCGCCACCCATCCCGCCTGCGCCGGCGCCGCCGTCCGTGCCCCATCATCCTGTGTGCCCGTCCGTCTCCACTTCGAACACCCGTACGTCCACTTCTAATTCCCTCCCTCCACTTCTAATACCCTGCACCCACTTCTAATACCCCGCGCCGCCCACTTCCAATACCCTGCGCCGCCCATTCCGCCTGCGCCGCCGCCGCCCGTGCGACGTCACCCCCCGCGTGCCCGCCATCTCCACTTCGAATACCCCATGCACCCACATCGAATACCCCGCGCCACCCACTTCTAATACCCCACGCCGCCCATCCCGCCTGCGCCGCCGCCGAGCGACGTCACCCCGCGTGCCCACCCCCTCCACTTCGAATATCCTGTGCCGCCCACATTGAATACCCTGCACCCACCCCCGCGCCACTCAGCCCCCCGCCCCTCCGCTGTGTCCGCTTCCAATACTGGCCCTGCTCGCTTCCTGTACCCCGCGCGCACCGCCCACTCCGCCTGCGCCGGCGCCGGCGCCCGTACCACGTCACCCTGCGTGCCCATCCCTGCCCATTTACACCCCCCTTCCCATAACCACCCGTGCCACTCTGCATGCGCCCTCCCCCGCGCGCGGCCACTTTCCAAACACGATGTGCCCTTCCCTTGCTCGTCCGCCCGTGGCCAACGCCCCCCTCCGTCCCCGTCTAGGCCTGCGGCCCACGTTCGCCTCCATTTGCCCGCCACCCACTTCACTGCGCAAACCCCAACCCCGCCTCTGTGCGCCCATCCTGCTCTGGAAACATGCAGATATTGCCGTTTGATTTGTTTGTTGGTTGTTGGAACAGTCTCTCGACTGTTTCTGTGCCGATCGCGAGTCAAGTGGGAGTTATTTGTGGGTTTCTTATATAGGTTCTGAGCACATCAATCAGCGGGAGCTAGTGCGGAAGAGAGACTCACAAGCAAGCTCGTAGTCAACGCGGGCGGCGGACAAATCAAAGAGGAGCGCGTTGCCACCTGTGAAGAAGTTAGTAAAAGGGTGTAATGAACGAGCAGAAACGTACACTGGTTTGAGAGGTGGGCATATGGCTCGATGTGGTTCGCAGCCTGAACATGCTCCGGGACGGTGAAGGTGTGCGTGCAATGGGAGAGGTGTCCCTTCTTGCAGTGGTCGCACAGTGTACCTGGTGTACCGTGCTCACACTCGCGGTTTGCGGAATATGCAATTGGAACATCCCGCATCGAACTAGGAAGGAAGGAATCAGAGGATATATCAATCGCAATAAGTAGTACTCACCACGGTGGGCTCGCTCTGCTCTTTGGCGAGTTACTCAGCGGCAAGGCGAACAGTGTCCATGGTTGGGACAGGGCGAGGCAGAATATAGGCGGGGAGCTCATCCTTCTTGGACTTTCCCCGGGTCTTGTGCACAATGGAAGGGAAACGAGAGGAAGGTGCGGGCGTGCCAGACTTGGCCTTGCCCTTGCCTTTGGGCGCACGAGACTCGGTACGCTTATGCTTCCGCAGAAGCGTAACCTTCTCATCCTCATCGTCCTCCCTCTCCTCCTCCCTCTCCTCGTTGTACACCTCCTCAGCGGGTGGCGTGAACGACTTGCGGGATGACTGCACGTGTATCATGGGCCAGCCCTTGGGGTCGACGTTCTGGGTATAATAAGGAAAGGAACAAAATGAGAAAGGGATGGAAAAGAGCTTACCGCAACGGAAGAGGATGGCGCAGAAGCGCTTTCCCCCGGGTAGTTTTTCTGCCTCGCACGGAGGAGCGGGCAGGGCGGGGCTGGAGGAGGAAATAAGAATAAGAAAGAAAATAAACTAAGGAGATACAAACACAGAGTACGAGAGCAGGCTCGTCGGCCGCAAGAACTTCCGTGATTGCTCGCGCATCCTCAGGAGAGATCTCTTGAAGATCAACTTGCATTTCGGGAGTAGGAGTGGAACGAGTATCCGTGATTGCCTCTGGTTTCGAGGGAGAGCCCCGTACAGAGCTGGGCCGCAGCGAGCAGATGTCGAAGCTCGCGGAACCAACCGCAGAAGGTCCAGTTGGTGTAAAAGGCGACATGGGCGTGGACGAGGCGGGGGGAGTTGTCAGCCAGTGATGCGGGGAAGTTGAATCCGCGCGCGCATCACGAACTGCGACGGCGCTGGGGTGTTTGTCCTGTAGCCGCCGCCACCAATACCACATAGAATCGTAGTCGGACATAACTGGATATGGCTCCGATGACAGATCCTCGTGGGGAAGGCGCGGAATAACAAGCGCCGGCGTAAGAGTACGGTTGGCCTAAAGAACGGACAAATCAGCTAAAGATCCGTTACAAGTCAGAAATAGGGTACTTGCATGATCCGGGGACTCTGGGAGGAGACAGTCTAACCAGGCGGGGTTGCGCATCTCGGGAGGCAGGGACGCAATGAGGGATCGGACGGAGTTGAAAATAATGTGGGTGATGGATGGAGAGAGATGCCCCTCGCGGAACTCATCGATCAGCAGTTCCTGGGCAAAAAGAGGATTAGCGATTGAGCAATCGCGATTGAGGCATTAGACTCACAGAAATGGGATACGTGGGTGCTAGGGCTTTGTTGAGAAGCGAAACAGCCATCCGCGGCCCGTTAGCCCCGCGAATACGATTTCTGGCCATAAAATGCACCAGGACTCGCAGGTTGGGCGCAATCCGCAAAAGTGTAGAATGGTCTGCAACGGACAAGGGGTCACGAAGGGGCTGCTCCATTGGGAACTCCTCAGTTCCCGGCAAAAGCCAAACGGTGGACAAAGGAGGATACTAGGAAGGGGGTCAGAAAAAAAAAGACAAGAGATAAAATAAAAGGGCCACGCACGGTGTCCCAGGTTGGGGAAGTCGCGGGTTCATTAGCAGGGAGGAAAGCCGTCCACCCGCTCTGGACACGCGCGGGCACGATCTGGGAAACCGCGGAAACTAGCCTAAGGAGGCCCACCAAGACAACCAGTTGGGCTCGGGAGTGCGGGATGAACACATAGGAGTGCTGGATGTTTTCCTGAGTAATCGCAGATGGTTGGACATGGCTCATTAAGACCGAATGTGTTAAAAAGAGGACTCACAAATACTGGAACTGCACGATCAAGAATCGTGGCCAGGTCTGTGGGGTCCGTACGCGGAATACGTGCGGGGACCCGTATGAAAGGCATAAGCCTGTATATGGCGGGGTGTGAAAGGAAGTGGAACAGAGGCCACAAATTCCCTTCAGCTTGAACACGAGAGGGGCCACGTTCGGAAGGAGAAACAGTCAGGAGTGGTCGCCCGGGTGTTGGGACCACATCTGCGTCTGTTAGGCGGTACGTGGGCAGGTTGTAGTCGATATTGCCAGTACCGTCCAGGAGGGCGTCAGTACCCACGACGAAGTCGTTGGGGGCATTGAAGAAGATAAATGGGATGATCTCTTCAATAGACTGTGAAGTGGTGGACATGGTTGAGAGCAAAGAAAGAGTTGATGTGAATATCAACATCGGGCACATGCCGTGTTACAACACTGTGTACGAGCCGCGGATGCCACACATAACTCGAGTATCACTAGAGCAAACTGGAACGAATACGATGGGAGATGTTTTATTTCTCGACAAAATCAATCGCGGTTACTTCAAAGATGGGATAATATTCCATTTTTAGGGGTGGACTATAGCGGGATCTTGGAAATAGGGGCTAAAACATCAACCACAATCATATTGACTGAAAATTGGGCTGTCTGGTACATTGCAAAGAGGATTTAGGACTCATAGCTAAAAAGGGATACGATCCACGATCTTCGGGGGTTCGAAAGTTCGAATGATGGGTGTTGACATGAACAGATCACTTCGATGACAAAATAATATTTGTCATGTTCAGAGAAGGCTATTACGGCCGGTTGAGTGGGGACACTCAACATTTATGAAAAGGGGAGATGACAGACCTGGTATTGGGGCACCCGGGCATTTATTTAAATCTGCTCGAGTTGCAACATACTATAATGTACTCCATTACATTACGACGTCATCCCACAAGGGCTATTGCTGGCCTGAGCAGTTAGCTAAAAGGGATATAATGTGTCTCGAACCATTAGAAAGGCGCTGGACAACGATCCTGGTAAAGGGTTGATGTGAGAAGCTGCTAGTGGAGCAATCGCAGAAAGTGCCTTACCATCCTGGAAACGGATTGGGGCTACTGCACATCCCTGACTAAGGGCGTATTACGAGGGATTATCCTTCTGAACCAGGGGGATCATTATTAGACATCATCTGACATCTTCAGACCCGCCAAGAGGAGGCTGGACTTGGGCGATCAACCAATTGACTAAGAAACCATACTCGGGTACTGGGAAGCGGCGGCTATAACAGTTTTCAGACAAATCACTGTAGCGGTTCAAAGTGGAACCAGTTGGTCGGATGGTTACCGAAGAGGGTAACGGAGAGCTGACGAGGGAGTCGGCTAAAAAGTTGACATATCAACAATATCCCATCATGAACGCACTAAGCGATGTAGATCTTGACTCATCGCTAAGCTCGGCTCGTTGATGTTCCTTATAAATCTCTCTCAATTTTACTAATCACTTGATATCTGACAGGAGTTCATCGGCTAGCTGCCCAAACCACTAGTCATATACCCTGAACCCTATTGCATGTTTGTATCTGTCTCGTTTATATTTAGAATCCTGTAACATATTTAAATGGATGGTTATGGGAGGAACAGTAGTGAATCTCACCCCACCTGTTGGACGCGAAGTTACTAGACTTCACGCTTAACCAGTCGAGTAAGCATTCATTCAGAGACACCCAGAAGCCATACCAAGTTTCGTTTGTTATCCCAGTTTGAATATTATCTGTGTTGGATTTGGATCTTTACAAACGGCGCGTGGACATATTGGATAAAACGGAACGGACACGTGGAATATAAGGAAACAAATCGGACTTGACAATTGGTTGTAATCTCGCAAGGATTAGCAATCACGGATACTATTTGGAATCGGGATTCATAAGAATCACTTGCGTTTTGCCTCGGAGTACTATCTCCAAATCTAGACCCACATCACACAAAACCGTTGAACACAAAATCTCTTCTGTCTATCCGTGATTGCGCCTAGAACGGATTCGAGCAATTTATCTATACGACTTGTGGACCTATAAAGTCTTGCTTCTCAAAGAGAACTAAAGTTCAAGTTGCTACAATCTATACTGGATTGGAACCCCGAACTTGCACGAGGATTATAGTGTTTGAGTTGTTGTAGTCACTGTATCAAAAACCGCGTATTAATTTACAAGGTTTGGTTTGTGGTTATTTCACCGCTAGCCCCATAGTCACCGTTTCACCGTGCTCGGGAGTTATTGCCGTCCATGGTGGTCATGATGGGAAGGAGCAATGCCGGCTCACCCTTGACCTTGTACAGGCACACAGGGCAGGTGTTCTTCAGACGCCAGTCCGGCGTGTTGCACCCAAGTGCCACCTGCACGCACCTGCCCACCTCCTAGTATATTCCATCCTCCAAACCAACCATTGTTACAAGCCTATGCTACGTATATAAACACGTGATTCGAATATTATAGTTTCTCTTGGTTGCTCTCCTACCCCTTACGTCCCATTTCCCGTGGTTCTACCCTTCACCACCCCCTACGCAAACCCCTGCTATGATTTTCCCAAAGGACCACCATTTTGCTGCTCCGATGGAAACACACCTGGATTTGCCACCGTAGCCATGCAAGAACAACTGCTTTCCCATTGCTTTTTCAACAATTCAACTTTATAGGGTCGTTCCCCATATTGAAACAACCTCCCTCCCAAAATTATAGCCCAAGCGCCCTATTATCAAGCCCAAACTGCGTCCAACTCTGCAGAATTGTGGAAAACCTCCATTCTGCCTTGTTCCTTCCAAAACTCCTCAACCACAAACCCCACCTCCCAATTTTTTCCATACCTCACTTCCTGTACTAATTACCCTTTATTTGAGACCACCCAGGTATTTTCGTACCCCGTATTGCCTACGTTCCTAGGTATTGGGTACCCCAATGTAAGGCATATATATAGGATACACCAGTGTCCTAGCATAATGCACCAGTTACCTACCGTATTACACGAGGTTCCCCTCTTCTACACCAGTTTCCTCTGATAATACACCAGTTTCTTGCTATATTATGCCAGTTTCCACCTTTATGCACCAGTGTCTGCTCACAATACACCAGTGTCCTACCGTATTATACCAGTTTCCTACCGTATTACACCGGTTTCCCTTCTTTCACACCAGTGTCCTCTGATACTACTCTCCAGTTTCTTCACTTATGAGCCAGTGTCGAGTCATAATGCGCCAGTTTCCTACCATGATACACCAGTGTCCTACCATATTACACCAGTTTCCTGTCTTATAACACCAGTGTCTTCACATAATACACCAGTTTCCCCCCTTTTACACCACTTTCCTATCATTTTACACCAGTTTCCCTCTTTTGCGCCAGTGGCTTACACCAGTTTCCTCCCTTTTGCACCAGTTTCCTCTGATATGTGGATTTTCTTCGTTTGAACACCTTTTTTGTGAGAAAAGTGAATTTCAGTCCAATTTTTCATTTGCCCCAGTGGCCTGAGTCCTGCTTTTAGCCAAAAAGCTCCTTAAAACCATTTTGGGCCATTGGCACCAGTGGCTCGGATGAGAAAGATAGAAGCCGTAAATGGGGCGGAATGGACCATAATCCAAAAAAAAAAAAAATTGATGATAGCGGCTACAGAAGGTAAGAAAAAGGATGTAGCAAAAGGGAACGAATGTGAGAGCAAAAAGACAGGAGCGGTTTACCAGATGACACGATTGAAATGAGCAAATTGCTACAGCCATAACCAAAAATGGACAGATATCTAACCTTAAAAGGAAAGCATTCCAACATGAAGCAACTACCTCAGTATCACTTTTCACCCTCATTTTGCTGGCATAATGTGACCTAAAAATGAGCTTAAAAAATTAAATTTTTAAGACTAGTAATTGTCACCAATGCTATCCAGGAAAGTTGAGAATGCTGGATCATTCTGTTGACAAATACCGTACAATTTCGTAGGGGGTGTGATGTGACCATTTCAACCAATTCAACACTACCTCCCTGAATTATTTCAGATTTTTGGGGCACTTTTTTGGACACAGCTACCTGTAGCTGAGCCACCACAGCCACCTTGATCAGCCACTGTTCCGATATGCACAACAGAGCAGGGAAAACAGGCACAGACTGTGACCAATCTGTAATCCAGGGCGCTCCACAGCCACTGACACAAAATACTAGTGATCAACCCAGGTGGGGTGCTTGTGAAGTATCATCACACTGACATGAACTCGATCAGTTTCCTTTTGGGAGGGTGCTTACCTCCCCAAGCATTGCCAAGATTGTGGTATAGGTCGAACTGCACCATCAAGATGCATTGTATGGTGCCATTCCCATTGCAATTGACCCCAAATTGAACATTTTTGAAGCGATTCTTTCCCTCAAAAATTGTCAGTCACCGTGCAGACAGTTTTTCTTGTTTCTGCATATGCTTTAAGGTAAGAGGAGAGACAAACCATTCTGAATGGGGGATGCCTCCATATTATTTACACTCTATCCACCTAGAATATCAACCCGTAAATACCCTCAAATACAGTGGGTAGGGTCTGGATTAGCACCGGTCTAACCTCTTGCTAACCTGCAACCTGGGCCCCATGGGGGTTTTGTTCATACCCGTGCCCTAACTTATAAATCAGATAGTACACCTCTTCTGCAGTATTCAGATGATCAGGGTTTAATCAAAATCCAAGGTGAGAGTTGCTAGATACATTTGGCAGTTAATGGAGTAAGGCTGTACATGGCATGAACCCTGCTCAAACTGTTGTAACATTTTTGACCTGAACTACAATTTTATAGACAGGGAGACAGAATCAATTTTGATGTTCACCTCTGATTGCAAGCTGCTCAGCTTACCATGTGTTTGTGAACATGGTGATTTTGGGGAGAGGGAGGTCACCTGTTGGAACCAGGCTTACACAAGGCGAAACTGGCATCTTTGTGTCTTTCCTTCAACCTCCAAGGATCTTCTTATGCTGTCAACTTTAGAATTTCAACTTATTTGATGCATGTTGATGTCCTTGCACGCGTGCTAAACTCCGAACCCGTCAATAGCTGTCAATCTGTCGCCAACGAACTTACTTGTCAAACTGTTGATCACGCCGCCAACAAACCAACTCATCAGTATACCTCTCTCTTCCTCCACCGTCTACCCGTTGCTGTCCTGTCTGGACTTTCAATTTATTTAATTCAATTTCATTTGCATATCCTTTTGTACTACTGGGATCTCATCACTACACTCTCGACAGATATCAAGCCTTTTTCTATCAATCCAGCTATACAACTGGCATTTCACCATATGGACACAACATTTTATTAATTAAAGGTCACTGTGATTCCACATGCTCGCTTTCTTTGTCTTTATTATCGCTCTATTCATCCTGTCTCTTACTTGTATAAAATCTGGGTATATAGTTCTTATTGTCCTGACTCTCGCACTTGTTGCCTCATCCTCCCTCACCATTGCTCCCAACATCGTTCTTGCTATCGTTCTCCGCCCTCAAACTACGCTCCTTCGTTCTCGCCACTTGCAGCCACGTGGTGTCATGTCACAGCACTAGACATTTTGAAACACTCACATTTTTATTGTTTTAACTGGTCTGCTTTGCGCGGTTTATATTCTATCATTAGCTCGCACCCAGTTGGTTGGTAGGCATGTCAATGTCGAGACTTTGTAGCACAATAAAACTACTCCCAATCACTGTAATTTCCCAGGTCACTGCTCCTACTGTCCTCACTGTCATCATCTTTGTCCTCTTCCTTGGGCATCCTCAAACAATGCTCCCATGTCCGACAAAGGCCATGATCCCAAATGCTTTCATAAGGCTGCAACAAGAAGTTAGTGCTAAAGAGAGAGATGGGAGGCCTTACAATCTGGATAACAATGAAAGACAAAACAATTCAGACCAAGGTTGAAGAGGGAGGGGGGATGACGCACAGCCTGTGGATGAGAAGGTGAGGGAAAGTAAGCAGGATGAGGACAGGTGACAGAGGCATTGGACACACATCCTAGGGATGAAAAGGCAAGGGAAGGTAAGCAAGGCCAGGACAGGTGATAGAGTAAAAGCATGCACAATCTGGAGACAAGAAAGCAAAGGAATGTGAGCAAGGTACGGACAGGTGACAGAGGAGAAGCACTCACCTTCTAGAGACAAGAAGGTGAGATAAAATGAGCAAAGCAAGGATGGGCAACAAAGGAGAAGCACACACAGTCTAGATACAAGGAGATGAGTGAGGGAGAGGCAACAGAAGAGAAGCACGCACCATCTGTAGATGAGAAGGCAAAGGAAATGAGCAAGGCAAGGACTGGCAACTGAGGCAACACACATACCCTCTAGAGACGAGAAGGCAAGGACAGGTGAGTGAGGCAAGGACAGGTGACAGACGGAAAACATGCACCATCTGGAGACAGGAAGGCAAGAGAAAGTGAGCAAGGCAGAGATGGCTGACAGGGGAAAACCACATACAAACTGGAAACGAGAAGGGAAGGGAAAGTGAGCAAGGCAAGCACAGGCAACAGAGGGAAAGCACCCACAACCTAGAGACAAGAAGGCGAGAGAAAGTGAGTGAGGTATGGACCGGTGACAGAAGAAAAGCACCCACATCCTAGGGACAAGAAGACAACCAAGAGTGAGGGAGGCAAGAACCGGCAACAGAGGAAATGCACACACACCCTCTAGGGACAAGAAGGCAAGGGAAAGTGAGTGAGACACGGACTGGTGACAGAGGGATAGAACACACAAACTAGGTACAAGAAGGTGACGGCAAGTGGGTGAGGCAAGGACTGGTGACAGAGGGAAAGCACACACTTTCTGGAGATGAGAAGGTGAAGGAAAATGAGTGAGGCAAGGACTGGGGACAGAGAGAAAGCACACACTTCCTAGAGATGAGAAAGGAATGGAAGATGAGCAAGGCAAGGACTGGTGACAGAGAAAAGGCACACACAAACTAGAGACAAGAAGGCAAGGGAAAGTGAGCAAGGCAAGGACCACCAACAGAGGTAAAACACACACAGGCTAGAGACAAGAAGGTGAGCAAAAGTGAGCAAGGCAGGGACCAGCAACAGAGGAAAATCATGCACAGGCTGGAGACAAGAAGTAGAGGGAAAGTGAGCAAGGCAAGGACTGGTGACAGAGGAAATGTACGGACAGGCTAAAGATGAGAAGGCGAGGGAAAGTGAGCAATGCAAGGACCAGTGACAGAGGAAAAGCATGCACTTCCTAGAGACAAGAAGGCAAGTGAAAGTGAGCAAGGCGAGGACTGGTGACAGAGGAAATGTATGCACATCCTAGAGACAAGAAGGCAAGGGAAAGTGAGCAAGGCAAGGACTGGCAACAGAGGAAACACATGCACATCCTAGAGACAAGAAAAAGGAAAGTGAGTGAGGCAAGGATTGGTGACAGAGGTACAGCACGCACAAACTAGAGACAAGAAGGCAAGGGAAAGTGAGTGAGGCAAGCACAGGCAACAGAGGCAAAGCACACACTTCCTAGAGACAGGAAGGCAAGGGAAAGTGAGTGAGGCAAGGATTGGTGACAGAGGTACAGCACGCACAAACTAGAGACAAGAAGGCAGGGGAAAGTGAGTGAGGCAAGCACAGGCAACAGAGGCAAAGCACACACTTCCTAGAGACAGGAAGGCAAGGGAAAGTGAGTGAGGCAAGGACTAGTGACAGAGGAAACACATGCACCATCTAGAGACAAGAAGGCAAGGGAAAATGAGTGAGGCAAGGACCAGTGACAGAGGAAACACACACACCAACTGGAGACAAGAAGGCAAGGGAAAGTGAGGGGGACAATGACTAGTGACAGAGGAATTGCACACACCATCTAGAGATGAGAAGGCAAGGGAAAGTGAGTGAGGCAAGGACTGGCAACAGAGGAAACACATGCACATCCTAGAGACAAGAATGCAAGGGAAAGTGAGTGAGGCAAGGATCAGTGACAGTGGAAATGCACACACCATCTAAAGACAAGAAGATGAGGGAAAGTGAGCAAGGTAAGGACAAGTGACAGAGGAAATCCACACACTCTCTGGAGACAAGAAGGCAAGGGAAAGTGAGAAAGACAAGGACCAGTTACAGAGGAAATGCACACACTTTCTAGAGATGAGAAGGCAAGGGAAAGTGAGTGAGGCAAGGACTGGCGACAGAGAGAAAGCACACACATCCTAGAGACAAGGCAAGCGAAAGTGAGCAACACAAGGACCAGTGACAGAGGAAGTGCACGCACTCTCTAGAGACAAGAAGGCAAGGGAAGTGAGCAAAGCAAGTACAGGTGACAGAAGGAAAGCACACACATCCTAGAGAAAGGAAGGCAAGGGAAAGTGAGCAAGGCAAGAGCTAGTAACCAAGGAAATGCACACACCAACTAGAGACCAGAAGGCAGGGAAAGTGAGTGAGGCAAGGACTAGCAACAGAGGAACGACATGCACCAACTAGGTACAAGAAGGTGAGGGAAGCTCAGCAAGAGAAGGACTGGTGACAGCAGAACAGCACACACCAACTAGAGACAAGAAGGCAAGGGAAAGTGAGCAAGGCAAGGACTGGCAACAGAGGAAACAAACGCACATCCTAGAGACAAGAACGCGAGGGAAAGTGGGTGAGGCGAGGATCAGCGACAGTGGAAACGCACACACCATCTAAAGTCAAGAAGAGAAGGTGGGGAAAGTGAGTCAGGCAAGAACTGGTGACAGAGGAAACACATGCACCCTCTGGACAAGAAGGCAAGGGAAAGTGAGCAAGGCAAGGATCGGTGACAGAGGCACAGCACGCACAAACTAGAGACAAGAAGGCAAGGGAAAGTGAGTGAGGCAAGCACAGGCAACAGAGGCAAAGCACACACTTCCTAGAGACAGGAAGGCAAGGGAAAGTGAGTGAGGCAAGGACTAGTGACAAAGGAAACACATGCACCCTCTAGAGACGAGAAGGCAAGGGAAAGTGAGCAAGGCAAGGACCAGCGACAGAGGAAATGCACGCACTCTCTAGAGACAACAAGGCAAGGGAAAGTGAGAAAGGCAAGGACCAGCAGCAGAGGAAACACACACACCCTCTAGAGACAAGAAGGCAAGGGAAAGTGAGTGAGGCAAGGATTGGTGACAGAGGCATAGCACACACCAACTAGAGATGAGAATAAGGGAAAGTTGAGTGAGCCAATGATGGGTGACAGTGGAAAAGCACACACATCCTATGGACCAGCAGAATTGCCTTCAATTAGTGTACTCATGCAATGCAATGTTGGCCTGCCACGCACTTTTGCTTTCATTACTATGCTCGAAATTCCCTTCATCCTGTGTTATCATTGCCCTGCTGCAAGATCATTATCCACTTGGCTCTCTCTTCCACATTTTGATCTCACCTTCAACAGCCCCCACCCCACAGCAGCCACATCAAGGAATACCCACCAGGAATTTGCTTTCCAGACACTGCCAACTGCTTCCTCCACCATCACTCCAAATAACTTCCCCATCCTCTCATCCTCACATGTCATGCCTCCTTCCACTGCCTTTCGCAAGTGTTGATACCAGTGCTGAACGGAATACCTCACAACAACATCAGACCGGTTCCCTGCCTTGACAATGACTTCCAAACAGCTTCTTGCTGTTACAAAGTGCGCATGGCCCGTGAGGATATGGAATTCTGCTGGTGCATGCCCATCCATGATATAATCACGGAAAGACTTGTGCATTTGCGGTGTTGCTTCCTCAAACAATGCAGTCATTCCTGGAATCAACACACTACGCATCTGGCGCAGGAAGTGTTCAACATCAAACTTGTCCTCCTGAATGTCACCCAGTAAAGCAACGATTTGGTGAATGGTCAATGGCTCGTGAAGAACAAGAATGGTTCCAATGATGTGCTGAAAGCTGGCTAGTCGAACCTCACGCCGTCTTGGATTCCGTGCCGGATGGTTGATGTCCTCAAATGAGGTCAAGATGACCCTGTACAGATCCTCGAGCTGGCCAAGACCACCCTCCTGAGTCAAGTTTTCCAAGACCCAGCCTTGACAAGACCTCCCGTGCTCCTCAATCTGCTGCTTGATCCACTGAAGAGCAGTTGCAGCATAGTGGAAGAGGCCATCTGCTTTGTTGTATAACTTCTGCAATTCCCCAGGGTGTGGCCAATTCTCCCACCCAGACTCATCCGGTGTAATTTTCTTCATCCTTGCAACGATGAAGTTGTGAACTTCATTCACAGATGATTCTGTCGGGAGGGCACGCTGTTTGAACACCCCGAGCTCGAGAGTTTTTGACCTGGAGATGTCGGCCCAATGCTCTGGTCGAGAAGTAACAAGGAATCGGACATTATCAGGAAGGTCACAGCCCCTTGGCGCAATTGATTCCAGGATCTCCTTGACACTGTCAGCTGCATTTTGGAGCTCATCCAGCGCATCAATGAGGATGATGACCGCATTGGGGGAGTTGGAGAGTTCTCGGATCGGAGCTAATAGAAGTTCCTCTACTTGCTTTTTCCCAGGAGGGAAGCCACGCTCCAACACACCATGAATAATGCCAGCGGCAGCTGGAGAGAATTCCGCGAGCTGCTTTGCAATTGTGGGAATGATCTTGCTTGGATCGACTGTTTCGGGAATGTTACGAGAGATGAAGAACTGAGCTGCGACAGGTGTGTGGTTCTCGCGAAGAGTTTCGATGACAGTTGCAGAGAGTGTTGATTTGCCGCTGCCTGCTATACCTGTGACCCAGAAGATACGTTCTTTGATGGAAGACCCTAGTGATAGCCATTGGTTGATCTCTGCTTGGATATCCACACGAGTACCAGCTGCACAAAGACTCTTGCTCTGATCTGTAAATTTATGCTGTACTGCAGCATGGCCGGTGAGCTTCTCCTTGATGGATTGTAATTCTGTGAATTGGTTCATGAGCTTCAAAATTGTTACAAGCCATGAAGAGCATACTAGTTGCATGGGGATCTGTGAGATGGACATCGCTGTCGTGGATTGTTATCTTGGCCCCTTCACCTTTTCCACCAGAACCACCATCTCGCCCACCCCTGCCTCCGGAGCCCCCAATCCCACCATGAACTAATGAGCAATGAATGAGCCATGACTTCGATGTAGATTCATGTAATATGACAAATACCAGGCATACTAATATAAAGCCATCCATCTGGTATAGCAAGTCAATCTGAGTGAGCAAGCAAATACAAGTTACATATCTCGAGATGGCTCACCAGGCATGGACTGCACAGTATCCGACTTATCTGAGGTTCTTCGTGAATCGCTGCAGATATGTGGAATAACAGACGTACGAGTCTTAGCGGTATCACCCCTTTTCACCGAATCTTCTCCGTTATCGGCGCGCCTGAGTGAACTCTCAGCGTCAGCTGGCCGGACTAGGTCGAAGCAATCAGCGGGGGCGGGAACGCGAACAAAAAGACACACCCGCAGTTGCACCGGGTGACGATTCTTCCCAAGTAGATGGCGCTTGCATTGCGCTTTGAGACGGCTGCGGCGAGGGTGTCAGAGTGCATTTTGGAGTGAATTTGGGCCATACATTCTCGAGCTTGTCGAGCGGGTTGGGCTTTGGGGTGCTTTGGTGCTTGGGTGGCCAGACATTGACGTTGTGGAAAGCAAGGTAGAAAGGACGTTGCAACGTGTGGTCGACGCTCAGTTCCAAGTCCCACGTCACTCTGTGGCGCTGACAGCCATCTTAATCGATCCTGACAGGTTCCATATACCTCGCGCGGACAGGGTTCTTGAATTCGCGCCCCAAAAAACCCACGCTTTTGACCGTGCGGGAGTAATAGGGGCACAGACGACGCTAAGGAATGAATGGCAGGGATCAAAAAAAACTGGCCCGCGGGTGAAGCTTAAGTGAAGTCTCGCTATGGAGGCCGGTAAGGGAAGGGTCGTTGGTGGTTGATCTTGACAGTGTCGTCTTTGTACCACTGGCAGATCTGAGATCTGGGGATCTCATCCGATCAGGCTGTCATTACCCTAACCCAATCGCATCAATCAACTTCATCTCCGACGCCGCTGGTCGATAGCCAGGTGTGCGAGCACCGGCTGCTCTCTTCCCCTGGATCCAAACCCTCTCCCAAGGAATCAATTGCTCAAGCAGGCTGATATCGAGCTGCCCTAGTTCCGAGCGAACACACATCCTTATCTCTTCGTCGACTCCGATTCAGAGGACATCCACTCATCGTTACGCCACACCGTCTCATCTTCTCGTCTCGTAACCCAGACACCCATGGGCCGTCTATTCTCGGTACACGCTGTTCGAATCTCCGCGCTAGCCGAGCAGGACATAGCACCACTCCCCCACGCCCCACGCCACAGCCCACCTCCGGCTGAGTCACTCCCACGCGGCGTGGACTACGACCATCGCTCGCGCATCTCCCCTCTCTTCATTCTAACCCGCCCGACCGACCTCGGATGCGGAGTACGTGGCGAGCACGTCCGCCTCCGCGTCGCCCAGCTTCATACACACGTCGACCTTCTTCTATTTCTGGCGCACGACGCCACTCTCACCGTTTATGCGAAGAGTTTTCTGCGTACCAGGACTTGGGCGGGTACAAGGCCCTGCGGGTGCGTATATGAATCTTGATGACGTTAGTTTCCTTTCTTCTCCATATGTGCTGGTCTCACTCCCAACTGCCCGCTCTTCCTCGCCCTTTCTCAGAGCCACTCAGGCTAGCCGGAGGCCATGCGGTGCGCACGGCTCCCACTCTGAAACGCTTCTGCTTTGAAAGCAGCAGACGCGCCCGTTCGCATTCTCTAGGCTAGCGACTCGCCGGCGGAGACGCCCGTACCCCGTCGAATTTCTCCGCCCCCTCCTCCGCAGCGTAACTGACGCCGCAGATAGACCGAACATGATATCGCCGCCATCGTGGGGGTGGGGCTCAACTGGATGAGGGTGTCGATCCCTTTTTTCAAAATTTTGGCGATTAGGTGCGTCCGTCTTCCGCTGCGACTCGGGGCGTGAGGGACGGTGATCTATTTTTCTGTGCTTTGGGTTTTTGGCGTTGAAGATTACCATTGGGATGGCGGAGCCTCGGTAACCGCTTCGCCTTGCATCGGTTAGACGCGGACGGACCATGTAGCACGCCTCCCACCCATCCTATCTCCTCCCTCCTCCCTCTCCTCCTCTCCCCTCTCCTTATCTCTTCTCCGCCATCCTCCCGCATCCTTCCATCATTGAGCTTGACGCTGACATCCCCTCCCCTCTGTTGGATCGTTGATCAAGCCGACGGCACTGATGCGCCTCCGGCTCGGATCATCAGTCAGCATGCAGCGCTGTATCTCCTAGTTTCTGCCTGATCTTTCTTACTCAGTAGCTTACTGATATTTTACTAATACTTAGAACCTTCTAGCATTTTATTGTAGAGTATAAAAGCTGTCGTAAATTAGCTACAAGAATTATCAATTCATACTTTTCTCAATTCATTTGTTCTATTCTTCTTCACCCTCAGTACATCGTTCGTCTATTCGGCTGGACGCGCGCCAACACAGGATCCGGATCCTGGGCAAGCTCGATCTACACACGGCGCCGGGGCTGCAGAATGGTGAAGCTTCATTTCCGGGCACCGGCGTCACGAGAGTACGTGAGCGGCCGTCCCACGCATGTATATATTCGCCCGGCCTATTACCGGGGAAGGATCTTCTTTTCACGCCCTTACCACCACGATCCCAGAGGTTTCCGAGCCCAAAAGCGACCACGAGAGAGCTAAGTTTTCGATTTCCTGGAAGTACTGACCCTTCCTCTCACAAAATACTGTGGAATTTCATTCAATTCGGCGGTCACGCGTCACGCACCCCCTGTGCCGCGATGAATTTTGGTCTCGGTCACGGGTCACGGCGCCCAGTGCCGAATGTAAAATGCGTGACACTGGGGCCAAATCTCCCTTGGAGGTGCAAAAAAGGCAGAATTTTTCGTAATTTCTCGTCGTGAATGCCGAATTTTTGGAGGTGTCACGCCAAAATTCGTTGGTTGCCGAAGTGCCGAATCGGTATTTTGGGTCACGGGTCACAACCCGTGCCGAATTGAATGAAATTCAACAGTACTTTCCTGGGTCGCCACAAGACGACCACCGTTTGACGTGTGAAGCTTCCTGCCGGCACGACCTTGGCCTCCCTCGGTCCTCCTAGGGACCACTCACTCTTCTTCATCGTCCTCGACACACACCCATACTTTATGTACGACGGCGCGGCGAACGACTAGCCGATCGCGATGAGCACGGACGCTCTTGAAGGCGGGCGGGATATGGCCGAAGCAGACGTGCAGCTCTTGTCCGTTGTCGTTGAATACCAGGTGAGTTCGCGGTCTTGCCTTTTTTTAGTACGAGGCTGGTGAAGGCCGAATATGGCAATGCCATTGCCTTTTTTGGACGGAGGTGGACACTACTTTTTTCTTTACTTCGAATCCAGTCGGAGCTTGTTCTGGGCGACGATCGCGGCGAATTTATCAATGGGTATAACGACTGCGAACTGTATTTGACAGTTGTGCACGGGACGCAGCATTATGGTGACATTGCCCTTCGCTAAATCCTGACGCACGCTGACGATCTTTTTGAGGAGGAGACTGCTCGCTATAGCAACACGTGAGCACATGGACCGACAGCACCAAAGCCGGCCGGAAGCAGTTTTGCGCTGGTCTCGATGGGCACGACGCGCGATTGGTTCTTCTCGAAGAGGAAGGTGCGCTCTTCGCCGGAACATTGGTCGGTATCCCGCTAATGGACAACGACGTGCAGATCGGCCCCACCCCTGACAGCGTCGTGCCCTTTAGGCTGTAGAACGGCTTCATGCCCACCGACTCGCCTGATTCCGTCGGCGTTTGTGCGGCCCTCGGCGTCGCGAAAGATCCCTTCGACGATGTCTTGAGCGCGTGGCAGACGGGCGCATAGGCGCCGAGACAATCGCCGCCACGGCCGTCGCGGTGTGCACGGGGCCGCCGGCGTGGTGAGCGTGCCTCTAAGTTCTGGGTTGCTGCTGTTTTTTTTTGTCGGACGATACAGTCATAGGATCTTGCCTCCGTGTCATTGTGCGGCGCCTCATGCACAGTCGTTTCTACCCCTTCACCTTCCACCACGGTCACTACGCTCCCCTCGTTTCGGACTATATATATATCCCCTTGGGGCCTTTTTCTCCTTCTCGTGATTTTCTATCTACATATCCTCACTTGACTTATAGCTATCGCACATACGCATACATACTATCCTCAGGTCTAATGCGTTGTCTCCCGTTTTTCTTTATTTCGGTTACCTCATAGTCTATGCATGCACTATACATCCTAAATTCCTCAGCCTCGGTGGTATGCAGAAATAATAACGTGCTGTAGTATATTTGCACTTGCGTCTTTTTCTAAAGTCAAAATAGTCCTTTCCTGTACATGTGACGTTCCTGTGGGGGCAGTGGGTATTGACCATCTACGACCGGACCTGGTTTAGTTACTTAGTTTGGGGTTCCACCGTCAAATTCTGCAAATGAGGAAGGAAGAATCTGTTCCACATGCCTTCAACACGAAAAAAGCGGAAAACATGTGGATTCAACAGTATACTTGGGGTCATAATTAAAGTTTTTCGGCGTACTATGCCTCTGGCGCACTACTTTCCTCGACAGACACCTTTTCGGTCGGGAATTTGATTTCACGCCTCCCGGTGCGTCGTTGATAATTTTCAATCCAGTCTCTGAATATTTTGTGGAGGACAAAAAGCGTGGAATTTTTCGAATTTAAACTTGCAAACTCAACGAGTCGCCGCGAGTCCGATCGGGCCCACCGACCCCCATGTTCGGCGGCAGTAGTGATATCGATGGCATGGCGTGCATGAATCATTCCGCGTCCAGGATCTAACGACCAGTCCGACCCTGAGTGGAAAGAAGCACGAGCAGTCGGCGCACATCGCCTGTTATTACGCTCGAGTTCATTGATCCAAGGCCAAACAGTTGATTCCCCACAATTGCTTGTACCCTCACTGCGAGTCAGCCGCGAATACAAGACCTGCTATTATGACCCGCGGAGAATAATGGCCCATATAGCATGGTCCCGCGCGGCGAATCGGCGAGTCCCTGTGCCAATTAATCGATTCGTGATGTGGCCGCATGAAAGCAGACGAAGGAAGAGTGCATGCACGCCGTAATTCCACCTGCTCTATAATGACACACGCGGCGCCGGATTTCAACCCGGAAAACTCAATATTCGTGTGGGAGGCCAACGGAAGGCTTATCCGGTGCTGGACGGCTTCAAATATGTAGCCCTGCAACCGAAAGCACCGGAGCCACGTGCACCAACCCGGGTGTTGATTCACAAGGGGTACACTGAGGGAGACGCATGTATTTGATATACAAATTTAGAACAAACAAATCCAAGTCATCAATCATGCGCATGTAAACCCTGGGCGGAAGAGTCCGTCTGTCCACAGACGGCGCTGAGTTCCGAGCAGAGCCAGGATTTGAGGGTAGATTCTAGCCACAGATTTGTATGAGATCTTTTTTCGCTACTTATTCTCACTTTTTGTCCTTACTCACAAGAATTGGGATACATGCAAGTTCATAGGCTCCACTTCCAGACTGGTCACTACTTCTTGAGCTCGAGTTTTAGGCAACTCCTTTTGATCAAGTCCCATGTTGCAAGTCCGAAGTTCGTACGGTCAAATCACGAGAGAATTTGATCACCGCCTGTCCGACACTGTATTCCCACGCACTTCGGGGCAGTTATGTATAATATTATTGTCTTCTCTACAGAGCCTTAGCTATGTTAGAGTGTCGAAAAAAATACATGGGTCTGAGAGTTCTGGGAAGGCAGTCAATTCAATTTCTTTTCATAATCCCAATCTTCAATAAGTTACCACCAATTAACTATTTTCTTCAGGTCCTCAAAATCCGACCCTTGTGAACTGTCGCGCTCCCCTCAACAATTTCAGCAACAACCCATCTGGGGCTGCGGCCGATATTCGCGAGCTCATGGCCAATCGCATTGCTAAGAAAATCCAGCCAGCCGCAAAAGAGACTGTCAACAACTCGGCCACTGTCCTCGAGGGTAGCCAGAAGATATATGTGCACATGGTGGCGTCCTGCCCAGGAACGGAGGCCGCAAATGTGCTCGGGGTTGTTGCCAGACACTTCCCTGAGGCTGTTTCATTCAATAGTGAATACTCTCGACTTGAACCTTATCTTTGTGTTTTTTACATTTCACAGGCACTCTCGAGGATCTCCTGTTGAGGTGCAAATCGGAATGGGATTCTCACTGCACCGAGAGTCTCACTTCTTAAGTCTCTCAGTCTTCCTTTCATTACATGAATGACATTTTTGTGCAGTGAGTTTATCGTTCCACGCTTCTACAGAAACTTCAACCCAGAGCTGGACCGTAGTCTTGGTACACTTGGCGAGTTCTATGACCTGCACAACTTGTTGTCAAACCCCCAACGTGCCAAATGTTTTGCTCTGCCATCGAACATGAAGCTTCAACCACCATATATTTATCTCGAGGGACGAATTCTGGTTGAGGAAGTAAGTTGTCCCGCTTCCAGTTGTCCACTGTTCATGTTTTGTTGGGTCAGTTTGAGGACAAAAAAGGTTTCTCTGCACCATCGTTGTTGACCGCAAAAACAGCAAAAGAAGCGCAAGTCCACCTTCGATTCAGCGAATATACAGGCAAAGAAGTTCCGTGGCAGTAAGTTGTCTGTCGTTATTCATAAAATTGTGACTAAGACTAGCTTAAACTCTTGCCTCTAATCTCCCCCCTCTCAAGTCCCAATTGCGTCCCGTGGGCACATACACCGACATTTTCGTTGCTACAGCCACCACCAAGGTTGACATAGAGAGGTTGCGGTGAGCCACCGGGAGCCACCCGGTGGCTCTGACGGCATGCGGTGCGGAGTGGCTACCGCATTTGGTGACTGATCTGGTGGCTGCTTGGGTGTCCTCAATATGTATCTCTAAGCTATCTTGGAGGCTTGAATGCAATCTACTAGGTCTGCTAAGGTCATTTCTTTGGTGTTGGGTGAATATATCAATGATTCCAAGTGTCTACAGCCGGCTCTTTTGGTCTTGTAGATCACACCTGCATAGGCATGGGTCTGCATGCACATGAAGTAGATGGAAGCGAAGAAAAATAAGTGTTTTGATGTCATATATTCAGCCACCACCAAATGTGGTAGCCGCCCCGCACCGCATGCCATCAGAGCCACCGGGTGGCTCCCGGTGGCTCTGGTGGCTCACCGCAACCTCTCTAATGAAGCCGGTGTAGTTAACACGACGGATCCTGATCTAGGTGACCCAGGATTGACAGTTGAGAAATGTGAGATTGCCAAGGAACTTGTGGGAAAGGGAATGTCGCAGTATGCGTACAAGGTCAGCTTCCAATGTGTTTAAAAACCGTTGAACATTTCATAAGCATTGTCCTAGGGCATTTTTCGTAAGAACCGTGTGCTTTCAAGAGGTTCTTCAATATTGGTAATGGAAGGAATCAGGTTACCCTGTTGGAAAACCGGGAGGAACTTACAAAGAGGCGGCCCACTTACATCAAATGGGTTGGCTTCTGGCCGCTTTTCATGAGCGTGCTCAGGAGGCCCGCATCAACATTGATGAATGTATGCCAATTCCCACGGTCGTGTTCATGTTTCGCTCATTCTTTATTCAGATATCTCTGTTACGCGGTTGCCAACTGGTTGTTGAAGTCACACAACAGGGCGAAGCTCCATCCAAAGCCTCTGGCTACTCACTGTCTGACGCAAGAAAGCGCATAATGTCCTATGGTTTGGCTGATTGAGCCCTTCGGACTTGGATGTGCTGAGAAATGGAGCGGAACCAACCAACACCCAACCATTCTCAGAACAAACTCGGAAATACTCTGAATTCATTTGCCCATTTTGTTTACAATGCCAGCTATAAGTCCATTGCTTTGGCCGATATTCAGAGTAAGTTACAGTTTTTGAGTGTTCGAGCCATTCTGAAGAAATTCAAGCAAAGGCGCACGTCGGAAACAGAGTCTCGCAACTCTTGTTTGATCTCACCACATACACCAGCTCCGGGTAAATATGCTTCTCCTTACTGAGCCATAGTGCACTAATGTTATACCAAGTGATTCTGCTGTTGGAGATCACGGACAGGATGGGATAGACACCTTTGTCGAACAGCATGTGTCACTTCACGCTGTGAATCTTTGGGACTCGTACCTCTGGGTTACTGGACAATTTCGATCAAATCGACAGGGGTTATGATGCGTGACCCATTTTACCTATTCGACATTTCGGCAGCCACCAAATTTTTGCGTGACACCTCGAAAATTTCGACATTCGAACCGAAATTTTAGTCTTTTTGGTACTGTATGAGCATTTTTGGGGCCTGCATGACGGCTTGAAGGTTCAACAGAGGCCAGAGTGACCCGTGACATGGACCAAAGTTCGTGATCGACAGGGGGGTGCGTGATGCGTGACTGCCGATTTGAACGAAATAGTACAGTATCAGGACAAAGAGGGGGACAATGAAGAGGATGACGATGAGTAGTTAGCATATAAAATGACCGCAACTCTTGATCCCACTCACATCCATTCACTTTTACAAACTCTACGTTCCTTTATCTTCCCCTACATACCTTAGTACAGTCTATCTAATAGTAAATGCCTCCATTACTCCGAGGCTTAATACGGGTCTAGTTCCGAAAGTACAACACACGTGCTGAATTGCTTGTTAGACAAGAACTACTGGAAATCTCATTGTTCTAGATTACCGCAGGATTCTGGCCATATTGTAGTTCAAGAATAGTATGTACTTGCATTCGTTGCCATCAGTACTGTTAGATCAATATAAGCAACTTGTTGATGCGCGATGTCAAAAGTCAAATTCAACCTCAGCCTTCGGGTCTACGGGTAGCTCTCGAGGCCGAGGTTGAATTTGACTTTTGACATCGGGCATCAACATGTCGCTTATAGTTTAAGTTCAAAATTCCAAAGAAGATGCGAGGCCACGGAGCGGCCGAGCAGTCGCTTACCAATTACGAACGATTTCTGGCCTTTTCGGAGCGCGACTGAAGTGAAAGAGCTGTGCTATGGCAACTCTGAAATCTGTCGGGAGATCGCAAATCCTCGGGGGATGGTGGCCTTGGTCGCGCTCGGGCACTCTCAGATTCTGGGAGCTTGTCCTCAAGCGTAGGAGTCATGCTTAGGAGTCATGCTTAGGACTTGACCGCTGAGTTTGACTTTTGCCATTGGATTCCAGATCACTGGAGCGAGGATGCTTCCACGGGAGATTCAGTCCCCATGGATGGCGGTAAGAGTAAACAATGGCCAGTGACAAAGTTTGGTCGGTGTGGAGGAGGGTGAAGAAGCGGTCGCCAACAATGAACATGTTGGCGACGAGAATGACCTGTTGGTGATCAGGACAAGGAGGGGGACAATGAAGAGGATGACGATGAGTAGTTCATATCTATATAAAATACTGTAGCTCTTGATCCCACTCGCATCGATTCATTTTATAAGCTCTACGTTCCTTATCTTCCCCTATATACCTTAGTTTCTTCTGAGGACAGTCTTTTCAATAGTTAAACACCTCCATTACCTCTGAGGCTCAATACGGCGCTAATCCGGAAAGTACAACGCACCTGCCGAATTGCTTGTTAGACAAGAACTAGTGGAAATCTCATTAGACAGGTTGCGCTACAGCTGCATGTGGCTTTCAAAGCTGCCTGCAGGGTTGTGCTCTTTTGCTCCTGAACATCGCCATGACTGCTACAGTAGAGTCTCTCATATGGAATATCGTCGGGACAGGGCCCAAGGGTATTCCATGTGGCGGATATTCCACAGTAAAAAAATGAATAAAAATTACTTTTTTTAATCGATTTTCGGTAAAGACACAACAACTACGTGAAGAACGATGTTATACTGGTCTGAACCTTTGTCTCCTCTGTTTCTGTGCCATGGCTGCACGGAATTTATGCAAATAGCTGCCCAATGGCAAAGCCACCTCTAAATCTGGCTGGTGTTGGACAACTTTTGAAGAAGGTCGACAGCTGCCATCGCGTCTTTTGTCAGCAACGGCCTCTGGGTCGGCTAAACAGCGAGTAACCCGGCGAGAACCCCAACCAGGAGAAACCCGATAGACGCTAATAGCTCGTGTGTTCCCCGAGCAGTAGGACCAGTCGTACGGCGTCCTCCCTAGGAGGCCGTATGTCGTAGGTCGGGATGCGAGGCGGAACCCGGAACGAGTCGAAGAGGGTGTGATATCCACTCAGGTACAAAACCCGAGGTGTGGATACAACCCGTAGTACGGTGCGAGGGAAGCGGGACAGAGTGGAGACAATGCCTATGTCAAGCCAAGGTAGAAGCCTGAGATTAGACGAGGTAGAATCTACTGTACATGGAGATTCTACCGTGCTTATATAGGCTTCTAATAAATTAAAGCGATCGCGGTCAATCGCGATCAGTTCCTGCAACGTAGCATTAAGGAGCATTAATGCTGATGCTCCTGGACTCCTCTGTGTTTGGTTCCTGTGGCGTCGGTGGACCTAGGAGACCCGACGTTCGGGTTTCCTAGTCCTAAGTGTCATCGTCTCCAGTGGTTCAAACCCCGATCGGGTTTGCAACCACTCCTGTACTCCGTGTACTCTCCTGTGTCAGCCCTTGGTGCGTCCGGGGACTAGAGTCCGTCTATACGGGTTCCTAGTCCCTAACGTCTTCTGTATTCCGTGGCGCAGACTCCCCGAGTCTGCGGCTTTTAGAATCCGAGGCCGGGTTTCAACCGTGAGAAGGTCACATGGTGGCGTCATGAGAGTCCCGTGCCGCTAAGACGCGTCTGTATCCATACGGACGCGTCGCGCGAAAAAGTAGAACCCGGGCGATTCATGACATCTTTCTTGTTGAAGTTGAATTCATGTTCCGGCGGCTCTTCCTCGTCGTCTTCACCTTCGTTCGCCTCGTTTCAAAGATATTCCAGGATCTGGCGTTCCCCGACATCTCCATCGGCGAACCGAAGAAATTCGAAATCCACATCCTCTTGCTCAATCAAAGGATCGAGGAGCTTGTCAATTGGTGCTTCACCACCGCGAATGCAGCGTTCTTCCCGAAGTTTCTGGATGGTATCAGAGAACATTTTCTCAGCCTCCTTGAGATGACGGTCACGCGCGATGGGAGACGATAAGGACGCCCCGGTGGCATCCGTTTGTGAAGCGCCGGAGAGAGAGAATTTTGACAAGTCCGGCATCATTGCCCGAACCGCTGCTTCGGCGACAACTGTGTCCTCCT
The DNA here is from genome assembly GCA_029378375.1 of Mycena olivaceomarginata. Lineage (NCBI taxonomy): Eukaryota > Fungi > Basidiomycota > Agaricomycetes > Agaricales > Mycenaceae > Mycena > Mycena olivaceomarginata. Next base: position 152,932 of record JARKIC010000239.1, read on the forward strand.
CTGCATCCATGACAGCGTCAAGAGCAGTTTTCCACTCTGCCGGAATGTAGTCCTCCCGAAGAACAGCTTCAAGACCCCTCTCAGCGACCGGGTATTTCATGGACGTGGTACGTCTGCGTCGATGGCAAACGTCGCCATCGCCATCAACGCCTACATCCGAATCCTCATCAGAGTCGGGGGCGTTGGGATCGACAAATAAATCCTCCCATTCGTCTGTATCCTTTGCACAGATCTAGGAATAGGCTACATACGACAGGGGGGGTGTCGTATGTAGCCTATTCCTAGCACCTCTGTTTGTCTCGCTGTCGTTGCTGCATATATCACTGCGTTCTCTGTGCTCACCGCTTCCACGCCCTCCTCTTCTCACGAAATCTCATCTCTTGGATATCTTCAACTTCGATACGAAAAAATTGGGCGCCAATACCATTCAATTCCTCGGCGCCTGTTCATGCCGTCTCATCCACTCTTGTCAACAGCCGACAGTTTGAAGATCCCGCCGAGATGGATGCCGCCAGAACGTTATTTTAAACCCAGTAGCACCGCCTCACGAGTCTAGTATTGCATCTCAGGCATTGTTTGGCAACCCCCACACGCACGTCTTTCATGCCACCCATCACTCGCCCTGCGACAATCGGTGAGTTAGCTGGCTGCGGCGGCGGCGGTTGATCATCGCGCCTCAACTGGGAGCAACGCTAACTTGTGAGACTACGGGCGCCGCGCCGAAACACATCGGCGGACAGCGGAGAAAGCCCACAAGGCTGCAGCACTAGAAACACCTCATCCTGCCGAGGTTTACACGAACATAGGAGTCGACCTCGAATGCGAGTTTATAGAGTACAGCATCAAAGTGACTCGCCGCAGGCTTGCTTATCGATCCACCATGTGGATGTCGGGCTCCGCGTCCCAGAACCGGCGCTGGCTCGCGTCTCGCCGTTTCAGCACCCGGGACATCGCTTTATAGTACATCAATGTTGCTGGGACATCATCTTTTCTGGTGAGGTAAGGCGAGTTCGCCTCGGTCGATATCGGAGCCACGAAATTGCGCAAAGCGATGGGACTGGGCGTGGTTCTTTCCGGAAAGGAAATTTCGGTCATCTTTATATTCGTACGAAATCAATCAAGTATTTCTCATGAGGGTTACCCAGTGTCGTACTCCAATACTACATATCTGATTTTCTTGGAAAGGGGGTAGAGTAGAGTTTAACGGAAAGTCCAGGTAATCGATGGAGGGAATGAATGGTTCAAAGAAAGTAACATGTTGACGACCATCAGTACGACGCTATTTGAGAGGTTCATCAAACTTGGCGCTTGGGGGATTCGAGGCAGAACACACCTGACTAGTGCACAAACTGTTGAAAGCCTCATAGCAGGACATTATGATGAGCCTGTTGTCCTGCGGCTTCATGCCCTCGTTTAAGCGATCAGCGGGTCTGGGGATGACGGGCAGATGAGCGTGTACAATTGTTTCGGTGGCAGGATATACCACCCCCGATAACAGCCATGACAAGTTCTTGGCTGACTGGCACTTTGAAAAAAATCGGAGAGGTACCCTTCATAGTAATGCCGGGAACGACCTTGGAGGGAAGTGGAGGTAAGCCGAACGTCTGCTCCCTAGTCACGTTGTTGGAGTGGAAGGCGGCAATGGCCTCAGCGACGAGCTGAGGAACAGGATTTCCTGCAACTGCGTGCCGTTTGTCTTCCTGCACCAGAAGTAGAATCCCGCCATCATCGATGATACACACATCTGTTTTGGCGTGTCTGTTCTCCCCGCAAATGACGAGTGGGATATCTTTCCTCGTTCTGATAACCCTTCCAACCGGCAAATAACCAAGTTCCTGTAAGAGCAGGACCGCGAAGTCGTTGACAGCGGATTCCTCTGCGTCACGGGCAACATGGCTAGATCCATGACCCGAAGGAATTGGTAGACACCCGGTTCGGTAGCGGCTGCTGGGCCAGCGAGAGTCAAGACAGCAGGGTGCTGTACAGTAGGGGCAGGAAGGCCGGGACCCGGGATCTGAAAGAATGTCGTTGCGTCCTGATACACGACCCGGATGTGGTACGCGTGAAGGTCATTCTCCGTCCAGTCGCTGCCGGACTTGGCGCTTCGAATGAGGTCAGCCATACCTGCGGCCAGTGAGCGTGATGGTACAGAGAGAGAGAGAGCAGGAGGATATGCCACCTAAAGACGTGGAATCTGGAGAGAAACGTTCGGGACGGAATGGATGCCGGGGCCACGTGTACCATCTTCCGATCCGACCCGGCGTTCCGATGCGATCCGATTATCCTAAATCGCCTTGGGCTCGCTCGCGGCGACGGGTGACGGAGGGTTGTGAACCGAACACTTTTGGTATAGGTGAGGGTGACGGCCAGAGTTTTTGCGCCCAAATCGACACCAAAATGCGAAAATTTCGGTCCGACATTTGCCGGACTATCATTTATGGTAATTTCCCCATGATTGCCGAGGAATGAACACGATTACCCCTTGAGATGTATGCCTAGCGAGGTAGGTGTAATATACTAATAAATAATAAAGTCCAATAGTCCAATTTATAATGTTCATCCCGTATCAGTTCACGAGCTCAGTTCAGCGACGCCACGTCCCGCTGACCGTCGGGTTGCCAATGAGAGTGCTGGTGCTGCTGGGGCAGGTTCGCTTCTGGAGGCTACGGCGGAAATTCGGGCGATAATTTCTCCTCGCCTGAGCCGGAACCGTGTAAAGCCGGAGCCTAAAGCCGCCACCGCATATTATCCCACCTACCACCAATTTCGACAAACCTCAGTATCAAAACGGAATGCGCTGAAAGAAAAGAAAGCCACAAACCGTCTCCCGCGCAAGGCATGTTGGATTCGGTTCGGGGGAGGGCCAAGCCTGATCCAGGAGTGGTCAGAGCAGCGGTACCAGCGAGTTCATTTCCCCAGAAACATTCGTTGGGCCAGGAGAGACCTGCGAGTTTGTAGTTAGTGGCAGCACATTCCGCAATGCAGCGAGGGACGGTCTGCAGGGGAGATTTGGGAGCTGAGGAAGGGGTGGGCGGGATTGTCCCATGAATCAACGTAACAAGGCGCGGGAGCGCCAGGGCAAGTTCGTTTTTCCAGGCTGCAACGGACATTCGAGCGAGCGGTTCGTTTCTTTATAGTAGAAGCTGGAACGGTATATACCGAGAGCCTAAATCCACCGCCACAAATACCGAAAGCTGAGCATAAATTTTAACATCAGCACAAGACATGTTGCATTCGGTTTGGGGAATGGCCAAGCCTGAGCCGGGGACGTTCAAGGCGGCGGTGCTGCCGAGGTCATTTCCGCAGAAGCATTCATCGCCCTATGACAGCCCAGCAAGTTCGAAACCGGCGCACCACATTCCGCAATGCAGCCCGAAACGGTCTGCGTGGCTTTCTTGGAGCCGAGGAAGGGCAGGGACGGCTTGTCGCAGGAATCGACGTAGCAAGTCGCGGAGGGCGTCGGGTTCGCTGTGGCAGTAGGTGTGGTGGAAATGGGACCAACGTTGCTAGTGGGATTAGGGAACGTCCGCCGTTCGAGGCTGCGACGGAGGGTAGACCCATCGCCGCGTCTCGCAAGAGCTGGGACCGTATAGAGCGAGAGCCTGGAGCCGCCGCCACGGATGGTCCCCGCTGATGCCAAATTGAATGTCAGTCTCACAACAAGGGTGGAAAACACGTTGAGGAACCATCGCCAGCACAAGGCATGTTGCATTCGGTTTGGGGAATGGCCAAGCCTGATCCTGGGGTGGACAAGGATGCGGTGCCGCCGAGTTCATTTCCGCAGAAGCACTCATTCGCTCAGGAGAGACCGGCAAGTTTGTAATTGCGGCGCCACACTCGGCGATGCATCCGAGGATGGTCTTTGTGGAAGATATGGAGCTGAGGAAGGGGAGGGATGGGTTTTCGCATGAATCGACGTAACAGGGTGCGGGAGCGAGAGGACACGTCCGCTTCCTGAAGCTGGGATGAATTTTCCGGGCGAACTGTTCGTTTGGCAACGACGGGAACTGTGTAGACCGAGAGCCTGAATCCACCGCCGCACGTCGCCGAAGCTAATCGCCAAGGTTAATTCATATCGTACCGTGAACAGGAACAGGGGGAGAACATGGACGAACCATCTCCTGTACAGGGCATGTTGCACTCGGTTTGGGGAGAGCCAATCCTGAGCCGGGAACGTTTAGCCTGCGGTGCCACCGATTTCATTCCCGCAGAAACATCCGTTGGCCTATGATAGCCCAGTCAGTTTGAAACTGGCGGCGCCACATTCGGCAATGCAGCCGGGAACGGTCTGCGAGGTGGTTTTCGAAGCAAGAAAAGGGGAGGGAAGGGTTGTCGCATGAATCCTATGTGCGCAGCTTCAAATATTTCATCTCCATTAACATTAACTGCTGACAGTTCGTCCCACCACGGTTGCCATATGTGAAGGACGTGTCCATATCACCTGTTTCCGCTTGCTTCCTTCCAGTGTTTCCTCAGGTCTTCCGTGAGACTCAATCCTTTCCGCAGTCAAGCACGGATCATCTACACATGTTCCGGGCTGGGGTTTCTTCCCTGCATTGTGGATTTTTGCAGAAGGAAATGCGAGCCGTGCCTGAATTCCCGGTCGACTGCAGTCAACGAGCGTAAGTCGGATCAATATAAAGTGGACAATCATTCTTTTCTGTTCTTCTGTCCTTATTCTTCTATTATTCAATTTCTACTGTGTTCGCTTTCTCGGGTTCTCTAGGGATTACATCTCTTGGCCCCATCAAATTTGCGACCTTTTCCTGCATGCACAAACATCGGTTTTGCCCTTTTCAGCCTCCTTTTCTTGGCTCATGCATTTTTTGGTTTACCTCACAGGTAAATACTGTTTTTTTTGGTTGGCTGTTCAGTGCATCTCCGGAGCGAAAAGGAGGTACATCTTGTGAATAATATTGTCATAGGTTGTGAATTTTGATTGGGGCAGCCATTTGATGCCGAGTTCAACTCCCATGGACCTAAAGTCATTGTAAATAATTTCAACATAGTCACCGTCACCTGAACATTCGGTTGAAATAGTCCAGTACTGTAGTATTTCGTTCATTTCGTATGGGGGTCTGGGGTATGACATGCCCCTTCCACCCGAACCCTTCGTAGCTGGATTGATGGCATCCATATTGGGTAGTTTGATACGCTGCTTAGCCTCGGCTAAGCTCGGCTAAGCAAGATTTGGGCTCAAAAACTTGTGACTTGCGAAAAATCTTCGTATGAAAATGAGTGTGGGACGCGTCACATACAATCTGATTGAAACACTACAGTACCTGTTCTTTAAGATTTTGGTCATTTGACGGTGCTTATTATCCGTTCTTAACGAGATGGTACAAATCCTGTGCTATTTCCCCATATATATCATCTCTTTTGCCGTTCCTCGGCCTTTCTGCTCTGCCTAACTCCTTTAGTTCATTGTATATTTCCACACTTCTGACTCATGATCACCACGCACTGGCTTCCGGTTCTTTCGAACTGTGCAAAACGACTGCAAACCGTGAACGGTCAAACCGAGTCTCGTGGATTACCATCACCCAAATTTACATAATATTCTCACTGCGGCCTGGCACATTCATCATATTGCGGCGGCGTGGACAACCCTTATCTACCGTTTCTTCAAAAAAAATCGACGGCTTTCATGTGGCACTCTTTAGTTTCATCCCCTTGCAGCTTATCCCCTTCCTCCCACCTTTCGCAAAGTTCTCTTTCACTGCATGAAATGGCTCACGGTTTATGTATACATCAGTTCCACCCGATTCGTAATATCGATCCACGGAGCCCGAAATTTCAGATCTCAAAAGTTGTGGAATCGAAGCCAAAATAGGACTGTTCAGGAAATCACTAGATACCAGCCAGCCCAATTAACCGTTCTTTCTCCTCGGCTGTGCAATTTCTCTATATATCAGATCTCCTTTCGCTTTTCCTCTGCTCTTCTTCTTGGTTCAACCCCTTTCATCCTCGACATTCTCAGATGTTCAACACAGCCTTTCATTTCCGGTGGAACTGCTGACCTGCAGCGCTGTTCTTTCTTGACAGGACGCAGCGGATCACAGTCACTGCTGCTTACGGCGCGGCTTAATTCGATTGTTATCAGGCCGTGAGGCCACACAATCCTTGCTGATGAATCTGGATATACAAGGGCGGCGCCTCTGGTTCGGGTTGCCAATGTTCCCCCCATTTTTGTCATCCGGAACTTATTGGAATCACAAAACTATATCTCGGATTATATGTGGCTCTAGATCTCATGTCAGACCGTTTCTGTCTGTGATCACAACAGGTCTCCAAGTTCCATGGGCTGCTTCAGTCAAGATATGGATGCGGTAATGTTCAGACAGTGATCCAAGATGAGCAACACAAATCATCAGATTCAGCCGGGGCACTACATTATCTCGATGTTTGAGGTCTGTAGGATCAATTGCAATGTGGCGGCGAGGAGTCCCGGGTGAGCGTGGTGCAACTGGTGTGAAAATGGGCGCCGGCGTGGTGTCCTTGGGGTCTCCGGAACGCGTTTAGGATCACCCGACATGTTTGAGTCCAGAAAAGGGCTATAGCTATTCCGGGCGCCAGCTCGACACTCATTATCAAAAAAAAAATCATGTTCTCCAAAAACCGTTCCCGCAACGATGCGGGAACACACCGCCACCTGAAAAAAAAACCTCATCACAAAAATTGCGGGAACGGTTTTGGGAAAGGGTTTTGTTCGGGTGGCGGTCCCGCATCGTGCGGGAACAGTTTTTGGAGAACATGATGTTTTGATAATGAGTGTCGAGCTGGCACCCGGAATAGCTATAGGGGAACGAGGACATGAAATGGTTCGGGTTCGTTGCGGGCGGCGCTGCACCTCCCCCGTCCACAATGATTGGGCCGACCACCACCATCTCCACAACTTCGCCGCCCACGACCACCATCAGCACATCGACCTCGGCACCCACGACGACCACTGCAACTACGCCTCCGTCGACTGGCGGGGCGGCCCACTAGGACCAGTGTGGCGGTATTGGATGGACAGGCGCCACAACTTGGTATGCGTATATTTTCTGTCTAAGTCAAACACCACAACTAACACCTTCGCAGCGTGGCTCCCTTTATTTGCACCACTCTAAACGGTATGTCCTTCATTTTCTTGGGCCAGTCGCATTACTGACCCACCGACAGCCTACTACTCCCAGTGTTTGTGATCCCGAAGGAGTATTGTGCAACGTCGGTCGTTGAAAACACGGATACCAAGACGCTGTAGTGGAGTTCATGTACCACGTAGGCGGAATCCCTTGTGATTAAGTATGAATATCAACACACAAAATACAATTTTATGAACCAAAGGCTTGATGCACTGTCTACGAGGTGTTAGATTCGCATGTAAGACGCCGAGCCATAAGAATCCGAAGTGAATTGTCTAGTTTGCGGCACCGTGCTGTGTCTATCTTCACTTCAAGTCTCTAGTCTCACAATCTCTCTGTGATCCTCTCACGCTGCTCAGGCTCGGGTCTTTGAATTTTAGCACAAACCGGACCGAGATCCGCGAAAAACTTTAAATACTACTATGACCACTTTGCAAGTCACTGAACTTTCAAGATTATCAGGTGGGACAGTGTACCCTGCGGCTGTGTCATTAGAGGGCCACTGTCAAAAGTGTAGGACCATGTATATTATTATTTTACTCTTCCGTCTCTATCGACTCTGTTCAGGATAACGAGCCCTAAACAGGAATCAACCAGGGGTTGGGCTCGATACTCAACCGGAACTGCTCGACACACCGCTTCAATTCCTCCAACTGGGCTTCAGGAGTCGTCGGTCATGACAACATCCTCGATGTCGTCCGAAGGCTGCGCTGCCCAGGCGCCAATAGCAACTAACAATTGGTTAGCCTTATTGGATTGTAAGGGTTGGAGCGTTAGTTCCATAGGGAGTGGTTTCCACCACCCAGAGAAATGTGTTTCGCACGCCCGAGGGCAGTGTGGGACTACCGTGCTACCCAATTCCGCGGCGGAGTCGTTGCCGGGTCTGGGTTTGTGGGAATGCACGGCTACCCACTAAAACTCTGGGCTCCCGCAACCAATTGGCCGGTAAGCTACTTTCGTTGTCCAAGGTGCCGGACCAGGTCTCTAGGACCAGTTTTTGGGCCAACGCTGGGTGTTTCCCCGGAGCGGCCTATTTGCTAGTAACTTGTCTACTTGTAGTCTCTGGTTCACAGCAAATTTCCATTTGTTCTTGATTTCTTCTTCCGATGCCGGTGCACCGTCCCGAGTAATAACACGGTTGTTGCGAATCAACCAGAGTGTCAAGGAACAGCGCAGTCCGACTATCGAGAAAGTTATCAAGAGAGGAATCAATCGCTTTTTATTCAGTCCATCTACCCCACAGTGTTTCGTCGCCATGTCCTTAACATGGCTCCCAATAGTTCTGCGAATGAATGATCAAGGCAGCCGCTCAAGCATAGGATCCTATCTTTCCATTCCCGGAATGAGGTGCCACATTCCGGGATTATATGCTCTCGCCCTGGCCCTTCTCATTTTATGCTCCTTTCTCGGGTCTCAGCTCAACCTCCTCCACTTTCTCGTGTTTATTTTGCATTTCTTGGGTTGTATTCCCCATAGTCGGACGGCTCTCCACCCGATATCAGTCCATTGGTGTGCTCTAGTATATCCTATTTTACTAATTCTTCCGACTATAAATTGTAACGAATTCAACCCACAATAGCAAGGAACTTTGCCCCTTACATCTCAACTCGTCTAATTGACGTCTCATCCTGCGATCGCTCCTATTTTATCTCGCTTTAGCTGCACTCTCGCTCGTGCTAGGCATAGCACCCGTTGCGGATGTTTCCACAGGCTGCTGACCTTTCACCCGGTGAAATCAAAGCCTATCGGGCATGGGTTGGTTCAAATTTTCCCCATATTACTGTAATAATGAGTTGGGTTCTAAGCATTCACGAACGCACTCGGGGACCCCAATAATGCCCTTTGTTTTGTGTGGAAGAGGCACCCTTGTGGATAACTTCGTCGGGGTATCAACTCCATGCTTTGCATGATGATCTGGAGATCTCCTCTCGGTGGGCACCCGAGGATGCATCTACCAGCCAACTCAAGGCGTTCCGGAACTATGTAGGCCATTTTCTGATGGTCCCAAGAAACATCTGAATTTCTAATGATTCCCAAAGATCGTCAGTGAGGAGTATCAAACTTATCGCTTTTTCAGTCGAGAGCATCCCCAGAAGTGGATTAGCCTCATCCCGTTTCAAGCCTACGTGAATACCCATGCCGAGCGTCGTGCTTGATCTAAAGAGTTTACACCGGTCATCTCTCAAGCGGAGCAGTTGATGTATCACGGTAGATCTCGCCAGAGATGGTGATGTATCTGTGAAAGTCGCACACAACGGTGAGCCGCAGGGAAATGTATTCGGAGCGCGGGGACACGAGCGCGGGGGATACAAGAGACTACGGAAATAGACGGAAATACGCCAAATATAAAGACGAAGCTGTACGACAGATAGAGGGGTAGGTAAGGTAACCGGGAAGCGCGGCGCGCGACGATCCCATTTCAAACAGTATCACCCCGCCAGTTAACGGTGCCAAGAGCTCTTTCAGATGATTGTCCTGGACGCAGATAATTATCCACCACGCAGATGATTATCCAGGAGGCAATGATAAATGAAAGGATAGACTCAGATTGCATCTGTCAGGATCTCTCCTTCCATCTTTCCATTCAGATTTTCATGGCTCCATCGAAGCTACTTGTGGCCGTTTCTCATGTGTCGCTCAATCCCTCGGGCGCATGCAGTTCTTTAGCGCCGGCCTTGACTCCACAGCTGGTCATTCCCAGCCTCTTAGCGGGGAATTCGTTTCATCGAATCACTTGCCGAACTCTTGCGAAAGCTTGAGAAGACCTGATGAGGTCTCTTTCAGATGATTATCCAGGACGCAATGATAAACGAAAGGATAGACTCAGAGATTTTCATGTCTCCATCGAAGGATTCAGGTCAGTCCAGCATGTGCACATAACACCCTTAGCCTTAAATGCTGGGTTTGAAAGGAACTTGCATGCGGAGTGGGGTGAAGTGGGGAGCCAAAAGGAATTGAGGGGCCGGCCTTTTATCATACCTACGTGACCGCAGCGTTAAGCTCCGAGCGCATGCGATGCGCTTCCACTGCTCAGAGTTCTAATTTGGGTTTAGCTCCGCAGTTGAGAGCTTCAGATTCCGACCTTCAGCGGGACCGATTGTACATGTCGGGCTATCCAGAGTCTGTGACGGCAGACATTCCGTATCGGGTTTGATTTCACAGCTCTCGAGATCTCAATCAGGACTGTGTGGGAAACATCGTGCGAATCCAGCTTGATTCATACCATTTGCCGCGCGAGTGCTGGGCTATCTGATCCTGCAGTGAGCGGATTGCGAGAGAAGGAAGAAAGGAGATATCCTTAATGGGGGTGAGCCAAAGGGATACAAACGAAAGCCGTCGATTTGGTTAAAGAAACGGTAGATAGGAGTAAATACATGTCAATGAATTGGATAGAGGATCTTAAGAGAACGGATAATGGACCGGAAACCTCTGATATGTCAGAGACCCGGGGTTGCGGCGCGGCGGAGGGTGGAATAGCACCGCGCCCCGCTGGAATACAGCACCGCCCGCAACAGCTTCCTAATTGGGGCCACTGAAGACCAGCCCTATACCACCCACGAGGCCCTGCGCAAACCCGTCACCGAGCTGCCGTTCAGGCCCAAGAACAGCATAATACTCTTCCGTCTGCAAAAACCATCAGCCAATTCGGCGGACAATCTGAATTGCGCACACGCGCCTGCTGGGCCAACCGCTCCGTCCGCTTGCGCTTCAGCTCCCGCTCCTTCTTTCTCCGCATGCGCTCCTCGCTTGTGCCGAAAATCTTTTCTGCAAGGCGCTCAAAAATCCGAGGGGGATCCCGCTCGTCCGGAGGAATGTATTGCTTAAATTTGATTCCACGCGACTTGGAAGATTGAGGACGAGGGCGTGGTTTGGTAGCCTGTTTCATGTAGATCGTAGACATGAGGATCCAGAGCACCAAAGCTGGGGAGTTTCGTACTCACGCCGTTGGCACGGTCCAGACTGACATCGTCGCGTCCTGGCACAGCGGGTGGCGATAAAATTCTAAGTGGTTTCATCCCTGAGGTAGAGCCGCTGGTGTCAATGAGATTCCCGCTATCGAACGAGGAACGAGTTGATCACGATACTGATGCGTCTGTCAAGAGAGACTAGGTTATCGATGAAACAATCGATGTAGAGAGGGGAGCTAAGACTGATGCTGTGCAAGCCTCATGGACACGCACCTTCGCTCGGCGAATCTCCGAGATGCCGATCTCCAATTCTCATGGGCCATATTTTGATGCGATGATTGGAAGTTCCCGCTCTTCGATCAACGTACTATCCCCCCCACCTCCCCTTTAGGTCTCGGACACCCACCGAAAATGGCAGAAGAGCAATTTATTCATAGGGATTTGGGCCGGGCTGGGTATATAATATAGATCGTCATGTCTTTTACCCCTGTTTCGGATGCACTGCATTTTCAGCAAAATCGCTGTTCTCGGGCTAATCCCCGGCCTTATGACTGCGCTTATGAAGTGTCCGCAAGTTACCTCAGAGAGTTAAGTAGCCATTGCAATTAATCAATCGCCGAATTTCCGGCCAGAAGCAATTTGAATTCACCTGAGAGCCTAGAGGGCTACTCATTCTTGCTGCAGTTGAGCCTTTGTCGGGATTCTTGGAGGGGTATGTGTAGTTTTGGGTGAAATTCAATACCATCTGTCAATTATTTCCGAGACTAGATGCTACATTAGCTGCGACCCGGCTACTTCGGCGAATTCAAATGGTCCAAGTCGGGCGGTTTGGGCGATCCAGAAAGTACAAGTCTGCCTTCACCGCTGACTGCTAAAGCTCAGATTGTTAATTCAGAATATATTCGGGCCTCTCGAATAGCCGATGCGGTCTCAAAAACAATATGAATATCTTCTCAAGTCCCCGCACTGATGTCTCGTCCTCGTGTGCTCTGGTTCCCCCCGGCGACTGCATTTAGAAGAGGTAGATGCAAAGTACATCCCAGAGATGGCCTCCTTTCCTCCTTCACACAGCTGCTCCTCTCATCCTCATCTCCCATTAACAGCTCATTGCGCCGCTCATTGCGCCGCTCATTGCGCTGGTTCAAGACTTCGAGTCTGTGAGCAAGGACATCTCAATTGCAACGTTCTTGTTCACATGGTTCAGCTCTGTTCTTCCCTGCTGTCTCGGCTGCTCCGGTGCAAGATTTCCAATTTTCAGCATTACAATATTTCTGGCGCATAAATTTGCGACTGTTCCTAATCACTATCACCTGTAACCTTCCTGTCACAGTCTTTTCTTTGTATTCCTGTAGCTTGAACACCATTTTATTGCAACATCTCGCCTGAATTTCGCCATCCTGTCTTTCAGGTCCATTCACCTGACTCAGAATGCAAAATTCTAACGGTATATATGCCAATGAAGAGCCCATGTTCACACCGGGGCCAAAAGACGACACATGTGAAAGCCGAGTGTGTTACACGGCGGCTAATACACGCAAGACTTCTTTTACGTATTCTCGCCCACTTAGAAGATAGCGGGATGAAGAATCCCTCAGATCTGAGCATGGAAGGTGGACAAAAGAGGGATATTGGGAAGGACCATTCTCGGAGGGTAAGTCGATATTTCGGATAACGCCAGCCTGGGTGTAAAGCTGCGCAAAACGAAGGCAGGGAACCACAAATAGGGAACCACAAACATTAAGGTTCCGTCTCAGGCACGCATCTGCCAGTTGTATGGGTGAATTTGATGGGGAGTTGGCATGCACGCACCTGCGGCGAGAAAAGCAAAACGAGTCGTACCCATCCTCGTCACTCACTTCACTTAGGAATGAGAAAATTTGCGAGTTTGATGTAAAAGCATGAAAGTTCATTATTTCAACTGATTTCTGGGAAAGCTCATCACTTCGGTTAAATTCTGGCGAAAGCTCGTCACTTTCAGACGCGCGCGACCGATGCGCTTGCCATCTGTATTGTTTGATCACCGGCATTAAAGAACACCTCAACGTTCTTTGTTACCGCTATTCACACCCCCACCGGCGATCCGTTATGGACTATAACATGTTTTTGAACGACACATGGTGTTCTGGACGGCACCCAGGCTCGACTCAAGCAGATAAGGGCAAAGTCCAAGGTTTGCGGCTCTCACCAAATTCAGTGCGATGGATTCTCATTGACCAAAGAGAGCATTGCTAGGACTACTGTAGTATTACGACCACTAGTTCATGGGGTGTCACCCATCACCACAAAAGTTCACTGGATTGAAAGTTCGCAGCTCGGCAATCAGCCAACAATTCCCATAAAAGGTAATCCGGGGAACGCCGGAGCGAAATTTTGCGATTTTCTAGGCCTATTTGGGCCAGAAAAACTCCGGAATAGTGCTAGATCCATATTTGAGATTCTAGGGTGTCAGATTGGGACATATCAACACCGGAGGGGTCTTAAATGTGAACCTATGGGGTGTATGGGTGGTTCTGCGAGTTTTGGGTGAGAAAAGACCAGATTTGGACGAAATCAGCAGGAATGGGGAAACAGGGCCATGGAAATGGGCAGAAACACAAGTTTTGGGAAAAAGGGGTATGACTCAGGAACCCCTGATGATTTTTACAAGGTTCTTTCTACAAAATACAGCCGGGGACACAGGGAACCACCTCATAAGTTCAATTTTCCAATTTGAACACTTTTTGAGGTATATCTGACGTTCTAGAACGGGCGGCTTAGGGATTTAGAAGTCAAAGTACGTGCATTTTGAAACATTTGTGTAGTGAGTTAGAAGTGGTATTAGAAGTTGGTATAACCCGGGGAAAATCCAAAATCACCTACTCTCTTATGGTGGTAGGTTTTCTGGATCACGGGAAAAGTTTCTGAGGTACTTCTAGCGGTAAATAAACGACAACTCTTTTATTCGCAAGAATACTCTAGGAACAAGAAGCAACGTCGATTGTGAAACCCGAGGCGGGTTTCACCTAGAGGGGGGGTAATGCCATGAACCATCTTTTCATTTTACTTCCAGAACCCGAACAACCCGAACAACCCAATCATTGATCAGATCAACTATCTGATTCAATCGAACCAGGATACCGTTTTAGGATCCCAAATGGTTTTGATCGGTTTCCCGACCCTCGGGTTCCCGATTGCCCCCTCTACGTTCATATACCCCTTCATTTACTTTGCATTAATCTTGTCCGTTGCTGTTGGACACTGTACCTTAATTTACAAACCCCTAGGGACTTTAGTATATAAACCGTAGTTATTTCCCTGTACTTTACACTATTCTAGTCTAAACTCCAGGCTTATTTGTTGGAACTCTTCGTGCTTCAGTCACCCTCGTCACCTCAGAACCCAGAATCTGCTCCGTGCTGACAATGTAAGTCTTCATCATCTTGAAATTAAAATGACACACCTCCAAAGACGAGTTTCCACTGAAGTCGCGTACTTGGTGGGGTCATTCACATAGCGGGCTCGCTTGCTAGGATCATCCACGAAAATGGCCTGGGCCAAGACTCCATGTTGAACGGCCTTGCCGTCTTTCGCGACGTCCTTCTTTCGCTTTTCTTTTTTGGCTTCGGCAATCGAGTCCGAGAATAGCTTCCTCCGGACGTCCAGATGAGCACACAAATATGCAACCAGTGAGTGGGTCCACTGAGGATTTTTGACCCAGTTGACCAGTTGGCACTGAGGCTTTCCGGGTTTGACAGAAGGTTCGGCGTCAGAAGGGGAATTTTCATCATCAGAGACGAGTCGACGACGACCTCTGGCTTTTTAGAGGAGCACTTTGTAGGTTTCTTTTCCTGGGCAGCTGACGACTTGGGCTCCAAGGGGTTTTTTGGATCTGGCCATGCAGCCAGTGAGGAAGGAGTGTATAGATAGCTGGTGTTGCTGGTCGCAAAAAAAAGTATATAGTATTACCTAATAACAGAGCGTGATACGGCAGGAAGGCCCGAAATTAGCCGAAGTTGAGACGCAAAGTTGGAGATCAAGTTGGGCATCAAGTCGGACGTCAAGTCGAGCTCTTGTGCTCGACTTGACATCCAACTTGGATTTTCGAGTTCCAACTTGACCTCCGACTTCGCAAGTTGGAACGCAAGTTGGAGCTCAAGTTGGAGCTCAAGTTGGGCCCCGACTTTTAACTTTGAAACCCCCTAATGCGCCAACCGATCATCCCGCTCACAAGTGGCACGGACAGGTGGATACCCAGCCTCTAGAGCGGCATCCTGGCTGTAAGAATCGAAGCCCTTGGCCTCCTGGAACTGGCGAATTCCGGCGTAGACGCTGCTGTTCCATCTTCTTCCCCAAACTTCAACGGAGAGCTCGATATTCGGAAAGCCGAGGTTTCTAGCCTCCTCCGTGCTCAACCATTCCGTGCCCCACGGATCAAGGGACCAACATGCAGCGCACGTGCGAGTTCGAAAGCGAGTCGGAAATTCAGTCTGAAGGTTGGCCAAGGGACATAGGAAGAGATATCCGGGAGGGTAAATCATCAATGTGGCCCCAAATTCGAAGCTTGTAATCGATGCCTCGCACAAGAACTGCGCAACTGAGTCGCGGCCTCAAGGTTCATCAAGGCAAAACTCACCATAATCCTCGAAATCCGAGGTTATAGCGAGGAGAGTTGAATGTATGGTGAGCTTGTGCCAGCCAACCCGACGAGCAGGAGTAAGTGAGGTATCTCCGATGGCCTATACTCATCCGCGACATTTGCAGACTCTATTCTACCGGTGCTCTCGGCGTCAACATGAGAGAGTGAACAGTTGAAAATCCGCACCGAATCCAACTGTCTCTAAAATCAAGGTCCCTGGGTTGTTGTCTTCTATCCTGTGAAACCTTATGAATCAATAGGAAAGCACAGCACAATTGAACGCACGGAAGCCAATTATTCTCGATATCCAGATAATAACTTAGCCTAACTTAAGTCAAATTGGTCCAACCTGTCTCGAGCTTGAGTCGCTAGGACTTAAGACGCCATTCGATATCTTAAGTTCAAAACAGCAGTACAATACTGAAACAATATTTTATACAAGGTAGAGGACATAATTTGAGTGCTTAAGTTGTTGGTTCGACTCGAGTCCAGACCTGTCTGGAGCTTGAGTCGCTAGGACTTAAGACACAATTTGATATCTTAAGTTCAGAACACAATACAATACTGAAATGATATTTTATACAAGGTAGAGGACATAATTTGAGTGCTTAAGTTGTCGGTTCGACTCGAGTCCAGCTTAAAACTGGGAACACACACACCACAGAATGAGAAGTTATTAAAAGTCCTTGTAAGCTCGATGTATACCCTGCGCTTGATGTTAGTATCCAGAGAGCTTTCAGACCCATGTCACATACCAAATCATCCATCCACTTGAAGTCGGCGTCCCGCGAGGCATCAATCCGTGCCACCAAGTCGTCGAACGATGTTGCTGCTACCCACTCCGCATGTGCCGCGGATTCCGTGCTCTTGAATGTAATTCTGGAATTGTGCTGAAGGCACTTGTACGTAGCCGCCTGCTCTCGTGCGTATGTGACGGCGCCAGGGCTCTTGACGGTCTGTTCTAGGTGGGCCGCACGCTTACTCCAAACTTCTGCGTCCCGCCCAAATCTTGTCATCACTCGCAGGAGCTCTGCATGCTTGCGTTCGTACTGGTCGCGCCAGCGATACATTTCTGCCTCGGCTCTGAACCACTGTACTCGATCACCTGGTGTTTTCGTCAGTCATTTGCATCCGTTTCATGAGCCACCCATCTAGCAGCTTACTTTCTTCTCTGTATTCCTTCATTTTGTCGTTTGTGCTTCCCTCCCTCCTCACCATTGTCTCTAGCCAAATCCAGCCGTCTGTTTTCTTAGGCTTCTTGTTTGGTTTCTTCTTGTTGGCCGACTTTTGCTGTTTTGCTTGTCCGCGCCACCAGGTTCGGAGCCCGAGTCGCTGGCTGGTTCTTCATCTGGTGCTCGGCGTTTCGCGGGGCGTGGCGATTTTGTGAAGCCTAGAGCAATATCAGCGTCTCAATGAACAATCCACGGTGTACTACCGGCTCACCTGCGCGCTTCAGGGTCTGAGTCCCAGCCAACAGTTGTGGCGAAGCCTCGCCATCGCTTTCAGTCTCAATCACCCGCGACGATGTTGACGCCGATGCCACCGAGATGGGGAGGGCGAGCCCGTCTTCCAGATACCAGGCCGTGCCATCGAAACGTCGAGAGTCGCCCTTCGGCCGATGAAGGTGGGTCTCCTTGCGCCGTGTGTCTCGGATAGTCAATGGCGGGTATGGATCCTCGTCTCCTGCTGCTATATAGCCTAGATCAATCATCGCCGCTCGCGCGACATTGTACATTGTGATTTCAAGCATCTTGGCCAGATTCGCCTTCTCAAGGCTTCGCTGGTGGCGTGTTTTTCCAGCTTGAGCCCCGCCACGATAGTCCAGAGATTGAGTGGACTTGACAGCCGACAGTGCGAGGGAAGCGGCACGGACACCGAGGATAGCCTCGTTCGCCTGGCCACACCGCAGCTTGATCTCCAGGTCGCAAAGGTCCTGACTTTCCGTGGTGGCATCCAAACGCGCGTGTTTTTTGAGATAAGAGGGCAACTGTAGTGCGGTGATCTCCGGCTCCTCGACATCGAGGCCGCTCAGCTTCAATCGCGGTAGGAACGTTCGCTGGAGCTCTCTGAACTCTGCCAGATCCCGCTGAAGCGTCTCACGTTCTTTAGCGATTGCGGCCAATGTCTCCGCTAGTGGGTGCTGTTTTGATATTTCAGGAGAGCGACTACCAGGTGTCTGCACACACAACAGTCAGGTTCATGAACAGTACAAAGTAACCATTCTCAGCACTCACTGGATGCGCTCAATCTTCATGCCACTTCTAATCCACATCGCTGCGGGAGGTTCATGATCATCTCGGTGAATGCCTCTCTCATGTTCGCCGTCCATTATTGTATCAAGGACGTCGTCAATCGTAGGTACTAGCCTCGTAATCAGTGTTGTACCCGTGAAGAACCTTTGCCACTTACGTTTCGTAGCTTTGTGTTGGTAAACACTGTGCAGTTCTCCTCTCGCGTCCTTCTTGCAGAGTCTCGACATTCTGGACCAGTCGCACACCTTGGTGGCATGTCGAGCACTCAGGTACTTCACAACTGCGAGATGCTGTTCGAAGAGCTCAAGGGCATTTTGTCTTTCAAGGGCTAGCTGCTCCGCTGAGGGATTGTTTAGATAATACTGAATCACTGGGTAGATTATTACCTTGACGTAGCACGTTTGAAGTATTCCATCCATCCACGACGAAGTTGATTGTGTCATGCTTTGCGCCGCCATTCATTTGACGAGTGGATGGCCCAAGCGCGTTCGAGAACGCCCAGATCCTCTCCGCACTTTCACCGTGAAAGTGGGCCCTGCAGCCGAAACACACAGGTTGCCACTGCGTTTTGCATTTGGGTCCATGATCGTTGATGTGCGCAGCGGCCACCTGGCCCTCGCAGTCCGCCGGAAGCTCGTGAAACCAAGTCTCTTCTGGATACTGTTCCACAGCGCGCTTCAGCTGGTTGATGCAGAACGCGCAATAGCTGTCGTAACTGTAAACAATGGGATTCTGGCTGCCATCAGGAGGCGGCGAGTTCCGTTGCTTTAGATGTTCGTGCTGAGCTAGCGTGCCAAAGGCGAATCTATAAAGAAAGTTGATTAAAAAATGGACTATGAATGGCGGTCATCACGTACGCCTCGCCGCGCAGCAGGTCCACAAAAGACCCGACCACTGCATGATCGCATGCAGAGGCCACAACCCCACTGATTGCGTTCACAAAACTGCGAGCACGGAAATACCGGTGCCAAAACTCAACCGGTACCAACGGAGTTGGCTTCTCGACGTCGCCATGCACGGCGTGGATATTGCTGGTCTCGACGAGAGCGCCTGGAAAACCTACAGAGAGAAGGTAAAATCCGACGCGTTCCAGGAGAAGGTGTTCCAGCATGTCTCGGAACTAGCCGACGACGAGGAAGAGGCGCGTTTGGTGGGACTGATCACAGATTGGAAACAGAAGAACCACGACAAGAAAAACAAGAAGGACGCAGTCGATGCCACCGTAGAGGCCGATAGTGCCACACGAGCAGCTCTTTTGCGAGGATATCCCAGAGCCGGGTGGCACATAGTGAGTCTCGCCCACTCTTCAGTGTCAACCGAGTCCAATAGCACACAGGCAATACAGAAGGTTCTCAGCAACAAGAGAACGGCGACGAAAGCAAGATGAGTAACATCACAAAGCCGGCACCGGTCCAGAAGGATGCAATCGCAAAGCTTCTCGACCTCACGAAGTACAGTAGACGCGACAAGTTCAAAGAGGAGCGGCGCGATGACATTGCGGCACTCGCAGAAAGCTTGCCCGATGCGATTAATCAAGGTGCCAAGTTTCGAAAAGCGGAGGCGCTTTTGTGGAAGGAGGAGAATGCGGAGGAGTGGGAGACTGCAGCTGCGAGGATCGACGAAGATGTGGACTGGGCAGAGTGAGTCGTTTCAATAGTGATAGGCTTGATTCTACTTGTTATAGAAAAAAGTGATGGACAGTGGGTTTTTTGGGCATATCTCCGCAACCAGTGAACATTTTCGCCTTAAA
Organism: Mycena olivaceomarginata; assembly: GCA_029378375.1. Lineage (NCBI taxonomy): Eukaryota > Fungi > Basidiomycota > Agaricomycetes > Agaricales > Mycenaceae > Mycena > Mycena olivaceomarginata. The sequence goes on from JARKIC010000239.1 coordinate 172,584, forward strand.
CTGGATAGGGGACGAATCCTCCGACCTGGACGCACATTTCTAGCACGTTGACGGAATCAAAGAGTGCTGATTTACCATCAATACTGCGTGAAAATTGAAAACCACAATTTCCAACTTGGCCCACAATTTTTTTTCGGGAAAATTAAGAAGGTCAGATTGTAGTCTTTGATAATGCAAACAAATCCACAAGTTGAATTATGATGAAATATATTTTAGTTCAGGAGCTATAAGGGTCGCAAACCCGCCAAAATGGCCAAAAATGGCCAAAAACAGCAAAAAGAGGCATTTTGTAGGTCTCATAGCTCCCCAACGACAACAAATTACAGCATGGTTCAAACTAGGGACTGATTTGTATTATCAAGGACTACAATCTGGCCTTCTAATTTTTCCCCCAAAAAAATTGTGGGCCAAGTTGGAAATTGTGGTTTTCGCCTTTCACGCAATATTGATGCCAGATCAGCGATCTTTGACTCCATTACTATGCTAGAAATGTGCGTCCAGGTCGAAGGATTTGTCCCATATTGAGTTTGAGGCAAAGATGTTGACTGGTTGCGGAGATATGCCCAAAAAACCCACCGTCCATCACTTTTTTCTATAACAAGTAATCAAATCTCCAGGCGCCAACAAACTGTTGCAGAAGGCTTCAAAGGGATGGTTCAGAACCTCCACGCAAGCAAGCAGTTTCGCCCTTTTGCCGCCGCAATGTGTATGGGCTGGATCGATGTTAATGGCCAGGTCAATTTCGAGTGGTATGTGATCATTAATGTATCTTGGAGCTTTTGGACGAGTCTTGAATCCTATTCGCAGGGTGGAAGCGGTTCCTGACGACATTCCAGTACCGGATGAGTTCAAGGCGAAGAATCAAAGATCGGTGCAACAATTGGTAGACGGGATGCACGGATGGCTGTCGGGACTAGTGATGTCAAGGTTCGGTTCGGTTCAGGTTCGGCGCCTTTCGCTCTGAACGCTGAACCTGAACGCCGCGTTCAGTTCAGGCACTCGCTGAACCTCGAACCTGAACCGGCGTTCAGGTTCGGTTCGGCGTTCGAACGCGTTCGAACCTGGCAAGATTTCGGGCATCTCGGCGAGCAGGAAAAGTCGTTAATTCTCCGTCTGTGTCATCTAACATCCTGTCCTCATGCCTGTATTCGGTGTACAGCATCGCAACGGTGTGTAACTCAGATTTCTGGCTCAAACACTTGGTCAATGGATGCACACCAGCCTAGGTTCAACGTGAGAAGATGACAAAAATCGCGAATGCTGCTCACAGCTACATCTCCGTAAAAATAGCCCAACAGCTACTGTGCAAATGCATGGTTGAGACGCCAAAGAGGTCAGAAAACTCCGAAATCATGATAAAATTCACTGATGTTGAGGGTTTTCCGGTTCAGGTTCAGGTTCGGTTCGAACGCATCTCGTTCCCGCCCGAACGCCGAACCGAACTTGGCGTTCAGGTTCAGATATTTGCTGAACCTGAACCCGAACGCGGCGTCCGGTTCAGGTTCGGTTCAGGTTCGAACCGATTTTCGAACTGAACCTTGCCACCACTAGTCGGGACCCCAGCAAGGTATGTGAAACTTGCGGTGCCTCACTGGCGGTAGATGGATTGTAACATCCCCACACCACAGAGTATATTGCGCAAGAACAGAAGAACATGGAGGACAGCCCCGTCTTCACGCTGAGCCAAGACGACTTCGAGGACTTGTCGCACAAGCAGCTGGTAACATCTATCTCGGATTTCTTATGCGATTCGTACGGTGCGTCGACCTGCCTTTCGTCTAACATTCTACTTAATGATAACATCCACCACAGAGTTCGCTTTTGGAACGCGTCAGATTCCTGGGAGGATATTACAGCTCGACCGCAGGAGTACTACGACATCGACCGCTTGCCAATGCCTCTGACTTCAACGGTGGCATTCAGCCCGACCGAGTGGCACGCGCTCGGTGGGGCGCTAGCAGCGGTAGCCGGCCCGAGAACCTCCAACCTCTTCCGCAAGGTTCCGGAGGGCAACGACATGCCACCCGTGCCACCCCATCATAGTTATCCTCCGCCCCTGCCTGCGCCTCCCTCTTTCAAGGACAGCGACGCGCCGCCCCCACCGAAGGATGGCATGCCTGAGTCTCTCCCTCCCCAGAACAAAGACGACGCCGCGCCGCCTTCTTCCAAGTACAACAACGCGCCGCCCCCACCGAAAGACGGCACGCCTGAGGGTCTCCCTCCCCAGAACAAAGACGCCGCGCCGCCTTCTTCCAAGGACAACAACGCGCTGCCCCCACCGAAAGACGGCACGCCTGTGGGTCTCCCTCCCCAGAACAAAGACGACGCCGCGCCGCCTTCTTCCAAGGACAACAGTGCGCCACCCCCACCGAAAGACGGCACGCCTGAGGCTCTCCCTCCCCAGACGCCACTGCCTCCCAACGCGCCCCTCCCTCCCGATGCGCCGCTCTCTCCCAACCACGACCCCGACGCGCCACTCCCTCCCGACGCGCCCAACCACGAAGCGCCGGCGAAATCGGGCACGGGCAAAGGCGCACGCACCAGCAAAACCACAAAACATTCAAAACCGGTAGACACATCACCACGCAAAACCAGGGCAAAGCGGGCGCTGGAGGAGGGGGCGGAGGAAAGCAGCAAAGCCGGCCAAGCGGCGTCGTCGGACTTGAGTCTGAGGGTCTGCTTAAGTCGGGGTAAGGTCTCCAGTCCGTGTCTGACTCAAGTTCATGGACTGTGGGTAGTATATTTATTCAATTTTGATCTACATCTGAAGTACTGTAGTATGACTTGAGAAGGTGCTTGGGACTCGAGTCAGCTGCAACGACTCGAGTCAACTGCAGCGACTCAAGTCGCCCAGACAGTGACTTGAGCCGAAGTGCAGATCTTGAGTTGGGGCTAGGACTTGAGTAGGAGTAATAATATTAAATATATGGGGCCCGTGGCTCAGCTAGCAGTGGGATGCGTGACTTAAGTACGGACAGGGTCTTGAGTCAGTTGGGCGTTTGGACCGGCTCAGGTCTTAAGATGTAGTGGATGAGTTTCACGATATGTATCACTTTTCCTTGAAAAATTGGTCATTTCAAGGGTTTCAAATCGCCGGAAATAGCCTCAGATTGCCGAGGGTTTCTCCGCCGAGCACCTTCAGTTTTAATCGGTCTTTCAACCGATTTCCGATCACCCTCAAAATGGCGGGGTTGCCCGTTAATGCGCCTCCAGAAGAAGAGCGCACCAGAATCTGGCATTCAAATGTCCCGTCGCCCTGCGGTGCCCATATGAAGATGACATCAAAGAATGGGTGTGGTTCCGTGTCTCGCCGCTCGTGAAGGTGAGGTGGAATAAACGATGAAAAGGCGCCAAATTCGGTAGCGCCATAGGCACTTATAAGGCGTAGCCCTTGCTTAACGAGATCATCCCGATGCGCTGTGGGAGGGGCCTGCCTGCGAACAGCTATTGTTGCTCATCCTCACCAGAAAATGTAACAGATTGGAAACTTGAAATATACAATGCACAATCCGATCCAAGGTCTTGAGGTATTTAACAGCAGCAGAAGATTCACACCGGGGGCAAAAATCGACGCATGTGGGAACCATATGCGTTAAACGCATATGGTTCACATATGCATGGATCGTGGAACAAATGTGTCAATCACGTTTGTTGCACCTTTGGTTTTGGGGGTGACACAAAGGCGAAAACAAAGATGCAACAAAGGTCATTGACACCTTTGTTCTACGATCTGCACATATGCAAACCATATGCGTTTAACGCATATGGTTTTCATATGCATCGGTTGTTGCCCCCGGTGTCAGACCAAGTGGTCAACATAACGGGCACCGTAACGAGTGACCGGCACTTGGTCATGCACACGTGATCAAGGATGTTATCAGCCGAAGGAGTAATAGGGAGTGCGCCCGGAAGAGCTCCGGCTGGTGGGTACACTGCAACGCAGGTGCCGATGGGGGGCTGCACGAGCTGTTTCCAGATGCCGAATATGTGAAAAGGCGGCACTGCCATAGCTCCTAGAGGTTCCCAGTGCACAGCCTCGGCCCGCACATCGGCGACTGGGGCTGAGGGTGGAAGGTATCTCAGAAATGTGGACCGTAAGATAAATGGGCTTACAGAGGATAATCCACTGTTTGAGGGTTAGGTTAGGTTAGGTTGACTCTTGGGAGTCTGGTACTTCCCGAGGAACAAATGTACATGGCAATGTCGTCGAGCGAAGTGGTTGATACTTTTGTGGGATAGGGCTGGGAATGGACAATTCTCTGTTTTTGGCGCCTAGGTTGGGACCTCTTGGATCTCCAACGCAAACCAAGATCGGTGATTTAGGTTTTGAGTCTCGCCAGCAGAGGCTCGAGAATGGAACACGTGGCGGCGATGCGATGGCAGGACGTTGCGTGCAGCAGTTGGAGCATTCCCGGAAATGAATTCCTGGGAGGTATAAGAAACGGTGATAAGCCAGTAATTGGGCCATGGTTAGATACACGTAATTTTGCGTGTTTCTGATCGTGCTCATTGTTGAAACTGTTGTTTCTATGCAACAGTACTGGTTCCTGGTAGCTGTTGGGCGAACCACAGAGAAACGGGTGGACGTTCTAAGGAATTAGAACACCCATTGGCTAGTCTCACCCTGAAAAACCATAAGGGAAACGTGTAGCCAATTAATAAGTCAAGGAACTTCTTTTGACTTGTTTCCAACATCCACTTAAGCAACGGAAACGGGTCAAGGGAACGGGAGTTGGCAATGGGTTGTGTTGTGTTGAGACGCTAGGAGAGACGCGCTTGGTCACAAGTGTTTCGGTTGCAAGAGTTGCCGGTTTCCATCAAATGCGGATACACCGAAACAGGTGGTCGGCTATTCCGAAGATCCGGAACACAACTCTAAAGGTGTTCTAAGGTTCTTTCTCAAGAACCCTTTCTGGGAAGCCCTAGAGAAACGGGTATCTATCGAGACCTACAAAGGAGTATTATCAAGTTCTGCACTTGGAACCCAGGGGAGAGTTGAGATGAAGCAGAAACAGGTTGAACGAGATGCAGTGCCGATCTATCAGTGATCGACACACCCTCTGAATAATACAGGGGTGCTGCTGACGGGTTCCTGCCTCGTAATTGGCAAGGGAACATGGCGTGCTCGCAGTTGGGAACCAATGGGAGGCGACGCCCGGAAGAACAACCGATGGAAACACGGTTAAAGAGGCGGATAAACAGACTTTTGACTCATTGGGATTGTGTTTCGGGCTTTGTAATTGTGTCTTGGCGGTTGTATAAGTATCCGAGGGTGTTTCTACGGTGGACACAGCATCTTCCCCGAACTAGTAGGCTATACGCTTGCGCATTGGGTTGATCTGGGATCCTTGGCGAACACACTCTCATAGAGTAGCATTATTAGTCGAAATCTTATTGTTTCTGAATCATATATTATTCTGGAAACGCACTTGGGCTCTGCCTGGAAATTGTTAAGAACTCTGTGAATCTGTTGGAACTGGAACTCTGTTGAAAGAAATGTTATTGTTGTTGTTTGCGGAGCGGGTTTCAGAAAGTACCGTCTAGGGAAAACTTTGGAAACGTGACTGCTGGCGTTGCTCAGAAAGTACCCCTTTAGGGAAAGCTCTGTGAACGTTCTTGGCCTATAAACTAGGGGCCCTACTTGAGTCTACGGGACTACTTTAAACTTGTTTCTCTGTCGCTTGGACACACACACACACACTGCGAAGCTATAAATCTATCTTGGAAACAATGTTCTTTGTGTCTAGGAACGCGTTCCACGCAGTTTGCTCTACGTCTCTTTGAGATACGAAACCTTTCCCTACAACCTTTACAAGGCCCTGTACTAGGGGCTGTAACTCGTCGGGATCTCTGGAAACATGCAGATATTGCCGTTTGATTTGTTTGTTGGTTGTTGGAACAGTCTCTGGACTGTTTCTGTGCCGATCGCGAGTCAAGTGGGGTTATTTGTTATATAGGTTCTGAGCACATCAATCAACGGCTGTTGATGTCTGCATTGGCAGAGCCTAGCGATAGTCCCGCTGGAATATGCACAATTAAATCAGCTGTCATCAGCCCCGCCACAATGGCATGGTACAATACAGTGTCCGACTGTGCGATGATAGCTACCACCTCTCCATCTTGGCCTTCCCGGTTCGGACGAAGGATATTTGCGACATGATGAGTTGTGCGACCAAATTCCAGGTGAGTGATGGTAGTGATTTCTTCAGACTCGGGGCGTGCAATAGATGTACAATGGATGCGAGGGATTCCTCGCGGTGTTCTGTGCGATGAGGCCAGGTAAGAACATCAAGGTAAGACATAGACAGGTAGAGGAGAACCATCGCGAGTGGACCGTAGACTCACCAGGACTGCAACATGGCGGGCACATTGGGAAAGTGGTCATGCGGCAAGAGGCAAGAGGCGATCCCGGGGTGCCGTACACAGATCATCGGTGTTATGCGGCCGTTGAGAGTCCACCGACTCCCTTTCAGCGGTTTTTTGTCTGCGATGAGAACACTAATCCTATCACATATTTATGTAGCCCCAAAACAACTCGAACGTAGTACTAGATAAAGCCTTAGATGAGGTACCAGAGGTGTTGTTTGAGGGTAAAGCACTAAGCTGGCAGACCCTTTTTCTTGGCCTGCCAACAGTTATTATTTTGGAAGGGAGCTGCACCGAGTCAGACGAGAGTTCAGAACAAGTATAATGACGCATGAATGAGCAGTTGTTGGATTCGAATATGAGGAAACGGAGCCACAACTGTGGGGTGAAAGTTTCAGCACATAAGACAAAGGTATATGTTTATCGAGCCACTGCCTGGCGGGGGGTGTGAAGAAGAAAAAAAAGAAGGTTCGAACCGGCAGATTCGAACCGGCCCTGTCCGCCTAGTTTCCTTCATCACTAAATTCATTAGATCGAGGTCTTAAAAAGACTTCAAAAATCTAATGAACACTGTCACTAGTTCTTTACATCGTCAAAACACACTGACAAAGTTTTGCCAACTCAAAACCTGGATCTGATTGATGAAAAGAACGATCACTTTATTACATAAAGTACTCGTAATGTTGAACTATTGCTAATAGCAGCGAGAATTAAGTTTAGTTACTGACATCACTGCCCTCGGGCTCGCGACGTACTTCATCTCGGGCCACCTCGTCGTGTGGGACATTTTAAAGGACGTGGCAGATGGCCGCGGAGGATGTGCTCCCGCCGAACTCGGACGGGAGCGCGTGTCTTGCATGGGACGAGGAGTAGGCGCGTGTGCCGTTCTAGACCATGCAACTCTGACATCTCGCTTTCGACACCCGGCCTCAACGTGCGCAACCTTGACATCCTGCTCCGACCTCCACCCGCACCAAGAGTGCTCTTTCATTTCGACCGCACCTGTTACATCTCCCACCCTCTTGACTCTTGAACCGGCGCGTTGTCTGCGGTACATACTGAGCCGATTTTGCGTAGCCAATACATCTGTTCAGGTATGTTCAACAGCTTTGGACTGCTGCTGGGAAAGCCTAATATGGTAGATCCTTAAAGAACCCACAGTGCTGCACTGAACTGTTGAACTAAGGCTACGCAGGCTTACTTTATGGTATAAAGGGGACACCATTGGTGGCTCTTGCTCCTCGGATGCCACTCAGTTCTCGGGCTGTTCGGTCATTCCTCAGTTCGTTCCCAGCCACGAACTATATGTCTCTTTTGGCTACCGTGAAGCTTGGTTAAATAATTCTTTTGTTCAATGCTTCCTCGGGGATCCCGGGAATCTCTAACTACAGCCCCGAACCTGGGCATCTACAGGAAATAGCCTTAATGAGCGATTCCGGTATTCTTGACATTGAAACTCAGTTCTGACCTTCCGCCTGAATTGTGTAGTTTAATCTCGGAAATTCATCCTCGAACAACCAGTCAATACTAGGACCGCTCATCCGCTCATAGATACCGGTATTACACTTGCAGAAATATATATACAGGCACATTTGTTCGTTCTCCCTATGTACAATGGCCTCCTCCCCGTTGTCATGCCATCCAGCATCTCCTTTCAAGTTACAGCAGAATAACAGCGATCCCAACCCCGACGAGCAATGAGAGAGCACTGGCATCGATGCGGACGCCGGCACCGATGAGCCCCCCAACAGCAGCGGTAGCATCCCCAATAACGCCGGTAGCATCGCTGATGATATTCGGAATTTCAGAGGTGGCAGTATTGAAGGCGCCCTCAGCAGCAGAGGTGACATTGCCGATGACGCTGGGAAGCACGGAGGTGGCAGTATCGATGGCGCCTCCAACAGCGGAGGTAACATCACTGATGACACTCGGAAGCGCAGAGGTGGCCTCTTTGACGGCACTCGCAACAGCAGAGGTCACGGTGGGGACGGCACCGGTGACATCAGAGGCAACTGAGGACAAGATGGAAGCGCCGTCACCCTGAAAGGCAGACTCCTCAGCGAAAGTTGCGGAATGAGGTGAGAGAATCGTACCTCGTTATTTGCTGCAACCTCGATCGGGATATTGGCGGCATATACTGAGAGAACGGCAGCGAAGGCAGCAAGGGCAAGAGAGAAACGCATAGTAGAAAAAGATTTGTGACGGGATGTCAACGCACTCTGCTCTTTAATGCCGAACAAAAGGTGGGAGGAGAACGAAAAGTATGTAGAAGAGTGCAACGCAAAGGCTCATATAAAGAGGTATCATTAGATAAACGCCCACAGCAGAATAACGGAAATCTGTGTTCGACCATCACACTACCATCCCAACCAGTGCAAATCACGGAAGATGGATGAAAGCACAACTCTTTGTGGGAGAAGTGAATTTGTTGTCAGGGCGAGCTCACCTCTTGGACGACGGACTAGGTGCTGTTTTGGGAAAAGGGTACAGAAGTTAGGCGCTTGAATATATTTCCGTATATTTCCGTACTCCTTCCTTCGATATCACCCCTGGTTTGTGATTTGCATGACGCGAATCCCCGGAAGCGATCCCGCGTGAGAAATGTCCATAAGCTTCCGTATATTGCAACGATCCGAGTTTTTATGGTCCAAACTAACAGCCGGTTCGGGCATTCACTAGTCCGTGTTGGTTTCGTAAGCCGCGAAGAAGTCTTCGGAGACACCCCGCTACCGAAGCCACCGAAAGATAGATAACATCCGAGTCTGGAAAAGCCAAGGAAAAGCACCTAGCTACAGTATTGCCGCGTAGTCTTGTAGTGAGGTGGTTTTATTCCTGATCAACCGTTTGGGATCAACCAGCGAGCGTTTCATTGTGGAGCCATGAATACCCAACAGAGGCGTTGGTCAATTTCCGTGCAGAATGGCGATGAAAATTAATCCACCTGGAGTGAATATCGTTTGCGCGTGCATCGGAGTTCGCCTACCTGCCCATGATTTTCGGAGCAAAACGCAACAGAGGGGTCTGGAGAGTACGCTCATGTTCATGCGGCCGTCCATGTTTCGGGCTGATGAAAATGCATATGCGTTGGAAGGTGGCAGGTTTGCAGGTGATTGGAAGGCCAGCGGACACGGTCTTCCATAGCCTTTTGTTCACAGTGTGGTACTCAATCCATTAATACGATAAGAACCATGAAACAAGAAACACGGCCGGCCCCGAGTAGAACAGCGTGAATTTTGTCTTTAAGCGCAAGTACTCACTCATGTAATGTCGGTATGTGCCGCACGGTTCCTGGCGTTGATGTCAGTTGACGGAGAATGAAGGCGGAATAAATGTAACGTTCATCTGATCCCGGGCGCGCTTCGAGTTCACAAGATATTCGGTGTCGAAAGGCACCATTGCAGTGCAGGAAAATGAGTTAACCACGAGTCACTACTGAAAGAAATACCCAGTAATGAATTGACGTCGTCTAGATATCGTATATCATTCGAGGAGTTTTTCAATGCCCGCATGGGCAATTAATGGTGCATTCTAACCACATCTGGAAAAAGTGGATCCACGACCTAAGGCTATGCAGTCTATGTACTGCTTGTACCCTCGTTGGTGACTATAGAAGCATAGAAGCCTTGGCTACAGAAGATTTTTCCGACACGAATTAACGCGCCAAAAACAAGCCTTTGCATGGGCGTCAATATGGTGGTTACCGATCATCAGAGTATCTTCTCTCTTTATAAAATAACGGGTGTCTGTCTGAAGCCTTAACGCCCTACATATGGTATTTTTGACCCGAATCTATGGATTGTCTCACAAGAAGTGCTCAGCGCCAATGTCTTTCACGGCGCTTGGGGGCCCCAATCGGCGCTAATCTGTCTCTTGCCGCCTTCACTTCCCATGGCTCTGTTCAGTAGCGCGGCGATCTTTAATTAGTCTCGAGCCCCTCAGATCAGTGCATTGAAGTTCCCACTGCAAGCAATGTTCCAAAACTGCTTATATCCCAACTTTCCCACCGTAATAAGAGAGACACTGTTCTCATCTAATCTAACTCTTTATCAAATAACGGATGTGCGAAGCGTTTAAACTCCGCTCGGGGTAAATGAGCTCCAGAGTTATGGAAAGCGCAGGGAAAGCGCAGTTTGCACGGTCAACGGATGATGCTTTTGACGCTGAGAGACTGTTAAAATCTCAGGGAGGGGATGCGAGGCCGCGAAGCGGCCGAGCAGCCGCTTGTCGCATTAAAAATAAGCAGTTTACGCTGGCCTCGGCCACCTAGTAGCGACGTGGAACTGTCAGCAACAAACAGAGAGGGGAAAGCGCTTGGTATGAATCGGTTATTTCAAGCCTACAAGTATACAACACAGCAAAGGTTAGAGTGAGTGCGACAAAAACTGATGCATCAGGACCGCTCGAAAAACTAAAATAGAAACATAGCTGTTGTGGGCGAGGGTGAATTATCGGACAAGCAAGTACCAGGCGGACGCCTTGATATGACGCTGACGCGACATCCAGATGTAGCGCACCTCCGATTCAAGGGTCAAAAGATGGTCGTAGCCCAGGAGCACTGCGCGGGGGTGGGAGAATCAGAAACGCATTAGCACGACAAACTTACAAAGTCGCAACTCACCGATCGCAGTCATGTAGAAGTAACGATCAATACGTCTGGTCATAATTAGCAGAACCATTGCATAGGAAGTCGAACTTACTGTCTGTATGCAATCGTCGCATCGTCTTGGGTTAGGGTGGTCATGAAAGAGAAAATGAAGTGCGATTCTCAGAGAGTTTAAATTACATCCCGGCCACTGATACGTAACTATTGTCGCACGACTGTAGCGGGAGAATTCCGGTGGAAAGTGACAGATTCGAGATTATAGTGTCAATTCGGCGCTTCGCCTTTCGGAAATTTCTGCTCCTGTCCTTAATCGACTAGCCAGTTCCTTCAACTTCAGACAAGCGAAACCCGCCGGGTTAGTCTACCGATGGACTGATTCATTGAAGAAAGTGGGATTCGACTCCCCGCGGTGTATTCATACATGAAGGTTCATGGTTTAGTGTTCTCTATGCTAGATAAGTTGAGGTGGGTCTGAAATCTCGGGCAGCAGCAATACATGCACCCTATCACGGAGTGGTGCCACATGTGTGTGCACCGGCGCACTAACTGAGCTGTGACCTCGCCACTGATCCAATTTTGACGCTTTCCATGAACTACATGGTCACCTGTACGGTATTCATCGAAATGTCGATACGAGCTGAGCCCCGCGAATAAATTCGCGGGAAGTACATCGTTAAGTTTCTTTTTGAACATTACAGCAGATGGCAGTACCGAAGGCGTGAATCAGAAAATTGCTGTTTTGGGCATTTTCTGATCCCCGCGACCGATTTGCCCATATCTCAATGAGTTCTGCACGGATTGAGATGGGACATAGCTAGATAATTCGGGGTAATTCGTGCGCAATTAATGATAGAAAAAAAGTTATGAAAATATGTTGTAGTTGGTGAGATGGGTCTGCAGGTGATTTTGGGGGTCAATTCAGTCTACCGGCACCTAGGAATGTTCAAATGACCTAGATGTTTATGAGGGAGGACTTTTATGCATTCTGAAAGTTGTCATAGAGTCAGAATCTTCAATATCTTAGTTTATTCTGCTTGTAATGACATCGGGACAATGGCAATACACTGCAATAAGGAAATATTGTGGTATTTGAATCTGTGCCTGAACTCTCAGCAAATCTGACTCTATGACAACTTTCATATTGCATAAAAGTCTTCCCTTACAAAAGTCCAGGTCATTTGAACACGCCTAGATGCCAGTAGACTGAATTGACCCCCAAAATCACCCCCAAACCCAGCTGACCAACTATAAAATATTTTCGCAACTTTCTTTCTATCACTAATTGCGCACGAATTACCCCGAATTATCTAGCTATGTCACATCTCAATCTGTACAGAACTCATCAAGATATGGGTGAATCGGTCACGGGGATCAGAAAATGCCCAAAATGGATTCGCGCCTTCGGTACTGCCATCTGCTGTAACCGCTCTCACGAATAAATGCATAAGACCTTCGTTCAGAACTTTTCTCAGTGGACTAGCACTGCCATTGCTTTCCTTACAGCTATTTGCGGAACATAAGGCGCCGATCAATTTTTTTTTAAAACATCACTTTCCACTATTGCCCCTCTAGCATGCTCAATAATCAACCAAATGACTTGAAACCTTCAATAATCGATTTCTATGGATGGTTCACAGTGTTTAGGCTGGATGAAATATTTATTACACCAAATGATAGCTTAATAAGCTGACCCATGTGATTTACAGCTAATGCCCCTCCCTTTCTAGGAGGAGAGGTCGGAGGGCCCTGGAACTTTGTTATCATACCTTTCTATGTATACTACATTGCACCAGGTACTTTTTGAGATATCTGATGACAAGGAAACTCTTGAATGGGGCACCTCAATAATTGATGAAAATGAGCATGCCATATGTTGGGCTCTGGGGGTTGATATTATTGGTTGAACCATCCTATACACTGGAGGAAATGTCGAGGAACATATATATGATGTTTCAGGGTATTTGAACTTGTTTTGCCCTTGAACGAGGGCCAATGGTGCCAAATCACATGATTTACATTACCAAAGCATCAGCTGATATAATAAGTATACCGACTGGCCTAAGCACTGGAAACCATTGGTAGAAATCGTTTGGTCAAGGTTTTGAGGAGATTGTAAGAGAATTGAGAGAGTTAGAGGGGCAACAGTCAAATCAATGTTTTTTGATGAAAAATCAATTTCCGACATCATGGGGCTAGCTTTTTGCGCTACTTCAAGGTGCTTATACAGTTTCATGAACATAAGATGCGTTTTTTCCGTCCAACAACACGCATCTTCCTGCAATTTATTGTGGATCACTCGGCGCACCAAGATCCCTACTGCAACTCTTCAAATTTCATGGGCAAGTTGCGCTATCCGGTCGACATCTCGGAAGACGTTCAAGTGGTCTGGATGGCTGTGGGTATGCATTTAGTTTTCTTCAGTTGCTCGTTGGTTGTCAGAGAATCTGTTCGTACTGTTCAAATTATTGATAAACACAGCGGACGCCGCCGTCTCTCTGCCTGGAGATGGTGGATTAATCCTAGAACTAAGTGCACGTCACTATGAGTCACGACCAACAATTGAGCCTACATCTCGTTCACTAGGAACGAGTTCATTGCGAAGCACTTAGCATTTAGGCATTGATGCATAGCCAGGTGCTATCGACATTTTTATAGAAGTACTAGTATGTACACATATTGAAACAGTTTCAGACAGATAGATAAATTTGAAAGTGGGACGCTTAAGTATCTAACCTAACTAGGTACAACATCTCGTCACCATCTACCGTCAAAAAACAAAATATTTACAACAATTGAAAAGCCAGTGGGAGACCAATCATAGCCAACGCCGCTAGAACCGAAAATCTCTGCCTCCCCGCTGAATTGGGTTTATTGGTGGGAGTTGGGACGTCGAGAACTATTGTGCCAATGTCCGTGGCCGACAGGGTGACTACACCGGAGACGGAAGGTGCAGCGAACACAGTGCAGACACCACCTGTCGTGCCTTGCAGCCCGCAATCAAGCTTGGCGTCCACCGAAGAGATGGGGTCGAATAAGTCGATGGAGAAGTAGTCAGAGCCAGCAACGACGGTGGCTAATCGAACATTATTGTACGCTCCAGCGCAATTAAGCAGAGGCTGATGTCTTGCGTACCTGTTTCGGGTCCGGCCGAGTCCGACGTTGTAAGTATATAGGTTGTGTGCCCCTGCGTATCGACACCAGCAACTGAAGCTGAGTCGGTTTCAGGCTCCCCTCCGAATGGTTCCAGGATCGTCACAAACGCAGGGGTTGGCGAAGCATGTGCAACTGAATTTCCATGTCAAATGTATCCGTTGATCTGAGGATATGAAAACAAACAGCGTGCGACGACAGCAGTGAGAGCGAACAGACGAAGAATACCGCCAGCCATCGGAGTCGAAGTAACGGAATAAAAACTCAAGGTGGAGGAGGCGAAGAAAACGCAAACACAACGAGAAGATGAAAACTTCCGCAGTTATATATCCTGGCAGTTATGGCCCAAAATAGGACTATTCAATGCATTTATTATGAGGGAAGATGTTGAGAAGCCCTAAGTGGCCATTCACGCGGGTTGATGTCAAACTCCTAGACTCCTAGTCAGAGCGGCTCATTAGGTACCGTTTCGCGATTGGCGGTAGCTATTGCATCTTGATGGTAGTGCAGTGAAAATGGCGAGATTGACCAAAGATTGACGCCAGTGAGTTGCCAGTGAACGCCGGTGTATACTGGGTCGTGGAATTTCACCACTTTGTGCCAGCGAGGGTGTCCGATCCGAAATTAGCGGGCATATAATTGGTGTCGGTTGCATTAGTCCTTTTCACCCGATCTGTCATGAACAGACATGTTCTAATGTCATTCCCGCGATATGATTCTTGCTGAAGCGCTCGAGGGGGGCTGTAATTCAATGTTAGTCGGCTGCTAAGCATCAAGGCGCCTTGGGGAGTCCGTAAAAAGTAACTTATGAAAGTAACTTGTGCGGAACTTGCCCCTTTCGGCAGGCGTGCCGCAAGTTAACTTAAGTTTTCCCACGGGCTGCAAAATCAACTTGTACTAACTTGGCGGGTCGCCTACCTGTCTTATCTGTAAATCTTCCGGGAAACCATTTCAAACCCAATCTATCACACCCTCCATCCCACAAAGTTGCATCGGTCCGTCACCTATGCGGCACTTGTCTTGCTGCAGCGCCTAAAAGCGTGTTTCCCCACCGTGCGCGGCTCTTCCGGCCACCACCTCTTCATCTTTGTCTCCAAGGTCATCTGCAACGACACTTACTCGAATAAATCATGGAGTATTGTTGCGCAGGGCATGTATACCCTGCGGGAGATCAATCAGATGGAGTGCGAAAACGTGCAACTATCTCGATTGGGAACTCACCAATAGTTGGCCAGCAACACCAAGCGACACCGACGAAGCCATAACCGGGCCAATTAGGTAGGTTTTCATGCTTCTGCCGTTCAACACCGCTTTCACACCGATCTGTCTGTGCCATTCACAGCTATTATCATATTCTGGTGGCATTCCCAGCGAGTCAGGATCGTGTTTGGTACCGACATAATTGTATTAAGTTTTAGATATGCAGGTGTATGCGCCTCTGCTGATGCTTCTTCGTGCCGTACTGCTTTTTCGAGGTCCCAAGCGATATGGTGCTCAAGAAAGTCCGCCCGAATCTTTGGCGTACGTCTCAATCACGGGAGCCCCCATGATACATTGACAATCTCTCCTCCAGTCGTGTTCCTCATGTTCGTTTGGGGGTCTATCATGAGTACGTCAAAATATTCACCGCTCAACTCTGAAATCTGATTGTCAACCGCGGTGTCCATGGCGGCTGTGAAGCGCTACGAGCATCTCGTAGTTGCGCGGTTCTTCCTCGGTGTTGCGGAGGCTGGGCTACTTCCGGTGCGAATTTAATGTCTGAATATTTTTCCCTTGAATACCGAGACTTTTTAGGGGGCTACGTTCTACCTTTCGCAGTGGTACCCCCGCCGATTCTACGCTCAACGCATGGGACTCTTCATCGGCGCAAACACATTGACCGGCGCCTTCGGGGGCTTCTAGCTTTTGCGATTCAAAAGATGGACGGGTGCATTCAGCACTACACAAGCCCTCGCACACGGGGTTGAACTATGTGATTTCAGAATCAGAAACCTGAAAGGGTGGAGTTGGATCTTCCTCTTAGGTATGTGTGCCCATAACTCGTTCTCAGTGTATTATTAATGCATTCTTAGAGGGGCTCGGTATGTATCCGCCTGACTGATGTTACCGCAATTCAACCTCAACTCAACCATATCCAGTTATGGTAGTCATTGCTGTCCTTGGTTTCCGGTTCCTGCCCGATGTGCGTGTGCTCAAAAATACCTCTCTATGCCACTGCGACTGCGACTGCGACTGCGATGCTGATGAATATTCACTCACAGTATCCGGACAAGGCCAAATTCCTGACTTCTGCCGAGCGCCCATATCTGGTCGACCTCGCGAAGGATTCCGCAGGTCTCTCGAAGAAATTCGAGATCAAATTCTTCTGCCAGGCGGCGGGGGATTACAACTTGTACCTATATGCTCTGGTGTTTTTGAAGTACGCTGCCGCCCTTTATCTTTGGTCCTCTCCTTGTCATGCGGATGATCCCGCTCGTATGATATGTACATAGATCCGTGATCCCGGGGTACTGTTTTGCGTGCAGTTGATGTCGGCCCCGCCATACATCTTTGTGTGTCTCGTCACCGTAGCTCTCTCACGTATTTCCGACAAGACCAAGATGCAGTAAGCATCAATCGATCTGAATTTGGCCGCAGAATTGTTTTCTAAATACATGAACGCAGTGGGCCGTACATTCTCGGGGTCGCCATCATGGGGATCATTGGGTACACAATCTGGTTCGTCGGCTCACTGTTGGTTTTTCCGCTTGGTTATCTATACCTGGTGATCGGCCTAGGGAATCTGGGCGGGTGTGTTTCTTTCGTGACGCAGGCTGCAACGACTACTTGAACTGACCGATCAATCCATCTAGTGTGTGCTCATCGTTTGTATATTGCCCCCAAGACAAGCCGACGGTACCAGCCCGGCCACAGAACCGCCATTGGCTGCCTCTGTCTCTTGTATGCCGACCTTTCGCCTTTTGGGAGCTGGAGAGCAGCGAGCTGACATCACTATAGATTCACAACAGCGCTCTTTATGAGCCGGAACTATCGCCGGTTGAATGCGATCAAGGCGGTGCAGATTGAGGAGAGCAAAGGCGAGATGGACGTGTTCGCAGACATGCGGGATGCGTCTCCGCATTATCGGTAGGTCCCTTCATAATCTCTTCGCTCGCTTTGGGTCTGATTGCTCGATAGGTATCTAATTTAGAATGGAACGATCATGTACCAGGGTTTATGGGAGGATTTCGGAGGATAAATATAATTTCATTTCATTCAAGTTGGACACACAACTGCGGGTGAATCCGACGTCCCTATTGAGAGATCCAAGTTGGTTCCTGTGAACCCGGAGAAGATGTTTCCAGACAGATCGTCTGTATCCGTATGCGCCAATACCCAGTCAGAGACTCCGCTTCTCTGCCCTTACTTCTGCGTCTATCGTCACCAACCGACTTGAACAAAACACCTCAGCTTGCCATTCTGGTTCATGTTCAACAGTTGACCGGCGATCAAGCCGAACATCAAATCCTCGGTATTATTCGAAGTCTTGCGTACGCAGGACAAGCACAGCCACAACAGAGGAAGCGGGCTGACTGTGATCCCTGCCATACGAGTTATGCCATGCACAGCATCGGCCTCCCCCCAAGTGTACTGGTGGGTTGATAGTATTGTACTCATTTAAATTACAGCCTTCGTCTGCAGGTGTCTCATGTTTCTTTACCAGATTAATAGTAACCAATTCCCAATAGCCTGAATTAACCCCAAGCAACACTAACAACTTTATTTTAGGCAGCACTGGTTGGGAGATTCAAGTTTTTCAGCACAATTTATGGTGAAAAATGTTGTTTGTTTTTCAGACATTTTTCACCAAAAAAGGTAGTGAAAAACTCAAAACATTTTCACTATCTTGTGAGTTTGAGGTGAAAAATTCAAAAGGAAGCTCAAAAGAGGTGAAAAAGATTTGAATTTTTCACCACTCTTTTCAGTGAAAAATGTCTGAAAAACAGACAACATTTTTCCCTATAAATTGTGCTGAAAATCTTGAATCCCCCAACCAGTGCAGGGCACAAGAAAAACAGGATATGGATGTTGAATGTGACCACTATTGATTCGGATGTGATGGAATCCCGAGATTCAATACGCACTAGGGCTACTCCATGCTACTGGTTCGGGCTGTGATCGGCAGAAAGTAAAGTAGCTGTCCAATCCTTGGTACAATTTTATTTTAGGCACGGCATAGGCAAAACAGGATACGGATGTTAAATGTGACCGCTATTGATTCAAATGTGATAGAATACCGAGATTCCATCCTCGATAGGGCCATTTCATGCTACTGGTTCGGGTTGTGGCCAAGAAAAAGTATAAGCAGCCGCCCAATCCTTGGTACAATTTATTTGGGCGATATCCAGAAACTTGAATTATAAGAAATTCGGGTGTCTCATGAGAAGAAAAAAGCTTAAAGTATGAGTTATACCGTGTGAAGCACCGGTATGGCAGAGCCGGATGGCCAAAGTGTGGAAATCGTTCACATGGATGGTTGGATGGCTACTCAGCTGCATTATTTGCGGCATTTTTATTTCTTACAGCCTCTTCTGGTGCAAATACCAGGGTTACATTGATACTTTTCATTCTTCTGATTTTTTTGGGCTACTAACTACATTTATTCTTTCTTATATTTTCGCAGATTCGAATCCACTATGCTGACAAAGCATTTGGATTTGGTGTACAGCCACCCTTCCCACGATCGCTGGGCACAAGTCCGTCGGTACAGTACAAGATCAACTGTTCATTTTGCATTTCAAGACAAGCCCTGAATGAGTTTTGGGCATTCACTTCCAATATTTATTCAACATCTCCGAGCTGTGTGCTCGGACGTCTTTTATAAAAAGTTGGATTTTTGGTTATGGTGATGTGCATTTTCGTACATATGATTTACCTATCCTTTCTTTGACAGGAATTCAGATGGCGAAGTCAGTTCCGAAACCCATGGTTCGTAGGTCGTGCACACAAGGGTGTTGTTGGGGCCAACACTGGAACTGTTGGCAGGCAGTTTCCTTGCTTATGTTGCATTTTTCCGACTGAGTCATTGCAATCTTGCATGCCATGGGTGTAGGGATTGATTAGCTGTCTGGATTCTTGGCTTTTGCCTTGACATGGGCTACATACATTTTTTTTAGATATTGCAGCCCCAGCGGTCTTAGAGAACGGATGCGCTGGGTGATTAGGTAATTAGGTTTGTATCGGATCATGAGCAAAACAATGCCACATCTTAGCTTGCCACTCACCAGCCACTCGGGCGGACCCATCTACCTCAAATTGCCTTGCCTGGGCTCATAACTCTTCTCGTGTGTTCTCTCAGGGGTATCAACACCTCTGAGCAGTATACCTTTGTGTTCTCCAGCTAATCGGCTTAGCCTCACGTGGTCATCTGACACCTCAGCATTCAACCGTGCTTCTTGCCTCTGTTGGGTTCTTCTTCTTTGCGCACAAAGGAGAGAAACTTCGCTTCTCAATACCCACGGTTGCCCTTCTGCAGCCACTCCCTACCTTCCTGCTAGTAT
Organism: Mycena olivaceomarginata; assembly: GCA_029378375.1. NCBI lineage: Eukaryota > Fungi > Basidiomycota > Agaricomycetes > Agaricales > Mycenaceae > Mycena > Mycena olivaceomarginata. The sequence continues at coordinate 192,243 of JARKIC010000239.1, forward strand.
CTCAGGCTGCACGCCCCTCCACTGCTCCATCATTCTTCCATTTTCCTTTGACCTATCCCAAACCGCACTCCAGGGACATTTCCCTACTTCACCGGCCTCCCCCCAAGTGAATTAACTGCAAGCAACTTGACACTAACTTGCCCGCCAAGTTAGATCAAAGTAACAAGTAACACGAAAAAATTAACTTCTGCCGTCAGATGATCAGCTACTGCCCATTCACCTGTTTCTCCAAGTTAAACAATACAGTTCTCTTCATTAACTCCAAGGTAACAAGTTAACTGAAGGTAACCCAAGCTGACTTGAGTTAACTTGAGCTAACTTAAGCTAACTTGCGGGCCAAGTTAGACGAAGCTAACACGAGCAAACTAACTTATGCCATCAGATGGCATCAGTTACCCCCAAGCTCACCTGTTTCGCCAAGTTAAACAATACAGTTCTCTTCATTAACTCCAAGGTAACAAGTTAACTGAAGGTAACCCAAGCTGACTTGAGTTAACTTGAGCTAACTTAAGCTAACTTGCAGGCCAAGTTAGACGAAGCTAACACGAGCAAACTAACTTATGCCATCAGATGGTATCAGTTACCCCCAAGCTCACCTGTTTCGCCAAGTTAAACAATACAGTTCTCTTCATTAACCCCAAGGTAACAAGTTAACTGAAGGTAGCCCAAGCTGACTTAAGTTAACTTGAGCTAACTTAAGCTAACTTGCAGGCCAAGTTAGACGAAGCTAACACGGGCAAACTAACTTATGCCATCAGATGGCATCAGTTAACCCCAAGCTCACCGGTTTCTCCAAGTTTAACAACCCAGTTCTCTTCATACACTCCAAAGTAACAAGCTTACTCAAGTAGCCCAAGCTAACTTAAGTTAACTTGAGCTAACTTAGGCTAACTTCCGGGCCAAGTTAGACGAAGTTAACACAAGCAAACTAACTTATGCCATCAGATGGCATCAGTTACCGCCAGGTTCACCGGTTTCTTCAAGTTAAACGAAGTCAAGTCTGGGGAAGTACTTGGAATCTACTTTACCAAACATTTCGGAGGTATTGAGAAGCTAGCTACCAATCAAATAATGCCCCTAGGTCCGTCTCGCCTCAACTTAAATGACCTTCAAAACATGCTACCCATTCGACTGTTGTCTTGACCTATAAGTTAAGAAGTGAACTGAAGGTAGCACAAGTCGACTGCGAGTAACTAACTTGCCCGCCAAGTTAGATCAAAGTAACACGAACAAATTAACTTAGATGCCATCAGTTACCACCAGTTTATCTGTTTCTCCAAGTTAAACAACCCTGTTCTCTTCAAACACTCCATTCATCGAGTTGAACTGCAAGATGCTAAGTTAATTGAAGGTAGCCAGAGCTAACTTAAGCGAACTTGTGGGCCAAGTTAGATCAAGTTAAACGACCAAACTAACTTATGCCATCAGATGGCATCAATTCTCGGCCAAAATCAACTTGTATGATCAATTCATGCAAGTTAGCATCTCGCAAGCCTCAAGACATTCAAAGACTCAAACTGAGAGTATTCAATGATTAAATAACATCTGCACATCAAGTCAGGTAATATTTTGAGCTGAACATTGGCTGGATTTGATTTTTGGGGCACTTCACATGTTCGGAGATGCAATCCAGGTACAGCTGTCATCAGGGAGCACCTGACATGAAAAGGTTAGTTCTGATGTTTGAGGAGTCATACACTGAAGGAAATCCCACATGCCCTTGATCATCCAAAGTCAAAAGCAAGTTAGTTCACCTTTGGGGCAAAACAGTCACCGCACCCAAAACGAGCACCACACAAGCACCCATGCAGCCCAGATCTGACGTACAAATAATATCTTGCAAAATGAACTCAACCTCGATGTCCTACACCTCCAATGCATCTCTTCGCCAGCTTGAACTTGCTCCCAGCAGAACATTAGTCACGACAACATGGATCATTGCCTCAAAGCATCATAGAACTGCAAGAGACTCATATTTGAGGTGATATTAGGTGCTAGGATGGCACCCCATAGGCACCGGGATGAAAGAACCATTAACATGTAACTTACTTATTTTAACTTAAGTTAACTTATTTGTGCGGAACTTGTACTTGTGCGGAACTGTGCGGGTAAATTTAACTTGCCCCGCCACAAGTTAGCTACAAGTTACTTGTGGCAGGGCAAGTTAGTTTACATAAGTTACTTGTGCAACCATCCTTATTATTGGTGCAACAGGCGCTGAATCATTTTCAAGAAGTTCCTACTCGGTTTCGCACATCCGGCAGTGTTTCTGACCCCAGCCTACCTGGAGGCCAATGCTCTTTGCGTCCTTCTTCCAGAGAGCAAGAGGAATGCGCGGGTTTACGAATCTGTTGGGTGAGTTTTACGACTTCAACACTTTCGAACCGCACCCATGCTCGCCAAACCTCGGGTACAAACCCCATATCCGTGACCAACCCTAGTCGTTTGAAAATTTTGCTGAAACATTTTTCCGATACCTTTATTGCTGTGTGGCGCTTATGTCCATCTTTACCGTTGCCTACTAATAGCTAAGATTTCAAATTACTATAACAACCCCAATCGCGAAACTGGGCGCTTCAACACGCGCCGCCACTCCTGGTAGTAGGAATATCAGACAGTAAGCTGTAAGTCTAGGCTGCTGGGTATCATTATCCTCTTTCCATTTCCAGTGAATTCGCCTGCATGAATCATCCCTCACAAAGTCAACTACCTCTACATCCATATCTTATCCTTTTTTGACACTCTTCCATGCTGATCTAGATCTCCCTTGATTAGAAGCTGGAATCCATCCCGCTTGCGCCCGCAGTTGAAGGATATTCATATGAGGTGAGACGGGGGCGAAACGAGATAATCGCGATTTGGTCGTTTAGACGGAAAACAAAACGGGACAGGGAAAATGAAAACGCCGGACTGACCGCCGCTCCGATAAAGCGATCCATCAACGAATCTCGTGCCGATTTATCTCTCTGCACGCAACTATATTCACCATTTCCCTCTTGACCCATCCTTGCGGGCAATCGGGCTCATGCGTCGACAGCCTAACTATAGTGAGACTTCCTTTGGACCCCCAAAGGAGGTATAACTATGGTTAGGTTGAGCCATGACTTCAGAAGAGATTATTCCTTAGATATTTTGCTGACAGCAGGCAACAGCAGGATAAAAGACGCGTGCCACAAGGACGGAACTGAAGAGATATCAGGATATCCTTAGAGCTCGGAGATGCATTCTACGGCGATAGTTTGAGAATCAAGAACATAGCTAGAGAGCAGTGAACCCAAGAAAAGATTCTAGTTGGATAAAGGAGCAGCGAAGGAGGCTGTGTCCCAGACTGAAAAACTGAGTGAGGAGGTTAAGGACGAGAGCAGAATGATGGCATCACACGTGTCAAATTCAACTTGCCTCCGCCCACCATGGTCGCGGCTCTCTTATTTTCACTTCTCGATCTCTGGACTCGATTTCAGCAGATATACAGCAATAATGATCTCCAATCGGCTCGGCTTGCACATCAACACACCCTTGAGCTGAAATCTTTGAACTTTGCATCGACTTCGCGGGAGGCGCACTTGCGATTTGGGGCATCTGTGCAAGTGTCTTACATATGAAGCAACGGGATCCTATGGCAGAGGAAGTCTACTACCCCTTTCCACATACTGTCAAAGCGCAAGCAGCAACTCCACCGTCCGGGACGAATGAGTCCGAGGATGAGCAGTAGCAACAGAGTGCCAGAGATTAGGGCGTTGTTGTGGTGCGGGCTCTGCACGCCTGCTTCTTTCTGAAAGTTCTAATGTCTATTCTTCTCTACAGGCTACGCACTCTACTGGCTCTGAGCCTTCTCGCTGCGCTGTATGAGCGTTCGTCTTCGAAGTCGTCACTTCCCTGCGAAATATCTGTGGTTCCAAATCCGTAGGTGCTCGCCTCGGACATGCTTGGCTGCGATGTAGACTTCCATGCCATCCTGGAGCTCTGGGTCTTGACGAGCGTACCTCGGGTTCGCTTATGCGCGCATGCAATTGCAATCGTCGAGAGGGCATGACGATGAACACACATGCGCTCATGCGCATGCGGATGCGACCGTCGCTGCCGATGCCGATGCCACATATTCTGTGTGCCCAGTGTGTCAATGTGGATATCAGTGTCCAGGTGCGCACTGTATAATATACACGTTGGCGATATTTCCAATTTCTTTCCACAGAGTGGGCTCGAAGAGAGTGTTCGCGGTGGCTTGTGCGCCGTCCGGGATTGGTGTTTTTGCGCATGTTCACTGGTACTTGTTCGCTGTTCGGGGTTGATGCTGCGTGGGTGGCCGCGGAACCGCCTTCTCCATACTTTGGGGCGAGTCCAGCTGGTTCTATTCTCGGCCCGCGGCGTATACCAGGGAAGAAAAATAAAACTGGCTACTATCGGCCACCAGGTACTCGGCCACCTTAGCGATTGTCGTCATTTCTCGGATGCTGTGAGCGGGCCTCACAGCGGCCTGGGTCACGAATCCAAGGCATACATTCCCTGAAGGGTTAGAAATATTTTGGCGGATTTTAGGACTGGCTATAGTGCACCGTGAATTTATTTTTGCTCGGATGTCCAAAAAGGCAACAAACAGGGTACTCGGCCACCTCACGGTATAGGCTACTGAGGCCAAGACTGTGCCCAAAATGTATTCAGATTTAAACATGAGGTTCATATATGGGATTGTGGATAGTTTTGGTGATACATACTACCTAAATAGGGGGTACACGAACATGTTTTAAAAGGGGGAAACTGCCGCTCATTGCACATGTCGGCAAACCAAGGCGCAGCCAGAGGAAGGGGACATATAGACTCACGAATCGGTATAGGGTGACTATTAGGATGCATATGTATATGACTGACCAAATAGTTTCATCCCTGGAGGCCAGCAACCCTTTCAAAAAATCTTTGACTTCCGCGACACCAAATTTGGGTGTTTTAAGGTACTATTGCCTACCGGGAAGCCGGCCAAACGAGGCAACCGGTCACTTGGCTCCTAGAGCAGGATTGCGATGATTTTTACCTTCAAGTCGGTCTGTACGTTAGAGGATATGTAGTTGCGCCCCTCCTGTCGAAATTTCAAGCGAGTTGATGAAGTTGACGTGATGCTGTGTGCGATTTGCCGATCGGGGGGGATGCCGAACACGGGTTTTCTTATTTTGGGCATGGCATCGCTTGGCAGCAATCCTGTGTATCTTTACGACCACTTCGTCGCTCAACGACATCTGGGGCTCATTCTGTTCTGTGGACGTCTGGCTTCATCTCGACGGTCCCCTAGCCATCTAGTTCCGCCTCCCCATGTCGCAATTCGGACGACAATTCTCGCTTGAGCCCCGAAATTACTATCAAAGGCCGTGTCCTCGCTGCCGGCGTATCGGCCCTCATCATGGCGCGATGACTGCCAAACTTCGTACGGGTGTGAAACACAGTTAAAGCATTCCCTGGATTGCATTGATATGATTTTAGCGATTTTATTCTCCCGTCACTGCAGGTCGCTGTAAAGAACAGCCATTTTACCTCCGCCGACATATTCAGCTCTTTTAGGGAAGCGGAGAGCCCCAGCGGTGGAATTGGTGGTCATCGTACGTTATTATTACCTCCTCGATGCTGATTCCGACTCACCTGGGATCCGCACTTCATTTCGTCTGGGTCCACATGTCTGTCATCTCTGGCAATTAGGCAATTTTGGCGATATCGCAAACGGCCATCCTTATCATTCCAGCTATTCCTGCATGTCATTTTCCTTTTCAATATGATGTTTGCCGTCATACCATGCTGTTCAATGGCTCGTTTGGCGCTCCGCTTTTGCATATAACTGGGACACAGACCCACCTTCCTGCAGTGTCTCTACTTCTGATTCCTGTCTGTCTGTTCACAACTTTCGATGCCTCCTTGTGCGCAATCTCGCTTGGGCACCCCCGATCCACCTATTGAGCATGCGGAAGTCCCATGCGCGCCCGAGAACTACCTCGCCGATGACGAGGACCTTGACGACCTCCCCATCGAAAGGCGCCTCCAACTCGCTATTGCAGCCGCGGGTGCGCGCCTGATGTCCCAACGCAAGGCCGCCATATTCTACAAAGTCCCCCGTACCACCGTTCAGGATCGCATGAACGGAGCGTTGACCCGTGTGGATGCTCATGCCCACGAACGTCGACTTACCGATGTGCAGGAGGACGTTTTGGCGGAGTGGATCAAGGTCTGAATATCATATCTCTACTCATTTCAACTATCTGACGCCAACCAGAGCCTCGCCAAACGCGGCCTGCCGCTGAGCCTGACCACAATTGGTGACTACGCGGCCGAGATTTTCGGATCGCCCTTGGGTGTCACTTGGCCAGTCCGCTTCGAGAAGCGCCACCCGGATCTCAAGGTCAAATGGACGAGGGCACTGGAAGCTTGCCGTGCTCAGTCCTTGACCCGACCTGTCATCCATGACTACTTCACTCTCCTCGCTGAGACGATCGAACATTACGATATCAAGCCTAAGAATATTTGGAATATGGATGAGAAGGTCAGCCCATGCACTCGTTCCCCTGGCCATTCTGACTCGTTGTACCCAGGGCATTCAGCTGGGCATCGCCGACAAGACTCGTGTGCTTGTCGACCGGGATCAGAAGGTCGTGCGTAAAATCGAAAGCGGAAACCGCGAGTTGGTTACCATCATCGAGGCCATCTCCGCCGACGGCAGCGCTCTCCATCCGTCTGTGGTCTTCCAGGGCCAGCGCCGGGACTTGCGATGGGGCGAGGACAATCCTTGCAACGCTAGGTAAACTCTTGGTTTCGCTCTTTGGTTTTTTCATCTTCAGCTGACGTGTTCCGTAGTCTCTCGATATCTCCAAACGGCTGGACAGACCAGGAGCTCGGGGCGTTGTGGCTCGAGAAGGACTTTGCACCCGCTTCCGCCGAGCGCTTGGATGACCCCGGCGACTACCGCCTTCTCATTTGGATGGACACAACAGCCACTGCACCTATCGCTTCGTGAGCTTTGCACAGGTAGATACTGAGCTCCAGATACCATGTACTGTGTTCATTCCTTTTTTTTCTTAGAAACATCGGATCATCATTCTCTGTCTTCCTTCCCACACAACGCACGCGCTTCAGCCTTGCGACGTCGGTGTTTTTGGTCCCCTCGCACACACGTGGAAAGCGAGGGTTTCCCAGGCGAGTTGAGCTTAGAAGCATTCTGCGGGTAGTCGTAACCGAAATCATGTAGCAACTTGCAATGAACGTTTTCATCGATAAATATAATCTTCTTGCAAACTATGCTGGCGCCCGGGACCTGGCGTTCCAAAAAACTACAATTCTTTCTGCCTTCCGCAAATGCGGTATCTGGCCCCTCGACGAGAGCGCCATCCCGGACGAAGAGTTCGAACCTGCGCAGAACTATACCACTCAGGCGTCAATGCCAGTCGCTCCGCGTCTGCCCTCGATACTTGTTCCTATTTCGAGTTCGGGATCTTCTGGTACCTCAGCTATTTCATCTTCCGCTCCACCAAGTACGACATCGACACATTCTTCTATTCAATCTACTGGATCTAACACATCTGTTGCTTCAACTATCGGCCATCCCTCTGCAGACAACTCCTCGTCGGGGACCCAGTCCCGTCCTTCTACTCCCCCCAACTCCATCTCCCCCATGGAACGCGAGGCGTTGCGAGCGGCATATACTATCGCTATGCCGTCACCCCTTCATAAGACAGCATCCAAAAAAGCGGTGGAAGCCGAGAACGAAGAGCTTCGCAACCTTCTCAAGGTAGCAGGGGTCGAGCTCGAGCGAAACCATGCACAGATGGCACTGATGCAGCGGGAGAACGCAAACATTCGTCAGCAGCTACACGCCAAGAAGACGAAACGAAAGCGGACGTACACGACCGGAAAAGCACGACTAATGACCAGCGAGGAGATGATGTCAGCATTGCTGGACGACCTACACAAGAAGCAGATGGGGGAGCTCCACTCCGAGCTGAAGAAGAAGCACTTCCCCGATATTCGAGCGGCGATCCGCCAGGTGGAGAAGGACGGCAAGGCGGCTGCCAAGAAGGCAGAGCAGGCAGCCAAGACGGCGGCGAAGGAGGCGGAGAAGGCGGCGAAGGCGGCGGAGAGGAGGGCGAAGGCGGCGGAGAAGGCGGCGGAGAAGGCGGCGAAGGCGATTGAGAAAGCAGCTGCAAGGGCACGCGGACGTGGACGGGGTAGGGCCCGTGGTCGACGAACTGGCGGGCGCGGGCCTCGGGGTAGTGGGCGAGGTCGGGGGATGGCACCGGGAAGCGACGAGGAGGAAGAATTCAGCCCAGAGTCTTCGGAATCCGACGAGAATACTGACATTGACATACCAGTACCCAACGCACTTCCCGACCCCATTCCAGCATCTTCAGACGAGGATTCCGATTTCGACGAGCAGGTGTTGGACGAGGATCCCATTCCCAGCGCGATAGGCCGCCTACCGCCGATGCAAGATGAATCCGATGAAGAAGATCTGGAAGAGGAAGAAACTGGAATCGTGTCTTTCAACGGGCACCGATGGGAGTCTCGCTGCAATCTGGAGTTCCAGGTGGTGTGACGTCACCTGGGAAGCCTTGTCCAACGTCAATGACTGCGCTGCGATGGAGGAATATCTGGCGCACCGTGACATTGACAACCCACTGCGCTTATCCAGGCGTAAATTTCTAATTAACCGCGCGCTCAAGTCGAGCAATGAGTAGTTTGAGGTATCCTAGAGGCCCAGTGTATCCCCAGAAACAGTCTATGCCACTTGCAATTGCGTGACGAAAGCAGAGCGAACGGAAAATGGCGAATGCATGGGAAGTTCCCACGCCTGGCCGGCTGCCTAGTTTCGGCCGCTTTTGGACTTGCTGTCGCAAAATATTCGCCAAGCCATCATCACTTCATCAAATCCGGCACGCCGGGCCTCATTTCACTCATAGGATGCTAGCCTACATTCTAGAGCCCCACAGCATCTGAGGGCTCCGTCTATCCATGATTTATGTCCACAAAACCCCCAAGGTGGCCGGTTAGCCGGTGGGAAATAGTATGGGCATCTGCGTGCGTCTGCGTCAACAGCATCTTGCTGCATTTATACACGTCAAGATAAACATCGTCATGGACTGAAAGGCACAACAGATTAGATGAGGCCCGAAATTTAAGGATGCAATGACGCCGGACGCACTGCGAAGAACATGGAGAGTGAGTAGAATGTGAAGGATTGAGGAATGAATTTTGAGCGGGACGTTTATTAGATAATTTACGGATCGAGAGCATAGCATCCTGGCAGCGCGCGGCCATCTACAAGACTTCAGTATTAGGATTTGCAGCCAGAGAAACCGCGTCAGACGGGGCATCACTAAATAAGAGCACTTACGCCACAAGTCACAGCGTCCCGACTATTATACATGACAGAATAAGTCAAAATGTGCTGTTGGAAGACGGTAAATTGTCACGCACGGATCATATAATTCTTTGTGAGTGCATCGGTGAGCACCTACAGCTACAAATCGTAACCAACGATATCTGTGCATGATCAAACTCATGTACCGCTGCTTGTCTTCGAGGCGAGCTTGCCTCACACCGATTCAAAATGATTTCTTCCGCAGTTAGGACAAGCGCTACTGTATTCAAAAAAGCCGTTGGACAAACGAAATCGCCCCAGACATACAAATAGTATTGAACGATCTTGAACCTCCATGATAAGACGGAGTGAACACCAGGGAGGGTTGGGCTGAGCGCGGAGGAAAGAGGCGTGGAACACAACTGAAGAAAATGATGGAAAGATTCTTTGCCGCACATAACGAAGTTATTTGCGGAAACATGAACCAGCCTACTAGTTGGTATATTACCAGGAGAAATCAGATTTTTGCGTGTCATAGATGAAGGGAAGTGCCGGTCAAGCAGAATAGCTTGTATTCATGAGCACAGACGTCTGATTCAAGCACTTTTGCGGGCTATCCGATGTGTGGCCAGATAACCTCCTGTTCTTGCCAGTGGGGGCGATACGAGAGTCGGAGAGATATAAACGCTTGAGTTTCAGGGCTAGACTTTGGTTAGAGGGCTGCTCTTGGCGGAAAGCTAAGCCTACAGTATGATCATATCCACCGACCAACTCTGGGGAGGAGTTCAGAGAGGGCCTGCCATGCAAACGGACGGACGCGTGTTAGGGCTCAGGACTGGGTTCTCCTAATGTGCTCAATTGTGTTCGGGTATGGGCTGGTGTGCTCAGATGTGCTCCGGTACGCTCCCTTTGCTTCCTTTGCTATTCAATTGAAATCAATTCCATTTCACGCTACATAATATACATAAATGGTACTAAGACCGACACAGCCAAGCCGCCGGCAGCGTGCCAGGAAGGCGATGCAAGGCCCCATAGTCGGATAGGCGCGCGGAGATCTGGACCGGAGAATAAGCTGAGGATGAGATGGAATCAGGTCGGGAAGAGCTTACCATCCCATCTCCGCTGCCGTTGCCAGGGTCTGTTATGCTTCTCACGTGAATGGTTGATCTGGGAAGAGAAAAGAGCAACGGTCAGGGGCGGAGGAAGGAAAGGAGCGAACGAGGTGGTGGCGGGAGGATGTAACGAAGGCATACAGTGAGGGAAGGACAGGAAGCGGGGGTGGCTGATAGATTGATAAAGTGCACGGGTGGCATGGAGATATGGTAGATGGACACGCGAGGACACGTAGTCAGCAAAGGGACAAGAAACGAAGTCCGAGAATCGGAAGGGGAACAGGCAGGCAAGGAACATAATGTGACGAGTGCATGGAGGGAGACATAGTAGTACTATGATCGCGGAGTACGAGGAATGTCATGGAGAAGAACGTAGCGAAAATATAGAGCCGCGAAGGGGAAAGATTCAGTGAGCACCGCGGCAAAGAGGGGTAAGGGGATGTACAGTAAGATAGCAGTGGCATAAAGGGGGATGCAATAGAGGAGAGAGTAATGGTAGGCGGACGACGGTTTGGATAACGACCATTGGCCGACGATTTGATGTACGAGCGCGAAGGCGGACAGTAGCGAGAAGCGATAGTGCTAGTCGTCCAGGGAACGGAGAACGCGAATTCCAAACGCGGGCCACGGGCATGGGTCCGACGTCGAGATCCCATCTACCAATGGCTGGTCAATCTATCAATCCACCCCACACCCCAGTCCGCGCGTAGGAGGAGCAGCACCCAACATAGAAGAGTCGATACCCCCGGTATAATCCCGCCCGGGTCGACAACGAACAAGAAAAACGAAGTTGAAGGTTAGAGAGCGGATGACGTCATCCGTGACCAAAAAGGAAGGCGAATCGAGGTCGATGTCGAGAGTGCGAATTGAGGGAAAGGAGGGTCTGGGGGATATGGGGCAGGACGTACGAATCCATGGTCAGTAAAATCTGAAGGAGTGAAGAAATTGCTCAAAGAAATCGTCAGCATTGCTCACTCCTTTTGCAAAAACAGAAAGCACGTACCACTCCTCATCGGTAGGGTTAGATTCACATATACGTATGGCGGGCACAGCAGAATCCGCGGTGGCGACATGGGCGTGCTGTGTACAGAGGAGCGGGCGGTGTAGGCGCTGGACGGCATGCCGGCGGTACTTGGGGTGCGTCGTACTTTGCGGTGGCGACGTAATTCTACAAGGGAGCCATGTACGCCGATGGCTCAACACGATGTGACCCGGGTGCGATTCGCGGCTGTAGGAACGACGCTCCGCGCTGCTTGGCTACGCACTATATGCCCACGCCTCCCACTGCCGAGAGAGACAGGAACGGCCGTGGGAGCGGTGACGGTCGTGCGTAGGGAAGGAAACAGTGGCTGCTGCGCGCACGGCGGTCCACGAGGGAGAGGAGAGCCGCGCTTGTTCCATATCCCGTTGACAGACCTGGTATTGGGGCACCCGGGCATTTATTCAAATCTGCTCGAGTTGCAACATACTATAATGTACTTCACTACATTACGACGTCATCTCACAAAGAGCTAATGCTGGCCTGAGCAGTTAGTTAAGAGGGATATAATGTGTCTCGAACCATTAGAAAGACGCTGGACAACAATCCTGGTAAAGGGTTGAAGTGGGAAGTCGCTAATGGAGCAATCGCGGAAAGTGCCTTACCATCCTGGAAACGGATTGGGGCTACTGCACATCCCTGACTAAGGGCCTATTACGAGGGAACATCCTTCTGAACCAGAGGGATCATTTTGGGCATCATCTGACGTCCCCAGAACTGCCAAGAGAGGACTGGACTTGGTCGATCTACCGAATGACTAAGGAACTGTACTCGGGTACTAGGAAGCGGCGGCTATCACGATTTTCAGACAAATCACTTAAGCGGTTCAAGGCGGAACCATTTGAGCGGATGGTTACCAAGGAGGGTAACGGAGTGCTGACGAGGAGGTCGGCTAAAAGTTGACATATCAACAATATCCCATCACGATCGTTCTAAGCGATGTAGATCTTGACTCATCGCTAAGCTCGGCTCGTTGATGTTTCTTATAAATCTCTCTCAATTTTACTAATCGCTTGATATCCGACAGGAGTTCATCGGCTAGCTGATATACCACTAGTCATATACCCTGAACCCTATTGCACGTTTATATCTGTCTCGTTTATATTTAGAATCCTGTAACGTATTTAAGTGGATGGTTATGGGAGGAACGCCAGTGAATCTCACCCCACCTGTTGGACGCGAAGTTACTAGACTTCACGCTTAACCGGTAGAGTAGTCATTCATTCGGAGACACCCAGAAGCTATACCAAGTTTCGTTTGTTTTCCCTGTTTGAATATTATCTGTGTTGGATTTGGATCTTTATAAACGACGCGTGAACATATTGGATAAACGGAACGGACGCGTGGAATATAAGGAAACGGATCAGACTTGACAATTGGCTGTAATCTCGCAAGGATTAAGCAATCGCGGATACTATTTGGAATCGGGACTCATAAGAATCACTTGCTTTAAGCATCGGAGTATCATCTCCAAACCTAGACCCACATCATACAAAACCGTTGAACATAAAATCTCGTCTGTCTATCGCGATTGCGCCTAGAACGGATTCGAGCAAGTTTATCTATACGATTTGTAGACCTGTAAAGTCTTGCTTCTCAAAGAGAACTAGAGTTCAAATTGCCACAATCTATACTGGATTGGAACCCCGAACTTGCACGAGGACTATAGTGTTTGAGTTGTTATAGTTGCAGTATCGAACCGCGTATTCATTTACAAGGTTTGTGTTGTGGTTATTTCACCGCTTGCCCCATAGTCAGCGTTTCATCTGGAGCCCACCGCGAGGGGTTCATTTGACTTTACTTCTCAAAGTAAAACTTTGTCAATTGGTCTATAAAGACTTGGAAAATTTGTTGGATCCCGCATTTCTAGACTTTCAAAGTCTTCAGAACTATCGAGAACCCATTCCTTGAGTCTCACGACTTGAGAAGGACGTAAACCGTCAGTTCATTCTCTTCGGACGAAGTACCCCTTCGTCCTAAGATTTCTGCTACGGCAGAAACAAACGAGTTATCATCAGAAGGCGAACTTGAACCTGAAACACCTGGTTTTCCTAAACCTTTACCTCGTCGATCCGAAAGGCACAACACACCAGTTGTCCTTCCGCCTCTACCTAGTAGAAAAAGGACTCCCAGTGCAGCAGCTCTAGCAAGAGTAAAGTCGAAAGACCGAACTTTATCTCGAGCAGCGGCATATAAACAGTTACAGTTAGCATCCGCGGATACTCAGTCCGAACCAATTCAATCGAGTTCGGATCCAAGGGTCGAACTAGAGGGTCTTATTGAACCTCAAGCTTCTCAAAACTCGTCCCAAACCCTACGTTCAGAATCATCTCTATTAGAAATGGCAGACGGAGCGAACCCAGCACCAGTTGGTGGAGCCAGAGTCGCGAGCTTTAAAATTCCATACGCGTGGGATAATAATGCTCCTAAGTTCACTACGGATGATCATGAAGACCTCATGACATTTGTTGATCATGTGAACCAGATAATGGAACACGCCGGCGTTACAGATGATGCTGAAAGGAAGTTGCATTTTACGAGTTATCTTCCTACAAAACGGAAGGCAACTTGGAGAGCGCTTCCTACATACAAAAATGGAACTTATGAGGAATTCCTCAAAGAAATCTATCTTAGCTATCCTGAGATTAAATCAGAGAGAGCGGGTACCATAGATCTTCTCCAGAAACTCTGCAAGAGGAACCGGGGGATCACTGTGAAGGAAGAAGGTCGTCTTAGACGTTTCGGAATAGAATTTCTTACTGAAGTAAAGAAGCTCTTGACCGCTCCTGTTCTAATTACGAACCAGATCGCTTGCGATTTCTACTACGAGACGTTGGAACATACCTTTGCGACAACATTAAAAATGTCCATAGAGAGTTCTGCTCTTCTACGCGCTCAAATTCCTGCTTTACTCGTACCCGCGATTAATCCAGCGAATGCAGCAAACACGGGAGAGTCTCGAGTTGAAGATCCGATAGATGTTGCGGATCTTGTGAAATTAGCAGAAACTTTGGCTAGGAGTCAAAGTAGATCGGCTTCTCTCTCAGTTGGTACAAAAGACGAGATATCTGTTAGGCCTCTCAGTTTTCCAACCACAAAAGTCGAACCTTATGAGGAACAGCTGGAGGAAATGAACGGCGCTATTGCGCAGTTAAGGGATCAATACGTATTGAGTCAGAAAGCGAGTGAGCAGCGTCACAATGAGGTTCTTAAATCTCATAGTGAAGTTCTCAAAACGTTGGCACAATTCGCGAAAGACCCGCCTCCACACATGAACAATAATCGTTCAAATTACGCGTACAACACGCAAGGCCCGAGTCGACCTCAGTATTCGAGAGACCGAGAGCCTACGAAGGATCATGATTGCTATTATTGTGAGGAATCAGGACATTTCTCGAGGGAATGCCCTCACAAAATAGAACACATCAACAAGGGTTGGTTAGCATTCGCGGATGGTAAACACAAATTGGGTGATGGCAATTATATTCCGTCAGGCAACGGTACTCAGAAACAGAGGGTAGACAACTATTGGAAAAACAAGGCAATCAGCCAGAACTGGGTTGGTGCCCCGTATGACTTCGAAGCGTACAAAGAAGCGGGAAGGCCTATGGATTTCCATGAGACGGCTATGGACGAAATTAGAACGTTGAAAGTCCAGCTTGCAAAAGCTAGACAAGTAAATATTCAAACTTCTGTCCCACAGGTGGTTCAACCCACCTATATGGCTCAAACGCAACCAACCGCGGTTATGCCGTCAAACTTTGATTTTGGACAAGCCTTTCAGACTTGGATGATGAAAAGTATGGGTTCGGGAGAGTTACCTGCTACGCAGGACCAGTTTGCAACGACTAGGACCGGGTTAAAGACCGGTACCTCGCCCAATCCAAATTTCTGAATGGTCCTAGGATTGAGGCAAAGGCTCGATTTACGAGACCAGCTAAGCCTCCTGAGGACCGTAATGAAGCTAGTTTAGCAAACTCTAGAAGGGATTGGAGGGCTAGAACGGCTGAGATCACAGAAAAGGAGCGGGATTTGGAGAGAACGTCTGGATTAAATCGGAATGGAGCAATCGCGAATACTGTTGAATTACCGTATCGCAATGTTCCACCGGTCCAGTCGACCTCAGAAGAACCCACACCTATTCAGGGTGAAGAAGAGGCTGAAATGGAGGAAAGAGCCTACCAGGTTCGAGCTCCAGTACAACGGGATGGGATAGGGAGAAAGTTGACCGATCAAATACTAAGTTCTGAAGTAACTTTGGAACTCAGAGATTTGGCGAGCGTTTCTCCTGAAGTTCGAGAAACGATTAGAAGGGATCTAACGAAGTCTCGAAGACCTGTAAAACCCAACCATGTGAAGCAAGTCATGTTCAAAGAGGAACAAGACGTCTTGCCTTTCCTAGATGAGGAGGAAGACTTGAAACTGGAGTATGACGCACTCAACTTGAGCGAGTTGCCGATAGTCTCGTCAGTATTTGTTACCACAATCGCGGATGGTGATATCCCTGTGGGTTCGGTAGTAATACCGGACCCCTACGTACAATATTTGGAAAGTTTGGCTCCTGGCGAGGTACCTAAACAGGTATTCGTCGATCCAAAGCAAATATACGTAGCAAGGGATTCAGCCCATCTCCGAGTGGTCTTCCCAAATATCAATACGCAAGGCAAGGTAGAATCTATAATGGATTCAGGGTCTCAAATAGTCTCGATTTCGCTGGACCAAGCAGCGGAGTCAAGATTAACTTGGGATCCTGATATACAGATCTACATGCAAAGCGCAAATAGGTCGTTGGAAAGATCAGTGGGTCTGGCAAAGAACGTACCGTTCACATTCGGAGGCATAACTGTCTACCTGCAAGCCCATGTAATAAGGGGTCCAGCGTATAAGGTTTTACTGGGGCGACCCTTTGAAGTCTTGACCGAGTGCCAGATAAATAACAGTCGCGATGAATCTCAGACAATTACCTTGAAGGATCCTAATACGGGCAAGCGCTGCACAATGATCACCTTTCCGAGAGGAAAGGAATCAGAAGGCAAGTCTAAAATCCCGGATAAGGAAGAAGAGGAACGCTTAGGACCGACTGCTGACCCAGATATGGTCAATCAGGGTTTTCGCCAAGCTTCGATGAATTAGTACAGTTGCAAGAACGAGGAGAAGTGGCGTTGAAACTCGGATTTAATGAGAAGCAGGAAATGGAGATTCTTGGATATTACCTGCCTAAGGAAAGGACATTCTCTGAATACGAGGTTCAGGAAGCCTACCTTAGCGCATCTAAGAATTCGAAGGATCTGAAGAAAGATAAAAGTGCGGCAACGCTGTTTAGGGAATTTAGGGAGCGTCCTAGGGACAAGAAAGATGGGAAACCTCAGAGATGTGATATCTTTACATGGAGTCAATCAGAAGGGCCAGCGGGTCAGACTGAAGATTGTCCGCGGAAAGCTAGCGCAGATATGGGGGTCCACGAGTCCTGTAGGAAGAGGAGCTCGGATACAATGCATGTGTTCTCGCAAGAAGGATCTTGTAGTTGCCAGGAAAAGATTGGATTCGTCGCTGGCGAGCCAATCAAGCCAAAAGTCGAAAATAGAGCAATCGCGGATGCTCCTTTTTCGGTGTTCGCTGGAAAGAAATACAAGCCCGTCGGGCTTAAAGTTCGTCCGGTGTATACAGAGCTACCTGAACAATATAGGATTAAACGGAAGATCACTGGAGACCCATTAGCGGAGCTACCTACGCTTAATCCGAATCCAGGAGATTTCGTTCCTACTGGGCGTTACACAGCGGAACGTAAAGAGATTATTGACTCGTTACACGAGGGCGATTTCCTATGGCCAGAAGAGAGGAAACTCATGCATGAGTTGATGATGGTTCAAGAGAAAGGATTCGCCTGGAATGATGATGAACGAGGGAGCTTTAGACACGATTTCTTCCCACCGGTTGAATTTCCTTTAGTGGAACATGAGACTTGGGTAGAAAGAAGTATACCTATTCCCCGAGGGCAGTTAGAAGAGTTCTGCAAGATCATAAAGAAGAAGATTGATGCTGGCGTATATGAACCTTCCAACGCCTCGTATAGGAGTAAATTCTTCGGTGTAGTAAAGAAGGATGGTAAAAGCATCCGTTTGGTACATGCGTTGGAACCTTTGAATGCGGTCACTATTGCCCATTCAGGAGTACCACCAGCTACGGACGAACTAGCAAATCATTTTGCAGGACGCGCCTGTGGAGGGAGTCTCGACTTATACTCAGGATATGATCATCGAGATATCGCGGAAGGTTCCAGGGATTTTACTACCTTTCAAACGCCTTTTGGGGCATTGAGATTAGTAAAATTACCTCAGGGATGGACGAACTCGGTCCCTATCTTTCACGACGATGTGACATATATCTTGGAGGATGAGATTCCGCATGTAACAATTCCTTACATCGACGACGTACCTATCCGGGGGCCTAGTTCGAGGTATCAGGATAAAGATGGGACATTTGAAACCATCCCTGAGAATAAGGGCATACGACGATTTGTCTGGGAGCATCTCCAGAACGTGAACAGGATAGTTCAGCGTTTAAAATATTGCGGTGGAACCTTTTCAGGCGCAAAGTCTATTATATGTTGGGATACTTTCCCAGTTGTGGGGCATATCTGTTCATATGAAGGGAGACGGCCTAGCGTTGATAGAATTGGTGTAATAATCCGCTGGGGCCCGTTAAAAGATGTCTCGGGTGTTAGACAATTCTTGGGTACGATTGGGGTCCTCCGTATGTTCATAAAAGACTACGGGAAGTTATCTCAGCCTATAGCGAAGTTAGTTCGAGGAGATCAAGAGTTTGTGTGGGATAAAGAGCAAGAGGACGCGATGAAAAGGCTTAAACAAGCAATCGCGGAAAGTCCTGCACTACGTCCCCTCAACTACGACATCGATACGGACATAGTCCTAGCTGTAGACACGTCATGGATGGCTGTGGGGCTTCAAATTTATCAGATGGACCTGATAGATAAGTTCAAACGACACTATGCGAAGTTCGCTTCCATAACTCTTAACCGGAGGGAATCGAGATTTTCTCAACCCAAACGGGAGTTATACGGACTAAAGAGAGCATTAGAAGCGATGCAATACTGGTTATTGGGGTGCCGGAGACTTGTAGTAGAGACGGATGCGCTCTACATCAAGGGCATGTTAAATAATCCGGGCATGGGTCCTAATGCTACGATAAATCGCTGGATCGAACAAATCTTGATGTTTCATTTTAAATTGAAGCATGTGAAAGGAGCTACCTTTCCACCAGACGGCCTGTCCAGGAGAGAAGCTCACCCGAGTCTCACCTAACGGCAGGAGATGCATTGTCACCAATGAAACCACGCCCGAAGTTACTATAGAGGCTGCTCATCTGTTGCGGCGATCCACCAAAGACGACCTGGTATGTTCCAGTCCCTGACGCGCTACAAGAACTGACTAATTTTTACATGCTGCGCCGCCTACCTCACTCGCAGCTGACCAAACTCGAGTTCGTGTTCGGTCTCAAGTTTCGCCAGATGCATATCGATACCACGCGCAATTTGGTTTATTGTACGTGTCCGCACAGCTTCGTACTCAGACACTGGACTCACTCATTTCCCATGGCAGTCAGAGTCGATCAGCACCGGTCATTCGATAACACAGGATTCTTGTTACTTCCTGAACGCGATGTCATCGAAATAATCCAAGACTTCACGACCAACCGCAAAGGAAGAACATACAAACAGGTATATTCCCTTCAGTTCTCCTGCGATCTGTTTTGCCCACCGTGGTCCAGGCTCTCACACGGTCCAAATTTAAATATCGGTTGGTGCCTCTCCAACTGGCGAAAGACGGCCATGGCGTCTTCCGGCGTCAACTTCCTAACGAGGCTGAAAATGCCGCCTACGATCAAATCTTCCCTCTCCTACCTGGCTCCTCTCTTCCTGTAATCGAATCTCACGCCAGCCCATTTTTCATCATCACCAACGCAGGGCTTAAGCTATCCATGCACTCCAACCTTCTACCTGATTTTGTGACATCTAATTCCGATCTGCGTACGGACATCGCTTCTGTTATTTTTCTATGGGCACAATGGTCATCTGCTGAGGTACCAAAGGAGTGGACGACCTTTCCATACCAACGCTGTAGTGGCGGTAGTGGCCGTGGGACGCGAAGAGGCTCCTCGGCGCTTGGCCGTGACGCTTCACCATCGTTTGGTCGGCGTGACGCTTCGCCATCGTCCGACCGCCGTGGAGGCTCCAATCACTCTGGAAGAGGTACAGGTCGGTCTGGCGAGACGCGGACCGCAGGTGACCTTCCGGACCTTCAACCAGATGATCACAGTGATAGCATGGGGTCTGAACTCCTTACAGAAGACGCAGTCCAATCTGTGGCTTGTTTGGATCGGACAGCTTTTCTCGAGAAGTGGTTGCACGGAGATCATGGTTCTGCAGATATGTACGTGCTCGCTGCGCAGCCCCAGCACTTCATACTCATTGTTTCCAGTCCAGGCATTGAGATATAATAGCTAGCTTTATCGTAATGTAGGGATATTCTTAGGGTTTTAGCGCGGTCTGGGTAGTCACAGGACACATTGATGCTTTCTTTTCTGCCACTCGTTTATGATGACGCCCTCTTCCACTCAACCCTTTTTATGCTACAAGATGCGCCTGCGCTCCGCTCTGGCGACGGGAACCACGCCGGGGTATGTGAAATCCCTGATTAGCGTTGGCGTTCCCTAAATCGAGCACGGCTGTTGGGCCGATTTTTCTACTTACACCAAGACGCCCATGCTCCTCAAGCGACGTGTTTGGTTACATCGTCAGTACCGACTCGTTTTGCCCACCGCTGTGCTCGTAAGTGATTCCTTTTCTTTCCCAATCACTGATGATTCCCTTCTGTTTCTTTAACCTTCAGATCGGCCGCCATTCCATCAAGGTCCTCCGGGTCTGTCCCGCGCATCCCTCCCCTTCAAATAGACCGTCCGCCGTCGAGCTCTCTTTTAGCGTATCAATTGGCCTTCTTTTCTTCCTTCCAAATGCGCAACTTCCTTACTATTCTGCATTCTCTTTGTCCCTCATTCTGAGCTCTGTTTCTATGCTAATTCGCTCACGCGGCACCCAGGCTTCTGGGACTTCATCCACGCGGTATCTCTCGTCTCCCATAGAGACCTGCCACCACCTTCAGCCAATTGCCCGTTAGCTTTGCCATTTACCACTCCTCCTCGTCCCACATCGCTTTCTCCTTGTCGCTCTCTGGTTTATGGGTGTTTTGGCAATCGCAACTGCTCACAGTCCTCTGGGAGTAGGAATTACGATCGGGTGCGAAACGACTCCGATCGGGGTGAATCGGGTTGAAAGAGACCAAATCTATGGCGGTTCGGCGGGTTTCTTGTGGGTTGGCCGCTCAGTCTTGTCCGGACAATGCCCCTCAGTTGTGCTCTTACTCACCGTCTCAAAATCCCCTCACCGATTCGCCTGTGGATGGAAGTATTTTCTATGCTATCCATTTTGAAAGAGCTCTCATTGCGCTTCATGATTTATCACGGCTTGCGATTTGCAAGACTCCTCGTCTGTCGTCCGCACGATGTGGACGCCGGCGGGACTAGCGTCTGTACCTCGGTTGCGACGCGGTCTATGGGTCCTGAAAATCAGAAACTTCTTTAAGACAAGGATGAGCATGACACCTTCACAGGTAGATTTCTCGCTCATTGTTGTCTAGGCAAGGCACGCACGACCTTCACTAGACTCTCCTCGCACCGCTATCCCACACCATTCCCCAGGGCCTTCCTCCTGGTTCCTCGATGTACCCTTCTTTGCCTATTAATCACCACCCACTGCCCCGCTTTTCTCCCTACCTGTTCGTTGTTCCGATTCCAGAATGCTTCCACCCCTCCTGACCGTCACGTAATCCTCACCGCTATTCCTCATCTTTCTCTCGACTCTCACAGCGGCGATCCGCGCTCTTTGATGAGCCACGTGCAACTCCTCCTGTCTGCGATTTTTGCGTTTGGTCTCCGCCAATTCAGACAACTTCGCGACTCACGTGGTAGAGCATCGACTTCCGCGGTTCAGGCCTCGCTGCAGGTATCCTCCCCACTCCAAAACTGGTTATCTTCTCTCGAAAGCCAAGGACTATGCCCGCTCACAGTGCGCGTCCAAGTTCTACCTCTCTGCTTACATCTTTTCGCAAGTTTCCGGCGGTGAGTCATGTTGCTGCTTCTTCTCCCTCCGCCCCTCCCATCTTATTGCTCACCTGCTTCAGATTATCACCTTAGACCTGATACAGGGTGTCTGGCGATATACGACTCGCCATTTATCTCGCGACCAACCACCCCACAGGTCTAGGACGGATGAGATGATAGCATTCGGGGCTGCTGGTTCGTCCTGTTCGTCCTCTTTTTCCCTTGTTCTTCTACTTTCCTCGAGGTAAATTCTCCACGCCGCATCTGCAAAAGGATAATGAAGTAGCAGTCGGCTCCTTACTTTTTTTACATTGCCCATATTCTTGAAACATTTTCTTCTCCTTCCCTGGTTTCGTCTTTAGGCCAGTGCTAATTAAGCGCTGCCCACCCAGTCTTCTTGGGCTGACCCGAGCTGACTTTGAACATCGCGTCGCGTAACCCCGAGCGTTCCAGGCTCTCCCGCGTGCACCCCGGACGATATTCCCAACACGTATACGTTTGTCTTGAACTCCAGATCCAGGACGCCAGCAGGACGCGCGAAATGCGGTTGTCTCATTATCTTCTAGACAGAAACCCGACATGCGCCGATGCGACCGCCGTCCCCCACTCTCACTGGCCAAGACAGCGGAAGATCTGTTACTGGAGGACCTGGCATTTTCCGCGCAGCCTAAAAGTGAATGTCCCTATATTTTCATCTGCGAAAAATCAGACAATGAAGATTTTTTACTCATCAGCGATAGCTGAACTTCATGCGGACCTTTCGTGCATGCATTGTGCCCGGTTCATTCAGCCCATGCTGCTCAGGTTCGCCGCGTCCGGAAGATTAGAGGGAATCGTTCACTGACATCGCCATGGGACTGGCGCGCGAATTGTATATTGGACCCAAGTCAGTGAGGCTGTTTCCCTTTTCCTTCCTTTCTTCCAACTCGTTTCTGATCGAAGTGCCAGCAGCGTCCTCCCTCTTCGTATATCACTCAAATCCCAGGTGCCCGTGGCTACGACGTGCTCGGTGATTCTTCCTTCCATCTCCTTGATGTACAAGGACTTGTACGCAACCTTTCATTTCGTCTGGAACCTTTGCGCTTAACTTTTCAATTCGTGTCTCTATCTTTCTCATCCGTGATTGTGGGTCCACAATCAGATTTTGGTTTTAAGGAGCTTTTTGGCCAAAAATCCGGATTCTGGGTTTAGTAGGGATCATGGATATCTCCCAAATTCCGGCTGGAATCCGACTAGTATATTCTCTCCCCAAAACGAAGCACCGTTACATATTACTGGTCCAAGTATCAAGCCGTTTCCCGAATATTCCTATATTCGCACGGTTGATGCTAGTCTTGGTTCAGCTTAGTGTTCTGTATGTAAATGTAGCAGGGCGGACAATCAGCTGTCGCTTCACCGGGAAACAAGAGCCAGCTTTATAGTGCTTTGTAGCGCTGCATAGCGCCATAGTTGCCATAGGTACATCCCCGCTATGCAGCACTATGGAGTGCTATGCAGCTCAAGCCAGCCGCGTATATCCGTTACTTATTGCACCACTCGCTCGCTCCTCCTCCTCGTTCTCCCTCACGTCCACCCAATAATAGAAGCAATGAAACAGATATATTACTATGATACGAGGGTTAGGTTAGGTTAGGTTAGGTTAGGGTTATTAGACAGAAAATCCCAGGTTAGGGATGGCTATAAACCCTAGGATTGGGTTACAGGCCATTCCTGCTCCCAATTGGGTCAACAGGGCACTGCTCTCTGAAAGGGACCCCAGTCTCTAGGTGCGGTGTAGCATTTGATTTGCCATGGAACCGTGGCGGAATGGTTTCGCCATAGGATACAGAGCGAGAGAGGCACAGGGCAGTGCAACATTGGGAGTGAGACAGTGGCGGAATGGTTCCGCCAGAGCACCGTCGGGACAGAGAGAGAGAGAGAAAGTGCTCTCGTGTTATCTGTGCTATGGAACCGTGGCGGAACGGTTCCACCACGGTGCACTAGTGGGATAGAGAAAGATAAGGGTCTGGTGTTTCTTTTGCTGTAGAACCGTGGCGGAACGGTTCCACCACAGCACCGGTGGGACCAAGAGAGGCACAAAAAATAGTGCTTCAGCCTATTCTGCGCTACGGAACCGTGGTGGAATGGTTCTGCCGCACTGCACTAGTAGGATCCAGAAGGAGAAGGGCAGCACACCCATGTTTCTTTTGCTGTGGACCCGTGGCGAAACCATTCCACCATGGGACACAGAGAGCGAGAGGCACAAAAAAAAGTGCTATAGCTATTCCGGGCACCAGCTTGACACTCATTATCAAAAAATCATGTTCTCCAAAAACTGTTCCCGCAACGATGCGGGAACGCACCGCCACCCGAAAAAAATTCCCGCATTGTTGTGATGAGGTTTTTTTTCGGGTGGCCGTGCGTTCCTGCATCGCGGTTCTTGGAGAACATGATTTTTTGATAATGAGTGTCGAGCTGGCCCCCGGAATAGCTATAGATTTCGCGATGTTTGACGCCGCCGCCGACTTCACGACCAGCGAGGTTGTGGAATACCGACGATTTGTACGTTCCAAATTGCTTGAATCAATGCTACTCTAATTCCTGCATTACAGATTTTTCCACTGTTGTTGGGTGATTCTACACATGTCCCCTTCTTCTCCGTCGAGGATGCGCCAGGCTGGATGACGGCGCGTGGTTCTGCGCTATACCAGGGGGTTAACCTAGCAGAGCATCTTGACCCATTGCGAGACCATAGGTACGCGTCACTGCGGCAGCTACGTGCATATCGAGAGCAGGTGTGTCATTTTGTGTTTCAATACAAATCCATTTGCTTCATTTATTGGCCTCTTCCAGGTCGTTGGCGAGGCCTATGTCAACCATCCCTTCTTTCAAGTTGATCGTGCAGAAGACTGGGTGGCTCCTGCGCCATTCAATACATGGATGTGGCTCATGCAGGAGCTGGAGGTGGAACGAGGGCGCAAGGTCAACCGCTCTGAGGCTGGCTCAATCCGTAGTTACACCCCTAGTTCGTCCGTTGCTGCCAGCACTCCTCGCTCTCGCACCATGTCGCTGGCGGGCCGCTCTGACCGCCTGTCGTGCTCACCGCGCTCACGGTCCAGCTCGGTGCATCCAAACTCTCGCTACAGCTACGGCACCTCATTGCCTTCGATGAGCTTTCCCAGGAGCGGGAGGAGGGGCAGGAGGAGTGGACGTTTTTGTTGAGTTGGCAGAAGGCAATCCAGGGGGAGCTGCAGGAGCAATTGAAGGTGGATCGGAGGCGAGAGGATTTGAAGACAGAGGTCAAGGTCCTTCGTCTTGAGATTGACGCTGAAAAGCAGAATCGTCGCGACTGGGTTTCTCGCCGAAGCGAGATTGACGCCAAGCTGCGAGAGCTTCGGACTGAGCCACTCAAAGGTGTTCAGATACAGGGGCGGCATACACCGATTGATTTCAACTCAGGTGGGCTGTGTTTCATTTAATTTCAGCTCCATAACTAATGCTTGGCCAGACGCACCGATCCCCGCCTCGATTGACAATTCCAACGACACTACCATCTCGGATGCGACAGGCAACTCTCGTTCGGACGAGCCCACATCCAAAATGACCCTGTACTTGACCGACACAGACACACAGATGGAATCGCATCCTGGTTTTGAGTTAGATCCCGAACTTGAACCCAACCACGAATGCGAGTCAACATTCATCTGGTCTCCTTCCACTCTCCACTCACCTGTTTCTCTAGTGTACAATGACAACACACTGCGGACGGATGACACCGACTCTGGTTTTGGACTCAATTTTGGTCTTGCGTCTACCACTCCCACTCATTCGGACAGCGACCTTCTGCAAATGATCACAGCCTCGGCCACTTTACCTTCTGTATCGGTGCCAGGTCCAGCTGTGCTCGCACTGGCCACCACTCCAGCAGCGCGCAGGCATCGGAGGCAATCTGTTGACGAGAATGACATTGTCGAGGGCAGTCGGCAGCGCACACAGTCTAAGCGGGCGCGTGGTGAGGCATAACAAATAGACAATGGAACATGTATTGCTTCTGAGAACACCAAAGTACACGAATATATCATGGCAATACCTCACCTCCACCGCATGCCTCCCCACTTGTGCTGCTGATTTTGTCTGCTGAAAACATCTCCGCATTCCGCCGACGACGTCGGAGAGCGCGTGAAGGAGCCAAAAAAGGTTAGGTGGATGTTACAGGATGAAAAGCAGGATTACACACTAAAATGAAGCCGTCCCGCTTCCTTGTGCACCCGAATCACATCCACCTTACGGTCCGATGCCGTGTCACAAGGGCACGGGGGCATGGGGATGCGGGCAGAAATGTGTAGAGGATGGCGCGGCAAGGGTCGGCACTTGGTCGGCACTTGGTCGGCACAGTGATGGATGATCACACAAATCAGATGCATGCCAATCCCACTCGCTGCCCGAATCCCACTGTGGAGGGCAAAATAATGGGATTCGCCATCAAAAATGGGACTGGGCGAGTCCCAGTCCCATTATTCTAGTATATACTCCTCATCGTTACAGACAAGGGCCTCTGGACGTTAACAAGAGTGCGATGTTCCTGAACGCAGAATTCAAGATCTGTGACGACAATCGGTGCTCCTCAAGTGCAATTAGCTCATGTCAAGGTGGATATCCCATCAACCCCGTCAAGTGAAGTATCAACAGTCACGTCTCTGCTCCTCTACCTTAATCTCCAAGTCTCCCTGGTACCATCAAGCTTGACGGCTCAAATCAAGTTGGCCAAGTACACCCTCTTCAAGCACTTCAAGAAAACTAGTTGCCCTCAATGACTTCGCTTTCTGGTATTCCGCACGATAATCAAGATTGAACACCCATATATTGTACTACTCGAATCTTCTTCTACCCGACCATCCCGTGTCTTGCGCGCGTTTAACTCCAGAACACCTAGGTGAGTCGCAGGAGTGATTTTTATTTGAATTTACTCTGATGTTTCTCTTCTCGCAGTGTTATTTCGCTAACGAGAACAACTAGACTTTGAGAGGTCGCAATTTCGATGCTGGTGAGCGCTGCTTCAACCGTGCGAAGCGAGCAGATTTTTCGCTGCTTCATCTTGACTCCAGCCCCCTGTGTATTTTCGATAGATTGATTGAATACAATTTTTTTCACCCATTCATTGTTTGTGATATGGCTGGATATTGCGAGATATTGCCCTCTACGAGCTTCTACTGAGCTGTACTGCGAGAGCTACTGAGTGCTACCAGACGCTACCGTAGCCACCTGCCAGGGCTACCAGGAGCTACCAGATTTTGGCAGGTGGCTACCAGGAGCTACGTAAAGGGGGACTTGTCTACCGGGTTACCACAGGTATTTACGCTACGGAGCACTACGTACCAAAGTCATTTTTTCCTGATGTTTGATACCCCACCACCCCCACCACTCTCTTTTACAGGGCATACCATTTATCCTGTAATTCCTACAGTATCACACTCCTCGACTTCCAGTACCTACTATGGCACTTTACTCACCTTGAATCTAATTGTTTGCTTTGTGACTCAGAGAATTTGCGGGGAGAACAAATTTGAGGTCAATTTTTTTTGCGGGGCGGGGTTAAAGTTTACGGGGCGGAGCATGCCGTACCGCGTAAAACAAATTGACATTGCGTGACTGCCTCTTCTTGGGGCGGAACTACCAAAATGAGTCAATTTGCGGGGCGGAAGTCAAAATTTGCGGGGCGGGAATAAAAGTGCAACCGGACCGCCATACGAACAAAGGTATCTCTCAGGAAGAAGGGGAAATGAAGCCTGAACGCAGGTGTTTCTATGTCGACACCGCACACACTGAGAACTGCATCAGCGTCTGGAACTTGCCTGAAGGACATCAGACTCACTCTCGCTAGAGCCACTAGATCGTAGACGTGCGTTACGCGAAGCAAATGTATTTTAAATGTGCTGCCTAGTCTAAACAGAATGCAACCAAAAGGGCATCATTACCGCAGGAGTTCTCTGGCTTTCTCGGCGAGATATTTGAATGCCACTGAGGACCATGTGAGTCCAGCGAGTAGCCAGTCCAGGACCTTTGACAGCCCGAATACCATCCATATCAGGCCCCAGCAGAGATATCGCAAGTAAGGTATGCCACCGGTTAGGCCAAACACAGACACCACCACCATGGGTGATATTTTGTACGCAGCTTCCCCGAGGAAGATTGCTAAGAATGAAATGGAGATCATGGCGAGGAGTAGGGGGAGCCTGGCGACGAGGGCGAAAAAGACATAGGACTCTGTCCTGTTGATGGAACCGTTCGCACGGATCTCATAATGATCTTGAGTGCGGCGCTGTGAATTGAGGTAAGATCGAGGAGGGTTAAGATCACACGTGGCGATCACCTTGAAGACCGGGGCCTTTGCCAAAGAAAATCTGAGGAGAACATAGACGTCGCAGAGCAGCCCCATACCGGTGGCAATGCTGCTCCCAGAAACAGTAATTCTAGTAACCTTGTCGATGGTGAATACAGAGTCTGGGGTTAATGCAAGGGCCGCTGTTTCGACACTGGAGACGCATTATGTTATAGAAACCACGGAATTCGGTATGACTTACGCGGCGAGACCGACAAGCTAAGGATGTATACATGAGATAGAAAAGCAATGCATAGAAAGGTCACGCACAACTCCCCCGACCTGGATCCACTCCTGTTGGACTTGTGTTTGAACGCGTTCATAGTCAGCATCAGATCTCGCGTCTTCCAGACTGTTCGAAACCGTGAACCGGGCGACTGTCCTCCGTAGACGTGACTGTACAGTCATGTTCTGTGTTGAAAAATACGCCGGAAGCAGGAGTGGTGCAGCTGCTGCGCCCTTTGAAAGGACATCCAGGGGCAGACCTGAGGTTATCACAGCACACCCCATCTCTTTCGTGTAGGAATGTGTCTGGTCTGTGCGGCATTCTCTTTGCATATCCTGGACCACGTAAAGCATAAATTCATCGCCGTTCAACATCTCGCAGATAGCAGAATTTGAGTACAATTACTTAGTTGGCAGAAGAAATTGCGCTCACCGATTTTGCGTTGCACATGTTCCAGCACGCAATAATGTCCCGGTGAACTTTGAGAAGATATTCTCGAAGCAATGGTTTTCCAGCAAGAGGAGTGCTTCCGCTCAGGGCACGCCAGTAATCTGTCATGCGTAATTATTTGAGGGACAGAAAAGATGACGTTGAAGTCACGCACAACGCATTCCTTTACTTTTCATGGAACAGGACCATAAGTAGAAGATATCAAGGGACGCGGGTGGCACTTACGAGACACAAGCATCCATCATCAAAGGCATGCTGATTTTCTGCGCAATGGCCCACATGATCCAGGCGTCGCCTTTCAGGCGCTCTGCCACAATATAGCCAGTCAAGTTGACAAGTTTGAGAATATTTTCATTGTATCCTTCACGAACTGTGGGGGCGATCAGCGTTTTCGTTTTGATAGAATATTTGGACTTACCTGAAACGTTGATAAAACTTGGCATTCCAATTCTCAGGCGTTTCGCAGCGTCTTAGAGGGATTCCACGTGGCTATCGAAATCATGCTGAGCCGCATTTTTTCTGTCTTCTTGATTGAGCTGGTTGTTCTTCCGGACCAGCCGGTCAAATTGAGTGAAGACAACGACTACAGGGACTGCGAGAATGGAAATACTGAGCGCGGTCTTCGCGGGACGGCTGCTGGCTCACTCTGATGCTCATGGGCAAGCTGAAGAAACTGTTCGTCTCCGGCCTCAAGTACCCGTCCACCATGGGTAGGAGTTTGGATGCAGAGCCTGATAATAGTTCAAACGTGGGCGGAAACTTAGATGGGAAGTCTACTCAACCAGACGGCATGCAGTTGATCTTTTAGTTCCAGCTGCTTGTCGCTTTTCGCAATAAGGAAATCTCGAACAACCTCGAATGTGTCCACATTTGCTGGTTCGAAATCTTTCGAATTGTGCAGGACGAAGCGTGGATTGGTTTCGGAGGTGATTTCAGAGTAAATATCCGATTCTCCCGGCGTGAAGTGCGAGACTTTCTACAGCGAAGGTGATTCAACGGGTAGTCAACTCCTATTGAAAGCGAGGCTCACCGTATCGTTGACTTTGAACACGTGGTTAATCAGGGACGACTTTCCCGCTCCTGCCTGATTTTCGGGCGAAGTTAGCTGCGGTGACTGAAGTAGGCAGGAAATCGTACCCTGCCGACTGATACGATCCGGAACCTGCCAGTCCTCGGACTCAGACTCGTTTGACCCTTTTGAAAACCTCTTACCGCTCGCACGCTTGCAAGATCTCCTCTACAGTGGATCCGGTTGTCATCGCTTGATCGAGCCCAGCAGCGATGGTTTCCACACAAGCCGAAGCTGTCTGCGGCACCGCGATATCTTCCCAGTTCAAGTCGACCGCACTACGCATAGATGAATCGGACGATATGCTGTAGGTGCGCGTTAAAGGGTTGAGACTTGGGGGATACGTGAATGGCGCACATAGGTAGAGGGGAGCTCTGTGGCGGAGACTGCTCTTCAGCTGGTGTCTGCGGATCCGCAGGATGCATATCTGGGCTGTGAGATGCACTTCGAAGGTGGACGCAGACTCGCGCCGTTGTTCTCCCATTGGCTTTGATATCGAGTTTGATTGCTGATACAGCGGCGTGAGCCAAATGCGTATGGAAACCAGCGAAAGTTACCACTGACCGTCGTTCGAGGAGCATAGTTGCAATAGCTCTCCGATGGTGGTGACACACTTGCCGAGGCACGTATGCGATTTCAGTTTCAGAGGGAAGGATGTGACGTGGTAGAGCAGTACAGTAATTATAGACGATGTTGAAAGCGCTGTTCTTCTCAAACATTGAGTCTGCGAGAACGGATACGAAGTGAAACTCGCTCACAGATTCGAGTCCTCATTCCACTTCGGTGCCAAGTCTCGCTTGATGACGGAAGTGGTCAAGATGTGAGATCCATCTTGGTCAATTTGGATATAAAGATTCGGGGACTTCCGACTGAGTAAGCTTGGATTCCAAGAGATGTCATTCGCATTTTCAACTGGAGGAGGGCTGTCAGATAGAAAAATCAAGAGCAAAGTCTTTGTACACCGACTGCGTAGCGAATAGGTCTGCGACATTCGAAGTGGATGAAAGGAGAGCGTTGACACACATGAGCAACGAGGATCGAAGCACCGGAGTCTGTACGGCTTCACCTTAGTGTTGCACTACGATCTATCAGCTGCCTCTGAGCAGCGGAGAGCGGTGATGTATGAAAACCGCTGAGCTAGAGGCCGTTCTGATACATCACCACAGCATCGTTCCCCCGGCCTTATTTCCTTCGCTAACGCTAGATAGTACTTCAGCCTAAATGGGACGTCAGCGATCACCCATCATTGTCGTCGCCATCAACAGCGAACACAAGTCGCGATCGTCGTGTCCGACGACGACCAGCAAGTCCCATAAAAAGTTTATCAAAATTGCGCAAAAAAAAAAAGAAAAAATTACAGTAGCAGTAGCTATATATTACGGGGCCTACACAGACTCGGATTCGTCTGAATGTACGCATAACGTCTATATACGTGAATTTACCGTGTAATGGGTCCTGTACAACCTCCGGCCCGCCTGCGCTCCTTGAAACGGCACCGAGCTACAGCCCAACGCAATGCGACTGACCGTGTTGAGCTCGGGCTAGGGGGACGGCGCGAAGAGCAGGGGGTGAGTGTAAGCCTGCGCGTGCGCCTGTGGTGGATCCGAGTTTGCCCGTGGCTCGGGGTACGCGGGCGCCGGTGCACATGCGCCGGCGGCGCGAGCGGGAAGGATACCGTGTCGCGCCGGGCGTGCGCATGGCCGAAGCGCGGTGGGTGGTGCTGCACGTACCCATACCCCACCGGCGGAGCCAGCACCGGCAACAGCGACGGCGGGAGCGCCGAGCGCGCGTGGCACGACGCGCTCAGCGAGCGCTTTTACATGTGCATCAGCGGGGGCAGCATCAGCGCCTGCCCCGGCTGCGGCTGCGCCTGGGACGGCACCGGCAACGCGTCGGGCGACGGCGGGGGGTGCAGCGCGTGGGCAAGGCGTGCGCGGCGTAGGGCGACGGTGGCGGCGGGTGGGTGTACGGCGA
Source organism: Mycena olivaceomarginata (assembly GCA_029378375.1). Classification (NCBI taxonomy): domain Eukaryota; kingdom Fungi; phylum Basidiomycota; class Agaricomycetes; order Agaricales; family Mycenaceae; genus Mycena; species Mycena olivaceomarginata. The sequence continues at coordinate 223,975 of JARKIC010000239.1, forward strand.
GCACGCGGGCGACGCAAGGGGGGGGCGGGGGGGGTTTGCGGTCGCGAACGGGGACTGATGTGCGGAAAAGGGCGAGGGCGGGGGTACAGCGACGCTAGGGCAGGCGAGAACGTCGGCGAGAACAGCGATGGGGGTGGGGGCGAGTGCCGCGCGGGCACCGGGCTGAACGGTGGACCGAGGCTGGGGAAGGCGGACACGGCGCTCGCGTCGGGTGAGAGCGGTGAGGTCGGGGTGAACTGCGGTGGGGCGAAGGCCGCAGCGCGCTGTCCGTCTCGTTATCGGACGACGCCCTCCCCGTCCCCGTCCTCATTCCGCCGGAGCGGGAGCAGGCGGATAGCCGCCGGCTACAGCCGACACAGACAATTTGCATACAAGGCCATCCTCCCAGTCAGAATTTGAGCATTTCTGGCAATTTGAACGAGAATTGGTGAGCTGCGAGCCCTCGATCTTGACGCAAGCAGAAAGCGGGGTTTTTGCTGAACAGAAAGTGCTGTAAAAGCAAGAGTAGAGTCTTGGACGTTTAAAGACGAAGTATTTGAGCGGGTGGTGCGATGGAATGGCAAAGCTGGCGAGTTTGGACGAAGATGGGGGTGGTGGAAAGCAGAAAGTGTCACGTTTGTCACCTCGGGTAACGCCTCCGAAGGCGCGGACTAACCCCCGAAATGGGCGCTTAACGGGCGCTTAACGAGTGTTCATCGTGAATTTAACCCAGTAAACGTCCTCGCCATGCCCAATTTACCCTTGCATCCATACTAGATATACCACAGAAGTGCTTCCGCAAACCCTCGGCAATTTCCATTGAATACTGCCACTCTGAAACTGAAATAAAGGATTTTTTCGCGAACTGATGTCTGTTTCAACCATCCCAATCCTCTAATCTCACAGTTTCCTCTTCCCTCGAGCCATCTAGGTCGTTTTGGGTGCTGGGAATAACTATCCAAACGTTGGTGGATGTGTAGATGACGGTAGCAATTGAAGAGACCAATGGTTGGTGTCGGTCAGAAGTCTTGGTTGAGAGCCACGCAGATAGCATTGCTAAACCAAGAATGAAATCTCGCTGAAATATCAGTTCGCGACCGATTTTGCTCCATCTCTTCAACAGTGTGTTCTAAATTCACAAAATAAATCGAATTGGAGACTTTAAAGGCATCGTACCCATATTCTGCAAGGTTTGGGGCATGTACAACGCCCAGTTGAATGGTAAAAAATTGTGCGTCAATCAGTTCGCGAGAGAAATCATCTCGCGAACTGATATCCGTTCGCGAGTTCGCGAGATGATTTTTTTGACGCTCGCGTTCAGCTGGATCTCGGTGGAATACTTGTTTGTTCATAGGCTTTATATTTCCATGTTCGAAGATAACTCATGCATTGAAGAGGAGGTAAGTATTACCAGAAATTTACAGAATAGGTGTACTAGTATCGACTAATAGAACAAGGAGTTACTTCGAAACTTGCGCACGCATGAGCACCAGTGCTTTCCAAGGTACTTCAGTAGGCATGGAAAGTGTGGAAATGGCATGCGACAGCGTGTAAGTCCCGGCGATCGGGAGACAAGTGGAAGGGGCGCGTGGTCACGCAAGGTACGGCGAGGGCAGGGCAGGCCGCACAGGACCGGCGCAACAGCGGCGAGCAGCAGGTGCGTGCGCAGCATTTGGGGTAGATCCCCAAGAACCTGCACAGAAGTGGGCCGGCACGCAAGCGGGTACGCATTGCGCGGTGGGGGCCAGGCGGAGGACGTGGGGTCAGTGCAAGGGGGGCGGGCGGCAGGTGTGGGCCCGGTGCCTGGGGAGCAACCTGAGGGACTGATTGCAGTCCACAAATGCGCTGGGTCAGGGCAACGGCGGCGGACGGGGTGCACATGCGCAGCATATGGGGAGCAATACAGGGAGCATCTTGCAGCCCTGAGATACGTCTGGCGCATGGCGTGGGCGGGCGTAATAAGCGCCGCGAGCCGAGACAGTGAGCGGAGGGGGCGGAACAGCGAACAGAGACACGGCAGTGGCGGGGGCAGGTAGCGCGCGCATACCACATCGTGCAGGAAGGTGTGTATGACCGCGGGAAGTGCGCTGAAGCGCGGGGTAATTTTCGGTGGGGTCGCAGCGGGCAGGGCGCGCGGTGGGTGACGCTGACACTTCGACAGCAGGTATTAAGGTCGCATGGCTTGGCTCTGGTGACTTTGTGGGAGGATTGGAGGCCAGGGGTATCCGGATGGGCAAATAGATTCCGGACAAAGCGAGACCAATTCAGAGCACATTCAAGAGCTGTGCTTTTGGGACATACCCCATGAAATGTGAAAGATACAAACTGCCGGCTTTCATCCCAATCGGCCCTCAGGTGCAGCTTTTGTGCAAAATTTGTCGCATTGCCGTGGCCAGTGCAGCGTGATTTCCGGGGGGAACAGAGGCATTCAAGGCTCAGAGAGCGAGATTGAGGTAGCTAGGGCTCGGAAGAATCACATAGAAAAGGCACCGAGCGAGGGCTGGGTGCAGAGGGCAGGGTGAGCCAGCGTAGTGGAGGACGATTGGCAAGTAACAAGCGTAAACATTGAACAACACACCATTTTGGGTGCATGCCCGAGCGCCATCAATTTGGCGGGAGAGCGGGTCAAGCGAGCGAAGGCGGTGGGCGGCGAAATTGGGTGAGGCGCGTGCATGTGTGGCCAAGGATGCTGAGGTGATGTATCAGCACCTCCGCTAGCTTAGGGGGTTTGATACATCACCGCTCACCGCTAATCAGGGGACCTGTGATAGATCAAAACGCCGTATACGCCTGTGGCTACGGACTCGCGGTTTGATGCAATTTGATGAGCCGTCGTGTATTGTGGGTGTGGTGGCATCTTCGTGCAGCGCAGTGGAGAGCTGTGTGGTGGCATCGAATGCGCGTCTAGGGAAGATGACCACTGGCGACTCCCTCAGGGCGCATCAACATTCATCCCTCCTTCCTTCCGTATGCAACACTTCTCCGTAACTAATTGACTCGATTCCCAGGACTACGCCCCAACGACAAGCGTCCCTGTGAGCCCCCAAGCAGCGACAACAACGCGCCCCGCAAAAGCACCAACTACCCTACGGCCAGGCGAGCCAGCAGGCGCACACGCAGGTGGCAGAGGAGACGACGCTGCGGAGGGCCCTATCACCGTCCTCATCCGCGTGTGGGCTATGCCACGTCATCGTCCCTGCTTCCGGCGCCCACTAGCAGCATGTACCCCCACCCGCCCTGCGCCCAGCATCGCCTCCCTCTCCCTCTCCACCACCGCCGCCGGTACGTCTGTCCCTCGCGTCCTTCATTACCGCCTGCTTACAGTTCTGTATGCAGGCCGGATTGTGGGTTTGCCGTTGTCGACCTGCGGCACCGACGCTGCGTCGAATTAAGGCACGAGCGTTTCGTCAAGCTATGGCGCGAGCACTGGCTACGAGGTTTTTCATCGCCCCTCGATGGCGACGATTGCGTACCCGCGCTCGCGCACCACAGTTCCTCGCAGCAGCACATGCAGGGGTACCCCACCGGTGCCGGCTCGGCGTTCGCACCCCCTCGCCGCGTCTGCGCTGCGTTCACGTCCATAGCCAGACGCAAGAACGGAGCTGGAAGATCGCCGCCGCCAAGCGCCTTGAGCGGAATCCGCGGCGGTGGTGCTCTTGCACGGTTCTTGGTGATCGCGACTGCGAATACGACACGGAACTTGGATGCGGGTGGGGCTTTACTTGGGCGGGAGGTAGTTAAAGGTTTATTGTCATCTTTTCTCTGCCTAACTACCTCCCTTTCTGGCTTTCGCCCTTCATCGCACGCACGTCCGCACTAACTAACATCTCAGGCGGACGGCAAAATCGCGCTAGGTGGTCGAGACGCTGCGTACCCCAAAGCAGCACACGACGGCACAATGAAGGAGGAGGAGTACGACGAGGACGACGAGTCGGTGGAAGACTACGAGTTCAAGGAGGATCTGGATTTGGGTCTGGGGGAAGGCGGGGATGGGGACGGGGCGCTGGCGGTGGCGCTGGAGGTCAATGTGAAAGAGTTGGTGCTGGGGGATTGGGCGAGGGGAAGGGTGCTGGACAGCGCGTGGGTGGCGCCGGCGGACGTGTATTATGGGATGCCCGTCGCGGGCGAGGGTGGGTGCTTTTTCTCTTATTCCTCACTTCAGATGCTGATTCCGATTCCCTTTACGCGCAGATACACCTGCAGCCGTGCACCCTGTACCCTGGGCCATCTCCCTGTCCTCCTCACCTCCGCAATCGACGACTTCCTTCCCTAACCCTCTGACGGAGCACCACAAGCTCACCCCGGGACCCCACCTCCCCCGCCACCGTCGTACGCACTCGCCGAGGCCGTGCATGGGGCACATGCGGCAGATGCGCACCGTGCTTCTGCCCGTGTTCCGCCATGTGGTGCGGACGGTGGTGGTGGAGCGTGCGCTGGACGCGAGGGAGGCAGTGGGGGAGATGCTCAGCACCAACGCTACCAGCAGCAACGACGACGGCGATGTGAACGCAACTGCAACCGCTAACGCCACCACGACCGCGGCTGCAAGCACGACGGACAAGACGCGGGAGAAAACCGCACACACGCTAGACCCCACGATCCGCGCCGCGAGGATGACGCTTGTGGACGTGGTGCACGCGGTGCGCGAGGAGGAGGGGGTGTGGTTTGATGGGATGGATTGGGGGGAGCGGAGCAGGAATGCGAGGCTTGCGGATGCTACTTCGACCACCGCTACTTCTCCCGCTACAACAAGGAGAGAGGGAGCTCCAGCAGCGGCGGCACCGAATTGAGGGGAGTGACGACTCGAGCGAGGGCACGTCGCACATGTCGGACACGAGCCAGGTGCTGTCGACGTCGACGCTAGGGACCCGACGAGCATCGCGCATCTGCTGGGGTATAGTCTTGAAGCGATAAGGGCTGTGCGCATACGTTTCTTTTCTTCCAGCAGATCTTTGTACTAACGCTTTGTCTGGGATACTAGGTTTGGCGCGAGGCGTGTGCACCGCTATACCACTGCCGCTGCACGATCTGCGAGCGGGCGCAGGCTGCGGCGAATCCGACGAGCAAGCCCGAGCCCAAGCCCAGGAAAGACGACAAAACCGCACCCTCGCTCATGAAAAACGACAAACCGGAGCACCCGCTGGTGCTGCAGCTCCCCGCCGAGGACGAGGATGTCGGTGCGGAGAGCGTGGTGTCGCTCGTCCGCGACGAGAGTGGGGACGCGCAAGATGCGCACAACGCGCACAAGGAATACTGGCGGCAAGTGGAGGCGGACGAGGGCCCAGGGACGTACGAGCGCGAGATGGCGCTCATGCGTTGTGGGGGATTCCCTGCCGACTTCAGCGAGCTCGAGGACGATGTGTCCACCGTGGACGACGACGGCCTGGAGGAAGAAGATGACTTTGAGGTGAAGGAGGGCGTGGACAGGGCGTATACGCTGCAGCCGTGGGTGGCAGGGACGGGGACGGGGACGGGTCGCAAACGGTCGGTGGAGTCTCCGTCTGCGTATCTGACGCAAGGGTCGAGCGTGCGCCTCGTGAAGCCGTGGTCAGATGAGCTGGACGCGGACGACAACTTGGTGACCAAGCGAGCGGGACGCACGCAGAGTCCGCCTAGGATGAACACACCAGACACCACTGCGGCTGCATCCGCATCGGGATTGCGCGCGTCCTTGGGTGAGGACGCATCGGCGTCGGCCTTCGAGCTGGAGGAGCTGGCACAGCTACGCATCCAGGTGTCGGCGCTACGGGCAACGCCGGAGAGGGCTCAGGCGAGGTGGAGTGCGTAGGCTCCCAAACGCACAAACCAAAAAGCCGTGCACGGTGAAGATACGGACACTTCCATTTCTTTAAACATTTTTTCGATATAATATTTTCCTTGCGCCGTTAGCGTTGCCTTTTTCATGCTGCTACTACATGTCTTCCGACTTTTCGCCTCTCGCGCCGCCTGGGTGCTAAGCGGCGCCGCGGCGTTCACACGGCTGGCATTTTTGACGTCTACGTCTCTCTGGCCACATTCACTCGGGATCTACATGCAAATTACAACAACGCACAGGCATTGTAGGACTACTTTTCAGGCACATCAATACCCGGCACGTCAACGTCCTCGCTCTTATCGTTGGCATGTCTCCAGAAAGCCTCGTAGCGGTAGCACCGTCTGGAAAGCATCTTGGGAGCTAGGAGGATCTGTTGGCAGTTTGCGGCTGATTTACGACAAAATTTCTGGTGTCACACTCTCCCCGACCCAAGTACGAAATCTCGAATTCGTAAACGGGGGTCACAGGTCACAAGGGGGTACGAATTGATCGAAATGGTACAGTACCTCATGTTGGAAGACGTGGTACTTTTGAACTTGCGACCCTGCCAGCTTGGGCCGAGCCGTCAAGCCTGAACAAGGTGCGAAGTAAAATGTCAAAAAGGTTTCTGACATGCCAGACACCTGTCAGGGATGGTAGATATTAACGGCCAGTATTTACGGAGTCACAGTATACACATGGCACTATTATGTACATAATTTGGACGTTTATACCCGAGCAATACCTGGTTTTACGTCCTTTGAGCATCTCTCATGGTAGCGCTGCTGTGGTCCTCGTGCACTGTATTTCTCTTCCTCTTAACTATTTTCCCGTACAGCATCGAGAGAAAAAAGACCGAGTCCAACAATGGACGCGAAAGTCGACCGGTGCTGACTGACAGGTGCATCCGTCATGGGCCGACCGTCAAACGTCAGTGCAGCGGAAAAATCTCATTGCCCTTGGAAACCAGGGCCGAGTATTTATATTCTTCGCCATCTGTCAACCCACGCCTACGAGCAAGAACTATACTTGTGAATGCCCCCCAATCCGACCATGTCCTGGCCTGTTCTGCTATTCCTATTTGCTGCAGCTTTCTGTCCAGCCGCGGCGGAACCCATCCACGTCCCCTTATACCTGGGGCGTCGTGAATCAGCAATTGCAGAGGATCGGAGACGTTGTGGTTCAAACCTCCCCATTCAACGCCGAACGACAGTACCTTTTGGCAGCAATGTCAGTCTCACCAGTTGCTAATCTGTTTGGGAAACCAGTGACCCGTTCAATCAGGAGTCACCCGGCTTAGGGTTAGGGTACTATTACTTGACCCTTTCTATCGGAACGCCGTGAGTAAATTAACACTTCCTCACTCTTCCAAGACAAAAAACTGTTGTCGCTCATATTTTACAACCCTTGCAAGTGCCCAAAAGTTCCGCTTCGAGGTGGACCTCGAATCCCCATACTCATGGGTCGCGGATACCTCATGTACTACCGGATGCGACAGCATCCTGTCACCGAACCTTTATGATCCTTCCCACTCTTCAACGGCAAAACAGATATCAACCGGCAACATCATCTACTATGGGTCCGGTAATGCCTCGGGGAACTTCGTGAAAGATATTGTAAGATTCGGTCCTTACACTGCGCCATCTCAGTCTTTCCGTGAGCACTCAAATGGTCGCTAACCCACTGTTTTGTACTAATCACACTATCCTTTAACCAGTCGCTGCGAATAAACTGTCGCAAGACATATTAGTGTCACAGGGGGCTGAGACCTCTGGCATTCTAGGTCTCGCATACCAGCAGACGCAACAAGGGCCCTCGCTCCCAATGTCTCTCTTCCTGAATTCCAACGGGCAGGTTGCGACGGCGGAAATGTCATTCTGGGTGAATCGGATGAACACTGACGATTACGACGTGAATCCCATTGGCGGCGCCTTCACTTATGGAGGAACGAACACATCTCTGTATCAAGGCGAGGTTGAATTTCTGCCGACGACAGGGCCGTCGAACGCGTCGAGTTGGAATCTTGATCTTAAAGGTCCTTGCTCCCTTTTATCTGCGAAATCCCGGGCGCTACCTCATTTACTTTTCGTCTTAGGGATCATCATACAGGGAACGTCAGTGCAAATCACGCCTGGAGCTTCCGCCTTATCCGCATTTTCCCTGATGTCGACCAACATTTCGGGTCCCGCCTCGGATGTCGCAGCAATCTGGACTGCGGTCCCCGGCGCCGTCTCCAGCACAACTCATCCAGGATATTATGAATTTCGTGCGTCTAACTCAAATCAAATTTGAATGTCTTCAACTAATAATGATCCGAAAGCTTGTAGCACCTCAGTCAGTGTCAGTATATCGTTCGGTGGTCGCTTGTGGCCCATAAATCCGGTGGATATGAACCTCGGGCGAGTAGAGGCAGGCAGCCCGCTATGCTTGGGTGCGATTTATACGGCGAACCCGGGATCAAATAAAATAAAAACCACCGGAACCGCGAATTGGATTTTTGGAACCGTTTTCATGGTAGGTTTCGCACTTCTTCGTCTCTGGGCTAGATGATCAAATTGATGTTGATTTGAACTATAGAGGAATGTGTACAGCGTCTTTCAGCCCACCCCGTTTTCGATCGGGTTCGCCGAACTGTCTACTCAGTCTTCCAACACCAATTCGCGTTCCACTCGGCGGAAAATCATAGCGGGCAGCGTAGGGGGCGGCGTCGGCTTCCTTTTGCTCATTTTGATCTCCTGTTACTTGCCGGATCGAGAAACCGCGCCCGCCGCGTCCGGCCCAACTCCGGACCCCGCGGAGATAACCCCGGGGGCAAAGTGGACGGCTGACTATGGCCACTAACTTAGGTAGTGGGCCCTCCTGTAATTGCTCCATTTCAATTACCTTGCCTGTCAAGGTCTCTCCACCCCCAAAATTGAAGCCTGATGGCAACCCACCCGGATTGATCCGTCTGTATTCTTCCGAATGAGCGACACAACACAACCAAATTTAAGTTCAAGTTCATCGCACGCCGCCGCCTCATGCATTCAGAATACAAATTGCAACTCGGTATAGGCAAGGTCTATGCCCGACGGAGTCGGCGCTTTTTAGTTCCAGAGCTCTCAAACTTTAACACCCTGCAGTCAATCGCAACTGGCAAGCTTCATCAGGGAAAGCCCCCATTGGCAATAGTCCTGTATTGGCCCGAATTTCGGGGTAATTCGGCCAAATATGTTCGGTTGGTTTCATTAGCGCTCTAGTAACATGGAAGATAATTTACCACATATTTCCCGGTAATTTACCCTGGGTTAGGTTCCATTAGAGCAACATTAGTGTGTGCTTCCGGGCCATTCCTGGGCCATTCCAATGCTCCTTGGATGCTCACATTGATCGGGAGATAGCAACGAAAGGGTTATAATTTATATTGCAGGTATCGAAGTTACAGGTAGTTAGTTACAGTTATTTACTGGGCACTGACAACGACGTAATGTGATAACTACTGCGTAGAATTATGATGGGGAATTCAAGGCGAACGGGCATGTAAATCACGGCCGCAAGGGGCTGCGGACGCGACGCGGATCGTTTCCGTAAAGTGATGTGTCGGGGGCGAGAAGGGAGGAGCGCGACGCAAGCACACAGAAGCAAAAAAAGCAGAAAAAGGGGCAGGAAACAATACGCACCACCGTGCACCTCCGTGAGCTGGTCAAGAGTGGGTGCGCAACGGAGCGGGACGAAGATGATGCCGTGGTGAGCGAGGCCCCGCGGTGTTAACAGAGCCGCCAGTGTTGGCCCATTGCTGTCCCTGAATGTCTGCAACAACAAGATGTATCAGTCGTTCTATTCGAAGCAGAGGAGAAAAGAGACAATAGAGACGCACCTTCCGCTGGCCAGGGAAGTCACCGTAGCTGGTGGGGATGCCAATGATGAGCACGTCAAAGATGGGGAGGGTGGCGCCGTCGATGATGGGGCAGTCGGGAGGGTGTGTGCAGCTTGCGAGGATCTCTTGTGGGAGCATATTGGGGATGCGAGACAACATGAGTGTTAGTGTAGAATTTCACTGCGCGCCACAGGGAATGTTATTAGAGTCATTTCCGCGACGCAAGCTTCAGTAAAACACCCACGTACCATATGAGGTTGTGGACGAGCGAGATTTATGCATCGGGTGGACAATTGAGTCAAAAAAATGGGCAGGATGGAAGAGCGGGAGATGGGGGAAAAGGAAGAAGGGTGTTTGATGATGTTGTGACACGATCAAACCGAACCATCCTCGCGCCCACGAGCACTCGGAGGTAGCGTCGGCTACATACGCGCGGTCAGCGCTCAGCGCCCAACGTCAGATGTGCCGTACAGTTTAGGGGCGGCGCTGCCAGCCCTTGGTATATTCTGATACCTTGCCCTCTGGTGCTAGTAAGTCATCATGTGTATTGACGATGACTTCAAGTTCCAGTATGTCCGTGTCGTGGGCTTCAGGACCCATCGAAACATGAGTCCTGCACTCCTCAGGTCTCATTGCATCTGGTAGTCAGATAACTGGGCCAAGATTTATGTACCGGTGTGTTTAAAACTTTCCGATATTCAAGTTCATGTGCATTCAATTTTTGTTGTTGAGGATTCTTTTGATGTGCATATCAGTAGTAATCAAGGCAACTTTGGTAACTTTCCAATGATTTCCTCGGTTAGCCTTTTTTCAGTCAGATTTCTGGTCATATGCGGCAAATTCGGAATGTAGGTTTTTCCTGGTGTTGATTTAGTGAAAGACGAAGGCTAACCTCTGCAGCGGGATAGACCAAACCCGGGAGATACATTTATTTGATGGCCAAGACATTCATGTGGGTGCACGACACATTCCCTCACTGAAGATACATTTCATCTTTGCATGTGCCGGCCTCCGTGTTCACAATACATTTTTGCCGACTTTTCCGGGGCTACCGGACATGCCCACTCGACCGGTACGGTAATGGCAAAAGTCCTGAAATGCCCTGAAATACAGAGAATCCGTCAAAACATGTCAAGTAGTTAAATTGATCCTTACCGTTTAGAGTGGATGGAGCACATCTTGTTGAAGGATACGGCAACTAGTGCGCACATGTTGTTGTCCTAAAAATGATTTCCATCACCGTCGTCCCGTGTGCTCAGAAAAAACGAATGAAAGCCTTACCATCGCTCAATTCGTTCGGATCTTCGGCGCAGGGAGATTGCCGTGTGGCTGCTGAGTCGGTTTGGTTGCGAGCCGAATGTAGGATGTGCGGCGACGATGCAGGGGCCGGGAGCGCACCAGGAATGCCGCGGCCCGCGTTTTGGCTGCTCGAATGAGCTCACATTTCGACGTGCTGGGTGTTGAGCGCTGGTGAGGACGGTCTTTACATAAGCGCGTAGGACTCCACTGAGGTGGCCGCTCAACGGCCGCCCTCCATGCGGAGGTTTAAGCACTGCGAAGAAGATGGGCGTCACCATCGATTTAGAATGGGGAGGCAAGGAAGGTAGAGAACACAGAAGGGAAGGGTCACTAGAGCAGGCGGGAAGGGAACGGAGGAAGATGAATGAGGCGAGGATGGAAGCAAGGCTTCGTTAGCTGAAGGGAAAGACAAAGAAACTCACCGCCCCATTCGGCAGCGTAGAATCATCCACATGGTCCCGCAGCGACCTCGTCGAATGCGTCGGCGACAAAAGCAGCGCTAAACCAAGCCTTACAGTCCCTCCCTCCTCTTCGCATATCCATGCCCATCATCGCTCAACGCTGTGGAGGGGTCGTATGGCCGACGTGTGGAAATCCAGCCACACGTTGGTTTCGACTTTACTGTACCATACCCCTATTTTACATTACCACATTTGTTTGTACTGTAAATAGTGCCAGATCATCGAATTCACACCCAGACCACGACATCGCGACCAGTGCAAGGCCAAGCGCCTAGAGGTAGCATCGAGCTCCTCGACCCCTCCTCTCGGAAAGTCACCAGTGGGCAGTCTAGCCACCAGAAAACCCCGAACCACGCTTTACGACGCTGCCATCTTTACACGGCATTTTCCCACATTCTTACTCTATCTTTTCGTCGTTTTCTTACTCTACGGCCCGGGACCGAATTCTATATTCACCCCCCATCGTTCGCTCGAGCCCTACCCGGATCACCGACCCAAAACAAGAACCTACCAGCCGGGACTTCTGCCCTTCCACAACGCAGGCGGCGGCCGAGTCAGTTCCGGTTCGTGTCCTTCTAGTCCGTGGTTCTTGGTTGACACAGTGGAAATGTCCCACATACGCGTCTCTTTCAAGCCCCAACGCGAGCTGGAAAGAAGGAGGGAAACTTACAGCCCCCAAAATTCGCAGTCTTCCACAGATCCGGAAAAGCACCATCTTTCGTCTCCGCAGATACACAGGAATTTAATGTTTAAGCTTGTAGCTGGAACAGAACGAGACCGAGAGCAGGTGAGAATTATGCAACTTGAAGTGTTGTTTTTTGCTATGTGTTCCAACGCAGTCAATTCTAGTCGTAAACGTTTTGACCTTCGAGCACGGTTTTCGAGTGCTGCCCGACGATGATTTTGATTTTCTGGAATTGAGTGAATGGTCAACAGGATATTGTGTTGGAATTCCGAGTCCATCGCTCGCTACTATCCCCCCCTGTCTCGGGAACCCAAGCCCAGTAATTGGATCCCAGCCACCAGTCATTACAGAAAATCCGCTATAATTAAAGTCTCCATCTAGGCGTTTAAAAGCGAGTATGTAGTAGACTTACTTGGTCCCGCGCCCGGGATCTGAATGCAACATGCTGAGAGGCTCATCTATCATGGCTCCACCATCATTTGGACAAGCGCTCTAAACAGCTGAGAATATGCCCTAAGCTTATGGAAAGTTCTCATATTACTCTGGCTTCAGTGACTAGAACTAGTCCTTCAACGCTCTAATTTGTGCAGTTCCAGTGGGTTGAACCTCTGCTTTACTTTGAGTTTGTCAGTTTGAGTCATGGGGCTTTTTGGTCCAAACAGGATTTCAACTCAACAGTTCACTTTGTGGGGTTGCAGTGCCTGAACCCTTGCCTTTAGCTTTTTCGGTTGGAATCGCTGAATTTTTGGTCTGATGGGTTGTCAACTTTATGTAAATGTCTTGATTCAAACTGTCAGATTTCTTTTGGTTGAAATAGGTTTTTTCCAGTCTGTTTTGTTTTGGTTGAAACCATTGAATCTTGTAGGAAAAACTGATAGGGGTAGAACGGCCCGTACTAGGAGCTTGGCACCGAGGGGCGACGCTGGCCACAGGACTGACGCGGATACAACGGGAGGGTCCCGCGGGACAGTTGACCATTAGTGTAGGATGGGTAGTGACGGGTACAAACGCGAAAGCGTGTAGACTACGAGTACCATGTATATATGTCTAACTACCCGAGATGAACAGGGTGCAAGCAGGGTGCTCGAAGCACGCTCGTACCTCCACGGAGAATCCCATTGGGGATAATTCCAACACAAATCTTTTGTTTGAATGGTTCAACTTTGGCTTTTTTTTTTTCTGTTTAAACCTTTTTTTTTTAACTTTGACTATTTCTTAGTTCAAACTGTTTTTTCTTCCACTGGTTGAGCATTTCAAATGTTTTAGTTCAAAAATTGGTCTAATCATCCGGCCTCGTTGAAAGCTCTGCTTTCTCGGAGGGCTTGAGGCACGCGAGCTCAAGTAGAAGACTGTTTAGGCGGGAATGCGACTCCCCAATGAGAGCCCGAGTGGAATTAAAACGCAAAGAATCCATGCGTAATACGGTAGTATGAGAAGGGACGGACAGTAACGAGCCGGGAGCGAAAACGGAGTCGTAGAGGGAGGATGGATAGGTGGCTGGATAGAAACAATAGGGCAAGCGGAAGTAGAGAAAACTACGAAGGGCGGGTAGCTGAAAAAAGACATGGCCTAGTGATGCAACGGGACGCTTAGGCCTGTATGAAATGACGACGAAAAGGGTCTCCTTACCTAGTGACGTAACAGTACACGAGTGAACGAAAAAAGCGACGGCTAAGGTGCAGCACTAGGGGACGGAGTGACTGAGCTAGAAGCATCTCAACTCAGCTCTGCACCGAAGCACTGCTGCGAAGGCCTACAGTGGGCAGATCACCACGGTTGGCGACGCGACTGGGGTGTTGGTGATGTCGAGACACACACTGCATTCCGAGCCTATGTAGACGACTAGGTCTACATGAGTATACGTCTGGTCTACGTTGGCCGACCCTAGTAGGCCGAGTCAGGTAGGCCAACGTGGGCCAAATTTGGCCTACATCGGACGACCATGGGTCTCCGCAAGCCCCCCTATCCTGGTAACCGGGCGGTGTGTTGCTGTTGCCACGTTCCCACATGGCTAATATTGTTCTCACCGGTTGTCATGTTCCCACGAAGTCAATATTTCATTGATTGGTCAACGCCTGGAACATACCGTGGCATTGCCGTAAGTTAGCCGGGAATGAGCCGAAGATTGACAGCCGTGGGCCGTGTCATTAAAAATTACCACATTCCCACATTCACACACCAAATAAAGAAAAATTTCAGTCCAGACTGAAACTGTAATTGATTTCTTGAAAACATCCACCCAAATCAGCACAACAAAGACAGTTGAATTCACAAAGCCTGAAACTTGAATGGAAGGTGTAAGAATCAGCACTAGAATCAGCCATGCAGAAACAAAGCAAATGCAGTCGCACTGAAAGGCATAATGAAACATTGACAATCAGTGTGTCTTTCAACCTTTGAGAAACAAAGACTTTCAGTACAAGTTTCAGCACAACTGAAATTTCCTCCAAAACAAAATTTCAGCATCGCGGAAACTCATTCTGAAGTCCTTTGTTTCTCAAAGGGGGAAAGGTGATTTGATTTTGAAAATTTCAATACGACTTTCAGCTCCACTGGATTTGCTTTGTTCAGCCACAGCTGATTCTAGTGATGATTTTCACCATTTCTATTCAAGATTCATGCTTGATGATCTGTCCTGAATCCAATGGTGCTGATTCCTGTAGAGATTATGAGAAAGTCAATTTGCGTTTCAGTGCGGACTGAAATTTGGGTTTATTGGTGTGTCAGTCGTCACACCGTGAAGCAAGAGTATGTTTTAACGCGTATTGCGCTAGAAATAGAGCCCGGCCTGTAGTATAATGGTTGATTACCTATGGGGTTGGTCTACCTCTGCCTATGAGGGTAGGCAGACCCTGTGCCTACGGCCCCACGGAATGCAGTGACAGTACACCTCGGAGTGTTGGTCTAGGTTATTCCGAGCAAAAATCGGGGCTTTGTTGCAAACCTCCCTAAGTTGCCATTTTTTACCGACAACCCCTCATGAAACTTGCACATTCCTTACCCGTTTTTGAATCTCTATCACCTCACCAAATTTCTTCACCCCTATACCCCCCCTCACCCCGCTGGGGTACCCTCCAAAATGCCTACTTTTTGGTACCTAAGTGAAAATCACACTGGGATGCCCCAGCCTTCCAGCCAAAAACAATGTTCTGCCCGTCCCCTGGCATTGCTGCCGACCATCTAGATCGACTCGCCATACAAAAATACCCCCTCCCTGAGCTCTAGCTCAAGCGCCCGATTATTGACCAGGAAACAAATTTCCAAGCACTCTGAAAACACCTTAAATTCTGCATTCCTGAGCGTCCAGCATCATGAAAAAAATGTATCAACCTGGGCTCTCCCACGAAACGAAAGCACGCCAGATACTCTCAATTTAAGGTCCCTCCAGTCAAATATTTGACCAGGGGGATGCAACTTAGGGAGGTTTGCAACAAAGCCCCGATTTTTGCTCGGAATAACCTGGGGATATTGGCAGAGTCAAGAAAGTGGAGGACGACGAGGACGGAAGTGGTATATGAAGAGAATGGGTGGAGGAAACAAAACCTACTGGTCCTTGCTCTTGCGCTCCCGTATATGCAGAACAAACGAAAGCAGAGGGAAATTGGGGGGTACGAGGCGTGGAAAGAATCAACGGAGGAGCGCGAGACATGACTCCCTCACAGGAAATTCAATCATATCCGCCAGGATACACACGAGCAAGAAGCCTCACAGTCATGCAGAGGGAGAAAGGATTCGATGACGCACGCCGAAGTTACAGACGGCACCGCTCCTTCGCTGCCATTTCTTCACGGTAGTCTTCCTTCTAGACCGATAGTTGTTGCCCCCACTGTAAGACTGGAACCGGGTTTTATTCACCCGTTCACCGGGTCAATTTCCCCATTCACCCGCAAAACGGATTGAAACCGGGTGAGTGACTTTCGGGTTAGAGTTAACCATTTTGACCGAGTGATTCGGTTTCACCCGTTTATCCTGTACTTTTCACTAGTCACCAGTTGAGCAGGTATTTCACCCGTCCATCGGGTTGCTATCACCTGTGCAATCGGGTGAAACTACCCCAGTTTCTGGTTGAATTTTCTTCGGCACTGGTAATTACATTACTCATCTTTAAAAGTATTATTTGTCTCTCAGTAAAGATTTTGCTTCATATTTGACCGAATTCCAAGCTCAAGAAGTGATTCGTCGACAATTTCGATGAGAAATCGCTAAGTCCCGATGCACGTGCTTCATTTGATGAACCAATCGGCTGTGAATGATGGTAACGTAAGTTCGTCTCTCTTTTCTTTGCCACCACCATCCCTTCCTCCAGCTGCTTGTGTCTCGTCGTAACTGCTCCTTCTGGCTTCTGGATGGTTAACTGGTGTTTCTGTGTCTGTAACTGTGCTTTCTGGGCTCCATGGTCTGCTTATCTCCCTGTTGCTCTCCTCTTGCTGCTCGACTTGGATATGCTTCTGCTTGATGGCTGCTCTACGCTATGCTGTGCTAGGCTCCTCTTTAACTCAATTCCTGCCTTCCCTCTCCTTTCTTCAGAACTTCTGAGTGATTCATGCGGAAGAAGGTAGCTAACTTCCATCTGAGTCATTTTGCGTGTACTGATCTGAATTCATTAGACATATGTATTCCCCGCGCGGCGCGGCGGGTCGTCGTGATCGCGAAGAGTCGTGACATCGATCCCAAGCCAGCCCTATCCTCATTTTCAGTGATTTGATTGTCGTTTGGTTGTTACATCTTTTCTGACTGAACTCACTTGACATAGATTTGCTTTCGATGGGTCTTGTGGTCCTACCGTCACTATTCTACTGCATTCCCTTGTATTATAAACAAATATATGATTTATTCATACCATTTATCAGGGGATACAAGAGCGAAAGCATTCCTCGAAGCAGGTGGAAAAAACCCAAATTGAACCAGGCAAACGGGTTACGTGAAGCACCCGATAAACGGGTCAGAAAAACCTTGCCAAATGTAACCCACTGACCGGGTGAAAAGCAAAAAAAAATTGATCAATACTACCCGTTTGCAATCCATTGCAACGGGTTACTCTCACCCGCCAACTGACCTGACCTGGGTTACCTTCAACCGTCACCCAGTATATGTTCACCCATTTACTGGGTTAATTAACTAGCGAAAGTAACCCAGTTTGGGTCTTACAGTGCCAGTAGTGTCGGAGATTTTTGGCTTAGAATCGCAAATTGGGGGGTGGGGGGAAAAAAAGAGAGATAGCGCACGACAAGAGGTGGATGATCTCTGGATCTGGCCCGCCGTCAACAACACGTGTGCCGATGATAGCCGATGCATTCCCCGTTTGGAATCTCCTCCTCCTCCACAAAATCGACGCATAAACAAGGTAACACAGGATCTCCGTTGCACAAATTTAAATGAGTGATGAGGATACGATGTTGGCAGAGTATAGACAGAGCTCTGTAATGTTTATAAGCAGCTCCCACTCAGCGAAAATTCAACAGAAATATTTGGTATGTTGGCAAGCCTGAGTTGTAAGTAGTCCTTGACGGGGATAGGAGTTCAGGTAGGTACCGAGCTAGATGTACAGGCTGCATTTACAGAGGTAGATGTAAGGGCAACCTTAAGCTCAGCGCGGGGGCGCGGAAACTAGCGGGGGAATCCAAAGTATTAATAACTACACTAGAATACAGGGGTGGAAATACTATATATCTTGGGGTGGAATCAGAGCTCAGACTCCCAGATGTGGCTGTGCTCTAGCATCATCCGAACCAGTGGCTGTACTTTGTGCCCTCAAACATCACAACATCATGTCCACCCTCTAGAAATTTTTCACCATTTATTGTGGACTTTTTTCATCTCGGAAGGGTTCAAAGCACAGCCACTGGTTCGGATGACGCTAGAGCACAGCCACATCTGGGAGTCTGAGCTCTGATTCCACCCCAAGATATAAGGATTATGCAGATAGGATGCGAGGGGGAGGGTACCAAAGTGGAGGAGGAGGGTCACCGCAGGCCGCAGTCTCATGTGTTTGTCATCGCAAAGAAGAAGTTCACGTATACTGACAAGTCGAGATCAGTGAAACGAAAAGAAAAATGAGGTATGAAAGCGAGGAAAGAAGAAGGCAAGCAGGTCGTGTAAGAAGATAACTGTGCGCAAGGAAGACCAGGTTATTCGGCATTAGGATGAACTGGATAGTTCGAGGGATGATCAGTATCCCAACATTAAAACTGTCCAAGTCCAACCGCGGGCGTACAGAAGGAGCACGCACTGTAGGAAAAATACTTGGCAGGAGGATCTCGCGATACCGACTCACAAGAATATCTGACTACTGTTTATAACGCCCTCTGCGGTCCTCGCGATCTCTGAGGTAGGCCTAACGACCTCTTATCGGTTGGAATGCCATCTGCACCTTTTTTCTATTCTGTATATTTTTCTTTGCTCGCTTGAGCCAGCAGCCAGCTCTCGCAACATTTTCAGGGCCATCCCTGAAGATTTCGCTTGCGATCGGTTTTACTCGCGGTCTTTTTTTTGAGAAATCCTTCTTCTGCTTTTAGGCTGGACGGCCTGGATCATAAAACACCGATTCGAAGGTCAAAGGTATTGGTGTATCCTCAAAGATAAGCTCGAATTATGTCTTTGAACTGTGGAATCATCTACTTCAACCTCGACTATTAAAATATTATAGGTACTTCTATTAGTAGATAGACGAGAACGGTTTTATTAGCAAGAATACGCTAGGGTGGTGTCCATGAGAGGTAAATTATGGCGCAGAAGACGAATCATGATAGTTGAACATGACTACAGCATGAATCGTAACAAATTCAAAAGGAAGCGATTCACCCAGTGGAAGCTCGATAGCTTCAAACAGCCTAGATAACTACGGGTGGAGAAACCGCGGCGATGGTAAGTGTACCCCACGTAGGGCCAGCGGCGTACACCTCCTCAGCTGCTGCCGCTGGCCACGTAGAGTCGTCAAAACCGGGCAGTTGGAAGTCACTCGGAATGGCGCCCTTGGTTGACTTCCACCCTGCATCTGTCAACACGAACGCGCCCGCGGTGCAGCCTGTCCGCCCACTCGGTACCATATTGATCTCCATCGCAACTATCAGCCCCGCAGCGCTGGCTGCGCTATTAGTCGCAAGCACGGCCAGTACGACCTCCGAGGTCGGTGTCACAAAATTGACTATGTATCGCTGTGCCGTCTTGATACCACCGCCAGTACCGACGGTTACACCATTCACGTAGAGTGTATACGCGTTGTCTGCAGTGATGATGATGGTGGCAGAGCCGGGAACCTGGCCTGGTGCAGGCGTGAAGACGCGGCGGAACGCCAGGGGGAACCTTGCCGCTGGCGGGAACGACGTCGGTCCAGATCCATTCAGCACGGTCAAGCCCAAGGACGGGCGGATCTGAAGGGATGTTGACGAGCACGTCGGCCCAAACACCAGTAGCGTAGCTTCCCACAACGGGAGCGACGGCCCAGGCGGTGTCGTCGAAAGCGAGATCTGCGAACCCGGTGGGAGGAGCGGGTTTTAACGCGCCAGGAGCTGTCGGTCAGGAGCGTGTCCGTGGTGCCATCCGAGTACGTCACGAAGACAGGGGCTCACCTCATTTTGATCTCACTTCACCTGAGACATACATGGGCTAGTACCTAAGCCATCAATGACTAAATAGCAAATATAAAAGCAATGACTGAAGCAATTGTGCCAAAACCACAACTGTTGGAACACACTCAAGTAACACTTCTAGGATCATGCCCCATCTCATTTTGGTCTCACTTCACCTGAGACATAAATGGGCTAGTACCTAAGCCACAATGACTAAATAGCAAATAGCAAAGCAATGACTGAAGTGATCCTTCCGAAACCAGAACCATTGGAACGTGCTCAAATAACACTTCTAAGACCATACCCCACCTCATTTTGGTCTTACTTCACCTGAGAAATACATGGGTGGGTAGTTAAGCCATCAATGACTAAATAGCAAATAGCAAAGCAACCACTGAAGCGATTCTTCCGAAACCAGAACTGTTGGAGGGCGCTCAAATAACACTTCTAGGATCATACCCCACCTCATTTTGGTCTCACTTCACCTGAGACATACATGAGTGAGTACCTAAGCCACGAGACTAAATAGCAAATAGCAAAGCAATGACTGAAGCGATCCTTCCAAAACCAGAACCATTGGAACGTGCTCAAAATAACACTTCTAGGACCATACCCCACCTCATTTTGGTCTCACTTCACCTGAGACATACATGGGCTAGTACCTAAGCCACGATGACTAATAGCAAATAGCAAAGCAATGACTGAAGTGATCCTTCCAAACCAGAACCATTGGAACGTGCTCAAATAACACTTCTAGGACCATACACCACCTCATTTTGGTCTCACTTCACCTGAGAAATACATGGGCGGGTCATTAAGCCATCAATGACTAAATAGCAGAACTGTTGGAGGGTGCTCAAATAACACTTCTAGGACCATACCCCATCTCATTTTGGTCTCACTTCACCTGAGACATATATGGGCTAGTACCTACCTAAGCCACGATGACTAAATAGCAAATAGCAAAGCAATGACTGAAGCGATTGTGCCGAAACCACAACTGTTGGAACACGCTCAAATAATACTTCTAGATTCATACCCCATCTCATTTTGGTCTCACTTCACCTGAGGACATGCATGAGCTGGTACCCAAGCCACAATGACTAAATAGCAATAGCAAAAGCAACTACTGAAGTGATCCTTCCAAAACCAGAACCGTTGGAGGGTGCTCAAATAACACTTCTAGGACCATACCCCACCTCATTTTGGTCTCACTTCACCTGAGACATACATGGGCTAGTACCTACCATCAATGACTAAATAGCAAATGTAAAAGCAATGACTGAAGCGATTGTGCCAAAACCACAACTGTTGGAACACACTCAAATAACACTTCTAGGACCATATCCCATCTCATTTTGGTCTCACTTCACCTGAGACATACATGGGCTAGTACCTAAGCCATGATGACTGAATAGCAAATAGCAAAGCAATGACTGAAGCGATCCTTCCGAAACCAGAACCATTGGAATACACTCACATAACACTTCTAGGACCATACCCCATCTCATTTTGGTCTTACTTCACCTGAGACATGCATGGGCTGGTACCTAAGCCATCAATGACTAAATAGCAAATAGCAAAGCAATGACGGAAGCGATCCTTCCAAAACCAGAACCGCTGGAAGGTGCTCAAATAACACTTCTAGGATCATACCCCATCTCATTTGGTCTCACTTCACCTGAGACATGCATTGGCTGGTACCTAAGCCACGATGACTGAATAGCAAATAGCAAAGCAATGACTGAAGCGATCCATTCGAAACCAGAACCATTGGAACGTGCTCAAATAACACTTGTAGGACCATACATATCGCACCTCATTTTGGTCTCACTTCAGCTGAGAAATACATGGGCCGGTAGTCAAGCCATCATTGACTAAATAACAAATAGCAAAGCAACTACTGAAGTGATCCTTCCGAAACCAGAACCGCTAGAGGGCGCTCAAATAACACTTCTAGAACCATACCCCACTCATTTTGGTCTCACTTCACCTGAGACATGCATGGGCTGGTACCTAAGCCATCAATGACTAAATAGCAAATAGCAAAGCAACTACTGAAGTGATCCTTCCGAAACCAGAACCATTGGAGGGCGCTCAAATAACACTTCTAGGACCATAACCCATCTCATTTTGGTCTCACTTCACCTGAGACATGCATTGGCTGGTACCTAAGCCACGATGACTGAATAGCAAATAGCAAAGCAATGACTGAAGCGATTCCTGCTACCGTTAGGTACAGGTCTTAGGGAGCCCGATTTAAGCTTTTTGCAGTAAACTCCCGTTTTCGTCAGCAGTTTTTGCGTAAGCACCTTTTCTGGCTCTCTGATTGGTTGAAACGATATTTGTAGCTCCCACGCGTCAGCATTGATTTGCTAAAAAGTTCCGTGATGTCAAGCACGTCTCGTCATCTGGTTTTTGCATTTACCGCCTTTGCCTGGCTTTTCAATATCAATGTTGTCATTCTCTCTCCAGATTGTTTCCTTTTTTCTCAAGAGCTACAGGTGGCTGTTTCCTCCAGCTAGAGTTCATTGATGCCAACAACCTGAACAACATTTGGCGGCTTGACAACCCTGCTCTGCTCTCAGCCTCTCTGACAATGCTCAGAAACATCAGGCGCAGTCTAGCCTCTACAATCTTGGGTTTATTTTCTGCAACAGTTCAACTGTGTTCTGTGTTTCCTTTTCGGAGTCTGACTAGGTCTTACTCCTTCTACATAGTCAAATTTAAATCTGATGTGGTCGACCGAGCGAGCTTCGGGCTGCCCATTCCACATAATAGTTTTTAATAGTTTTCTACTTGTTTTCGTTCTCACAGTATAACCAACCATGCTAATTTTTGTGCGGCACAATGCATGTGTGCTGGGGCCCGGAATCAACACTACTTTGTGCAGTATTTCCATGATTGAAATCAATTGGTAGCAGGCTGTGCCGCTTGTCGGCCTTACTTGCTTTATCCATTCGAAACCAGAAACCGTTGGAACGTGCTCAAATAACACTTCTAGGACCATATCCCACCTCATTTTGGTCTCACTTCACCTGAGACATACATGGGCTAGTACCTAAGCCATCAATGACTAAATAGCAAATATAAAAGCAATGACTGAAGCAATTGTGCCAAAACCACAACTGTTGGAACACACTCAAATAACACTTCTAGGATCATGCCCCATCTCATTCTGGTCTCACTTCACCTGAGACATACATGGACTAGTACCTAAGCCACAATGACTAAATAGCAAATAGCAAAGCAATGACTGAAGTGATCCTTCAGAAACCAGAACCATTGGAACGTGCTCAAATAACACTTCTAGGACCATACCCCACCTCATTTTGGTCTCACTTCACCTGAGAAATACATGGGCGGGTCGTTAAGCCATCAATGACTAAATAGCGGCGGGGCTATATAACACTGACTGACAGCTGTTACATCACTTTTGCATCTCTCTCCGCAACCACCACCACGCCATGATATCTCTACCCACTCCAACCCTCTGTGTGCATGACATGTAGCCAGGAAACCACCAACTGCAGTGGTGATTTCCTGGCTCCATCTCATACGCAGATGGGCTCTGGTCAAGAATGGTGGACCCAGTGTGTCAGCATTTTAAAGATCCCCTTTTGCTGACCTGTTTTGTCTCTATCTTACGTCAGTATCTATGCCGGGGCCCAGGCATTGCCTTGATCGGATGTTAACCGACAAGTGCGCTGTACGCAAGCATAGCTTGTGCTGATTACATCCCGGTGAAACACAGTCCAACATTTAGACAGATGCTGTGGTCATGCATAAGTCGATAAGACTTACGGCTAGACCACACAACTATGTACAGCTACTGATTAGATGTATTTCTAGTATGTAACTAATGGAGAAGCATGCGCTGACACACCCCTAACCATGGTTCCAATGACATTCCCGGCTTAAGTCCACTGGATATTACATGTAAGCAGTGTTCCATAAACTTGAACTATTTCATCACCGCTTACGCTAGGAATGTTTGGCTACCTGTTTGGTGAGATTGTTTGTCCAGCACCCCCATAAGAGTAGACAGTAGGCCTCGCTGCTGATTGTCCATCGTGGCAGGAACACTGCCGATGACCATCACCCAAAAGGGGTTTTCCAGGGGAGTTTTCTGCTGACCGCTGGCAATAAAGTTAAGGTTTAAGACTAGGCGGCCCGCGTTACCAGGGATTAAATTTGATGTTTCAGGGCTCCCACTTGTTAGGTTAGGAATCATTCAGGTATAAAGAGCGGTTTCCCTAACATCGCCTGCCATCACATTTTCTACCCGTCCAGCTTAACATGCCTCGGGTCCAACGGGTCAGCTTCGTGAATGCTCTAGCACACATAACGAGCATGCGACCTGCTGTGGGTGGCCAGATGATGGAGGCTGACTATAAAGATTTACCACAGGAGGCATTGCAGACATATCTTTCTACAGTTCTCAGCAGTATCACAGCTGTTGGAGGAGAGCCAGTAGCGTTGGATTTGTTCTTTGAAAACGGAGCACGCACCTGTGATTGCAAGGTGTTTCGGGATGTGGACTCAGTCCTTGTGATCACCCAACAATTTCCCTGGAAAGAGTGCTATGACATGCTAACAAATCCCACTCATGTTGGGCCTCTCGGACCCTTACACATCAAGGTCAAGTTCAGCCACACAGACGAGGCTGCACCAACAGAAGAACGTGATCCCGGAAACGATATGGCAGTCCATTGGGCCCCAGTGTGGCAAGACAGGGAGATACAGTCTCTACCTCTTCTGGCAGCTTTGTTGTCACGGGCAATCCGGCGCCATATGACCATGCAGTGGACCTCCACCCAGACACCCAGTATGGGGATCTCCCTGATGATGAGCCACAGACCTCCTCCCAGATATTACTGATGTGATCAACGAGGCATTCCAGTTGATTGGTGTATCACAGAATGGTGTCACCCCGTACACCCTACTCACCGAAGAGCAACGGATGTGTACCGGCCCAGAGACATTCAAAGACCGCCATCTGTACAGTTATTTCAAACAAGGGTACCTAGAGACCACAGGCACAGCATTTGATAGGACAGCAAATCTCTTGTTCCCTCACCCAAGATCTCAGCCCCACTACACACAACAGGGCTGGGGAGGATTCCGTGGTCACCAGCAGTACCTAGCGGTGGTAGGAGGGAACAATGAGGCAGACACCCGACAATTATACGAATACTGTCAAGATCAATTCCAGGAGTTGTGTTGGTTCCCTTCCATTGTCACTGACAAAGTCTACGACTACAGAGTGAAAAGTGGTCAGGGATGGACTTCTTTTGGGGGTTTGGTGGGCAAGGCCAGGGCGATATGCATTGCTTGGAACAGAAAAAAGCAATCTTTGCACGCGGTGACCACCGGTGAGCCACGAGACCCAGTTCTCGATGAAGAGGCGGTCCACAAATGGCGCGAGGCAAACCCAGTTGAAGACGAGGGGATGGTTGACATAGTACAGCAACAACTAGCACCCTTGGCGGATGGGCTGGCACAGCGCGCCCAACAGCAGTTACAGCGGGGCCGTGTTCAACTCCCGGCTATCAGGTACATCGAGCAGTCAACAGAGGTGATCAAGGACTTTCAGGAGAAGGAAGAATCCTCGGATATCGAGATGAAGGAAGAGGATGAGGGGTCATCAGACGAGGGGTCATCAGACGGAGGAATGTAGTGTAATACAAGTAAACTACCCTTGTCACTTTGGAAACTGTACAGATTTTGCAATGCACACTAATTATACCAATGAAGAAGTGGTAGTGCAGGCATCGGAGTTGTGGCATGAAGCCGTAGGACTTTTGCTTAAACAATCGCTGTTGAGACAGTAATCCTGGATTAAATCAGTGATGAATTAATCCGACTATAGAAGGATTAAAGAGGGATTAATCCGTGTTCAAAGCATAAACAAAAATGAGGGTACCCTGCATGAATCGAACCACGGACCTCCTGAGAACAAGGTCCATATATGAAGGGCACCTTACCAACTGCACCACAAGACCTATTATCTGCCTGCTACATTGTGTTACAACGTCAGAAGGTCGCTTGCTGGAGGCCTGTTCCACTGCCTCTATTTACCTGTGACCCAATGTCTTTTTCAGACTGAAAGATAGGATTCCAGGCATGACAGTCCTTCTCACAATATTTCTCTAGCTGTTGAACCATTTTATTTTATTTTTTCACAACCACATCAACCCAATGGAAGTGATTTAACTTTCTGCATTCATGCTGAACCTTCTCTAGCTGTTGAACCATTTTATTTTATTTTCACAACCACATCAACCCAATGGAAGTGATTTAACTTTCTGCATTCATGCTGAACCGATTAAACATTGATCTTTCATCTGTGATTAACAGTGTTATGGAGTCAAGGTTTACTGATTTATAGGTCCAGTCAATGCTTCTCTGCCTCAGGCCGGAGTGTGATCTTATGTTCCAAAATGATGAATTTTTGAAGGATTTTACCTGGTCATTAATCCAGATTTATTGGTCCAGAGGATTTAACTGGTTCAAAGGATTCAACTAGTTCAAAGGCTGTTTAAACTCCATCTTGTAAATTGAACTTGACTCAATTTATAAGGGGAAAGGCCAAGTTTGAAGTGCCAAAATCTTTGATCATGTTGTGGTTCTCGAAAGCATTTTACACATTGCCCTGATGGTGTAGTGGTTGCGGTTTTGTCTAGAATTAAATGTGTTGGCGCCGGTTCGAACCCCCGTTCTTACATGCTTTTTGATACAATTCCACTTGCGCCGGATTAATTAATTAATCAATCCCGGATTTTAATCCAGGATTACTGTCTCAACAGTGATTGTTTAAACAAAACTCCTACGGTTACTGTTGTGGCGACATGTGATGACACTACGGTACTATTTTGACTGACCAAAAATCACTCTTGACCGCCTACCCCACTGAGTAAGACATGGATCTCAGAGCCCCAAATTCTCATCATGCCCTTGAAGCCCACTCCCACACCCACGACTCCTTTTGTATCCTAATGGTGAGGATCTATGGATGACATCTTGTAGCACAGTTTAAATTTGGAATTAATTCAAGATTTTTGTGTGTGAGGATAATATGATATGGGGCGATTTTGTAAGCTTGAGAGAAAAGGTGGGCATGAGTACTGCTTGTACTGAAAAAATGAATGGCAAAAGTGCCAGCCCTGACTGAGATCCATGGGTGACAATTTGGCAGTATCTGGAATTAATTCAGAATTTTTGTGTGTGAGGATAAGCCAATATGGGGAATGTTTTTAAGCTCGAGGGAAAAGATAGACATGAGTACTGCTCACACAGAAAAAAACCAATGGCAAAAGTGCCAGCCCTGATTGAGATCCAGGGCCAACATTTTGGCGGCACACTTTGAATTCAGAATTAATTCAGAATTTGTGTGATAATCCAATATGGGGAACTTTTGTAAGCTTGAGGGAAAAGATAGATATGAGTACTGCTCACACCGAAAAAACCAATGGCAAAAGTACCAGCCCTAATTGAGATCCATGGCAACATTTTGGCAGCACAGTTTAAATTTTGAATTAATTCAGAATTTGTGTAATAATCCAATATGGGGAATTTTTGTAAGGTTGAGAGAAAAGGCAGGCAAGAGTACTGCTTATACTGAAAAAACGAATGGCAAAAGTGCCAGCCCTGACTGAGATCCATGGGTGACAATTTGGCAGTATTTGGAATTTATTCAGAATTTTTGTGTGTGAGGATAAGCCAATATGGGGAAATTTTGTAAGCTCAAGGCAAAAGATAGACATGAGTACTGTGTTACCACCTCCAAGAAAGCCAGCACAAGGATAACTAGGACAATTCAAGCATATACCCTGAAGGAGACGTCAAATGTGATGCCCTGTGTTGTTTTAGGTTTGACTTTGGTTCCATATTGAAGAAGTTGCGGGAAGTTGAACAATTTTTGATTGAAAGATTACATCCGAGCCAATAGTGTCTTAATGGAGAAGAAAATCATAATTCTGGCAACATCACCCTCTTCATATTGCATGTAAGCTTTCCCTCCCAAAAAATTAATGTGTTTGAACAAGTGCTCACCCTGCAAGGAGATATTCGACAGAAGCAACACCTCACGTGCCAAATGGAAAGATAAAATACATTTTCGTGATTTCCTTTACATCCCTAATTGCGCACAAATTATTCTGAAAGAATGGTATATGTTTCAAGGTAATCTGGCCAAAACTCAGGGAGATATGAGGGAATCGGCCAGCGCAACAAAAAAGTTCCCAAAACGTAAATTTTTCGTTCATGCCTTCGGTTCCGACATTAGCTGTAATGACCAGGTCCAGTGTTCTCCCTGTGCAAAATTATTATTATTACTCGTATATTAAGCAGATGCCTCGAATCAGAGTGCACCTGTTTGTTCTCCCGAAGTTACCGCATTTCGATGTCCAGCTGACCCTCAGCATCAATAATTAACTTAGCGCCTAAGCGCTTGGTGAATTGTAACTCGCCGATCAGCCACTCAAGACCCACTCAAAAGGCAAGAGGGCGGAGCATCGACATAGCCTTCTTTTCCGAGCTCACCGGCTTATCCCGGTTAATTATCAATTAGCTTTGAGAACTGGGGCACAATTTATTTTCAACATCGCCGATCAGCCGCTCAACACCCTCTCAAAAGGCGTCCACTCTTCTGCCATCTTCCTTCGCCACTCCCATCATCTCCCCTCCGCATTCCCCGCCTTCGCGCTTCGACTTTTGGGCACCCTTTGCAAACTAGCCTGTTTTTGTCATTAATCTGTCCAGCACCTCACGATCGTCCGCTTAAGGCCTCTAAAAAAAGCCAGGCCTGTCGAGTGTGGGCTTGCTTCCCCTCTTCTGCTTTCACGATCATACTGCCATCCCGCTGTCCGCTTCAGCCTTCAATACGACTCGTGTTGGGCCCCTGCGTGGGGTCCAGCAAGGTCCAGCAAACATGACGGTGGACTACATTCAAGATCTTCAAATTTGACTCGACCTCACCCTCCGAAGATGTCTCAAGCCTTGCTTCAATTCACAAGACTCGTCTGCTGTCGCGACGACAGCACTGCAAGACCTACTCAATCCGAGGGAACTCTCGGGCTTCGGAGCAAATCATCGCCCATCCAAACGTTGCAAGACCTCAGGCTGAATTCGAACCTGTGACTCTCTAAAAATTGTAAGATAGTTCAAGCCGTTCAAGATTCATAGGGTTCTCATAACTTTGGGCTCCCCTGGGACGGTATTCGATCTAGGGTGTAGTTTCTCTATCTTGGTGGCTCCACATATCAAGCATCTTTCCATGTCCTCTGCGATGTCTTCCAGCCAACTAATCATACATGATGTTTCAAGTTTTTCGCCATCTCATTACTCAACCCTCAAACACCCGGAATAGTACATCGATACAAATTGCGCGGTTTCTTATATTTAATAGGAGCATCAACGCCAGGTTAGCATGTTTACTCCGTAAGTTCTTTCCGTTGCATGCTCTCGCAAACGTACACTGCTTTTTCACCGACTTTCCCGCAGCGTTCACATGTTTCTTCTCGGATTCTGGCGGTTCTTTGAGTCACCACTTATCTCGATATTGTCGATGTTGATTCATTGATATCCAGCTTTCTGAGCGTACATATTTCTCCGGATACGGTTCGTCCCATATTCCCCGTATGCACTTACCCACCCTGTCCTTTTATATTTCTCACTCACTTAATTTAGTTATCCTTTCACCTGGCTCGTAACTTGAGCAATGCCGTTTCCAGCGCCAACATCCGAGTACATGCGCGTCGACGGCGTGGCCACAGACAAATTTTTTCAGTTTGACTTTCATGTGAGCTACCCACATTTTTGGCATATGAGTATGAACTCGAGCTCATCCTTCCTTTTTCGGTCTTCTTTCTTTTCAGCTGGCGAGTTGTAAATGGACACATTCAATTTTCGAGTTCCGGTGAGGCGACCTGTTACATGTACAAGTCTGTTCTTGACGCATCCCAGCCCATATCGTAGCCAGGGGGATTCTTATTCAAATTTCTGATGTCCCGCAAGTGAGGCACTATGTAATGGCGTGTTTACATTTTTTCAACACCACTGACCCGGCCCCGCGAGCCTTAATGCATCGGCATGACCCGGGACAACTCCAGTTCCCTACGTTGCACCGAGACGCAGCAACGATGGGTTCCTGGTAGCTCTTCACCAATTTCGCTGTCTACACACCGCCCCTGACATTTTACTCAGGCCCGAACCCTACACCAACATCTGGACTGAAGTTGTGGATTTTGTGGGGGCGGCAGGATTTGTTTTCGGCGCGTTAACACATGTATTTTGCTCACCCAGATGGATGCTAACCGACGCGTTCCAGCTTCATAAGACAGCGTGTTTACATTAACGCCTCAATTTTTCGTTCAATTTTCAAAATCTCGCGAGCGACGGAAGCCCGAGTATCGATGGAGATGTTGCGTGAATGAGTTAGATAGTTAAGTATATACATTCAACCCGTTTTGCAAAAAAAAGATCAAGGGACGTAAAGTCGCCGACGTCGAACTTCATCATATCATAGCTTTCAACATGTTCGCGCTTTCACCGGAGCGAAGCGAAGGCATGTCTTGTTCTCTTTATCTAGAGCTCTCAGAAGGATTTAGCCATAGGGAATGATGCTTGCACAACACTTATCTACACCAATGATTTGACAGAGAACTACCACCACCTTGAGCAGGTGGGCGAAATTCCCAAACGAGCAGGTGCACCATTACCGTTCACAATTTCCATCTAATCCATTGGTACACCATTAACTATGGATACCGGCTGCTCTTCCCACATTCCAAATCCCAAACGACAATTAGCTGCTGGCCACCCAATGTACTCCAGCTTCGTCAATTATTTTGCAGATGATGTCTCTGGGAATTGAGGTAGATCCTGGTATAAACACTGCAATGTGTACACCAGAATTTACTGTGGAAGGTCCTCCAGCAGAGGTTTCATGTTCACTTCATTTCTACCTCCCCCAATGCACCTGTTTCTGAGCAATTCCTCGAGTTCAAAGCAGCGCTTGAGTTAAATATTTTTGTTTCTTGTGTTTCCCCAGGGCACAGAACTGAAGTCAGGAAAACACATACCAACCCCATTGAAGTTCAAGACGAGTCCGAAGATGTGACTTGCTTTTGCATATACTGCAATGCTGGCCTCTCTGACAATCCAATGCGGAGCGAGGGCTCTTCCCATCTTGGCAGAATGGGTTATTGTTTTTGCCGAAATTGTCCAGCGGAATCCAGAAGGAGAAAGCGACAGACGAGGGTATCATGCACTCTTTGAGGTATTTATTTTCTCCCACATTGATCCCCAACTCAAATATCCTGACAAGGCTGGGTTTCCTCACACCAAAGAATACATTATCCTCGAACTTGAGAAGCAGGTCAAACTCACGTGCTCAGGTGTTATCAAACCCGTCAAAGATTTACAAACAGAAACTGGAGTCAATGATGTGTACACACAGTTTTGGATTGATGGCCATATACTTTAATTCAAGGAAATGCGAAAAGCCGATCCCAATCGCTCGGTCGAAGAAATTCAAACAGAACTTGTTCAATGGACAGTGGAAAACCGTGACAGTATCTACAGTGCGTTTCTGGTGACAAAAGGTTGACATCTATGGTTGGGTTGAAATTCCTCGTAAACTGACGGTTGAATTGTCCAGGTTTTGATTCCACAAAAGACACACCCATCGAGATTTTGCACACGATCCTTTAGACTCGCGACCTCACAAGACAAGCAAAGGGATCAAGGGGTTTCCTAAAACGACTGGGATCATTGGTTAACATTTTGGCGGGACATGCCAATCATGATTTCGGACTTGTGATTCACAGCCCATCCACACCCGTTCCCTCTCCTCCCGTACTTTCAGAATGAGGCAGCTCAGGGCACAAGCTATATGGAGAAAGTTCCTTCATTTTACATTGTAATCATGTTTGGCGGGATCGGCCAAAACGGCAACCAATGATCCCAGCCGCTTTGCCCATCATGATAAGCCCAGCCACATGAGGTGAACACGGTTGGTCACGAGCCTAACGATCCTTCTCGGGATTTTCAAATATGTCTGGCACATCGCGTACACTCCCTGGTCTGCAGAGCAGAAGCAGACATACACTCTTCGCCCCCAGTCCATAAGCATCGATGGACTTGCGTTTCACCCTATTTGGTCTGCCTATATCATGTAATATGCCCATTCCCTGATTGGACAGTAATTGAAAACTCTCGCACAAACGAACATATTCCACATTCACAGCCTGGTAACGGATGATCAATTTATGGCCTGGAAAACAGCTGGTGAACTTTCAACGCTTCTCTGGGTCCCCGAAATGCGAAATCTCGGGCAATATCGGGTATTCGTTTTGCCCTTTAAATGATTTAAATGTGCGAACTTGTATGTGTAGCAGGATCTCCAGGTTGCAGTAGCAAATGTTCTTGCCATTTGTGTCACAATTTACCCTTCAAAAAATGGTGAGAAAGATCAAGTATCATTTCTTAGTCCTGATTGTATCGAAAAAACCGATGGAAAAAGTACCAGCCCTGATTGAGATTCATGGGCAGCATTTTGGTGGCATTTGGAATTAATTTCTGAGTTTTTGTGCGTGAGGATAATCCAATATGGGGAACTTTTGTAAGCTCAAGGCAAAAGATAGACATGAGTACTACGTGTACTGAAAAAACTGATGGTAAAAGTGTCAGCCCTGATTGAGATCCATGGGTGACAATTTGGCAGCATTTGGAATTAATCAAGAATTTTCATGTGTGAGGATAATACAATATAGCTTGCAAAAGTTCCCTATATTGGATTATCCTCACACACAAAAATTCTGAATTAATTCCAAATGCCACCAAATTGTTGCCCATGGATCTCAATCTGGGCTGGCACTTTTGCAACAGGTTTTTTCAGTAAAAGTAGTATCTCAACTTCAAAACTTAAAGCAATTTCAACGGTTCAAGTCCAACAGTTCAACGGTTCAACTCCGAACTCGCTCCCACCCCAGTGTCCGTCCTTTCCCCAGGCGCGGATGTACACGTCCCAGTGAGGAGCTTGGCACCATGGTATGGCGGTGAATTTTGCATATGGCCATACCGCACAGTAGTGGGTGGCCCAAAGGTGCTTCTCATATCCATCCCACCTTTTTTTGGACAATATAAGGAGAAGTCTCATCTTATCTGCATCCCTGCGAATCCCTCACATTCCTGCGGAGGGCAGGGACGAATTTGTGCTGCCGCTCCATCCTTCCTCATCATGTTTCTACTCTTTCCTGTTGTGTCCCTCTTCCTCTTCCCCATCCCACTCCTCTGTCCATCCCAGTCCTTCATCCTTCCTCCCCTCACGACGTCTCTCCTCCGCTTCACACTTCATCAATCTTCCTTCTTCAGCTAATTCAACCCTTACATTATTTTAGCCATCCTGCAGGTGCCTGTCATATATATATATACATGATTAGCCCATCTCACTCAATCTCAGGTGGGAGTCCATCTTCGTATGGGGTAAACTTGCACTAAAATCACATTAGATGGTCCAGGTGGAGCTGTCTGAATGGTTCCAATAGGTACAAGCAACAGGCAGCCAGGCCAAACTTGCACTAAAATCACATGAGATGGTCCAGGGTGAGCTGTCTGAATGGTTCCGACAGGTACAAGCAACAGGCAGGCAGACTAAACCCACACTAAACTTGCACTAAAATCACATGAGATGGTCCAGGGTGAGCTGTCTGAATGGTTCAGACAGGTACAAGCAGCAGGCAGGCAGACTAAACACACACTAAAATCACATGAGATGGTCCAGGGTGAGCTGTCTGAATGGTTCCGACAGGTACAAGTAACGGGCAGGCAGACTAAACACACACTAAAATCACATCAGATGGTCCAGGGTGAGCTGTCTGAATAGTTCCGACAGGTACAAACAGCAGGCAGCCCGGCCAAACTTGCACTAAAATCACATGAGATGGTCCAGGGTGAGCTGTCTGAATGGTTCCAACAGGTACAACCAGCAGGCAGACAGACTAAACTTGCACTAAAATCACATCAGATGGTCCAGGGTGAGCTGTCTGAATGGTTCTGACAGGTACAAACAGCAGGCAGCCAGGCTAAAATCACATCAGATGATCCAGGGTGAGCTGTCTGAATGGTTCCGACAGGTACAAGCAGCAGGCAGCCAGACTAAACTTGCACTAAAATCACATGAGATGGTCCGGGGTGAGGTGTCTGAATGGTTCAGACAGGTACATGCAGCAGGCAGTCAGACTAAACTTGCACTAAAATCACATGAGATGGTCCAGGGTGAGTTGTCTGAATGGTTCCGACAGGTACAAGCAACAGGCAGCCAGGCCAAACTTGTACTACAATCACATGAGATGGTCCAGGGTGAGCTGTCTGAATGGTTCCGACAGGTACAAACAACAGGCAGCCAGACTAAACTTGCCCTAAAATCACATGAGATGGTCCAGGTTGAGCTGTCTGAATGGTTCAGACAGGTACAAGCAACAGGCAACTGCTTCGCAAAATGATGCTCTGAAAGGCTGTGACAAGAGAAGCGAGAAAAAGAGGAGTCCATGATTTTATTTAGAACTTGCAAAGAGGTAAAAAAAGGATAAATATGAAATATTGTGTAGCAGCCCAGATGCATGGTGTCAGATCCATTCGGACACTGGTACAGCAGCACCAGCTAACCCGATGTTTTGCATTATCCCCTATAGCCTGCAGCAGCAGAAACAGCCCAGATACACGGTGTCAGAGCCATTCCATTCCGACACCGGTGCAGGAACACCAGCTAGCCTGGTGTTTTGTATTATCTGCTAAATGTT
Organism: Mycena olivaceomarginata; assembly: GCA_029378375.1. NCBI lineage: Eukaryota > Fungi > Basidiomycota > Agaricomycetes > Agaricales > Mycenaceae > Mycena > Mycena olivaceomarginata. The sequence goes on from JARKIC010000239.1 coordinate 258,421, forward strand.
GGAATAAAATATATATTGTGTAACAGCCCAGATGCAGTGTCAGAACCATTCCGACACTGTGCAACCTGGTGTTTTTTCAGTGACAATGGTACAAACAACAGGCAGTCAGACTAAACTTGCACTGAAATCACATGAGATGGTCCAGGGTGAGTTGTCTGAATGGTTCAGACAGGTACAAGCAACGGGCAGGCAGACTAAACTTGCACTAAAATCACATGAGATGGTCCAGGATGAGCTGTCTGAATGGTTCAGACAGGTACAAGCAACAGGCAGCCAGACTAAACTTGCACTCAAATCACATGAGATGGTCCAGGGTGAGTTGTCTGAATGGTTCCGACAGGTACAAGCAACAGGCAGCCAGACTAAACTTGCACTAAAATCACATGAGATGGTCCAGGGTGAGCTGTCTGAATGGTTCCGACAGGTACAAACAGCAGGCAGCCCGGCCAAACTTGCACTAAAATCACGTGAGATGGTCCAGGGTGAGCTGTCTGAATGATTCAGACAGGTACAAGCAGCAGGCAGGCAGACTAAACACACACTAAAATCACATGAGATGGTCCAGGGTGAGCTGTCTGAATGGTTCCGACAGGTACAAGCAACAGGCAGCCAGACTAAACTTGCACTAAGATCACATTAGATGGTCTAGGGTGAGCTGTCCAAACGGTTCTGACAGGGACAGACAAACCCTAAATTAGGGCAAATTGAATCCCAGGGACTGACCCTAGGGTCTGTGGTGTGTTTTTCCCCTTAATAACCCTAAACCCTAAACCTAACTAACCTAACCCTAACCCAAGTTGTCAACCTTTGTGGATGGTTCGGTAAGGTATAAAGCAGCTGGCCAAGTAGTTGTTCAGAAAGAAGACAACGTCGGAAGGATTCAGACAAATTCGTAAATTCCATATCAGTGGCAGTTTCCTGGCGGGCGCAACTGGAGACAGTCTTCAGCTCTAGCCTCTAGTGTGAAAAGCGGAAGCAAATAGCCTTCTTGTTTCTCAGTCGAAGATTCACTTCTCGGTACCAGAAGAGGCGCAATGGTGGTGGTTGGTGATGTACATGCACAGCCACATGTCATGTGTGTATGTATTACTACCCCGAAAAGGAACTTGTTCTTGCCTCTGGTCTTAATAACACTGGTGCAGTACGAGCGCTCTTTGGATTGAAAAAAAAACGACCACAGCTAAACAACGACCATGATTATGTGCAACGCGCTCCCCGCCGCAGTGCAGGCGCAGGCTCGTCTGAATCGTCGCTCGCAATCACCTGCCCACGCCCACGCCCACGCCCACGCCCACGCCCACGACCCCGGCCGCCCTTTCCCTTTCCTTTGCCTCGAGTTTCGCTCGCGCTTCCGCCCACAGTTCCACCTGCGCTTCTGCTCACGCTCTCACCCGCACCTCCGCCTTGAAGAGCATCACCTGCAGCTGAAACTTCATCTTGCGCGGCATTGACATTGGCTGGGTTGGCTGGCGCATTGACAGCCGAAACGATGGCGGCGGAACTGGCTGGGGGCTCCTGCTGAGTAGGCTCGTCTAGATCGAGTGATGGGTCCCAAAGAGGCCCATCTGATAACGAGGGTCAGAATATCGATCTGCAGTTCACGGATCACTCACGGTGACCCATCTCGAAATCGAAATCCTCTATGTCATCCTCCTCATCTGAATCCTCTGTAATCGCCATTTTCTCCATCGCCAGTGCAAAGTTGGCTTCGTCTGCCTCGTTCATGTCGCCCGCAGTCGCTTCGTTTACGACATTGCCGGTGTCAACGCCATGGAACACTATGGCGGACCAGAACTTCATGATTTTTTGAATTCCGGGGCTTGAGGCATGCTTCATGAACCGCAATTTATACTGGCGATAGTACTTCTGGTACGGGATTTTTGAAGAGCTGCCGGTTTCCGTGAAGTTCTCTTTGTGGTCCGCAATGACAAAGATCAACTGGGTGCGTCAACATCAAGTCTGTCGGAATGATCTGAGGACTTACCAGAATCAGGGTGAAACAAATACTCCCCACCGTCAAACCATTCTCTTCGACCTTCCACTGAAACCCTAGGGTGTTGCGCGCCGGCTTTGCCTTCCCCTTTTCACCAAGGCTGCCCTGTCCGAAGAGTATGAGGCGCAGGCTCTGTTAACCTATTAAATAGCGGGAAATAAACGGTAAACGACACGCACCAGTGGGCCTATTGGATTGAAGAACAAATTCGGCAAGGTACCTTTCAGCGCACTATAGAAGATTGGCGGGTACGCTGTAGGTGGGGCCGACTGGTCGTCGTTCGCGTGGTACAGTAACTTCTCGCGGTTCTTTTCGATACCTTGTATCTTCAGGATCTTGTCCAAGTTTGTTCGGAACACAAACAAAGCGCTGGAGCGACCGGCGCCCATTTGCTTCATAAACTGGGAAACAGATGTTAATTCGGCCATGGCGAATCAAGGAAATACTAACGTCGGTCGCAAAAGCGCCAAAAACAGCGGGGTCGATGAGCTCGTGGAATTTCGCTGGAATATTTTGGTACAGGGCCACTCTTGTGTACCGAAGATAAAGCTTTGGGTCTTTGAAGAGCTGTTCAATTTCCGGCACCGTCTCGAGTTCGGGTGGCCCATCCTCGGGGTAAGGTCCAAACGCTGCTACGGTAATCCAAGGCTCTTGCAAGACTGCAAATTTTTTACCCCACACAACGATGGCGTTATCATACTCCAAGCCGCTGCTATTAGCCTTGGGCTTGCTTTTTCGGCCGCCAGTTTGCTGGAGCTGAGCTATCACGATATCCCTGGCCTTTATTTCAGATACAGCCTGTTGAGTTGGGCGTCCTTCAGGGCCTGTCATTGAACGTTGTCATCATTATCAGACTGCGAGAGACGGCCGTGAATTGAATCTTACCTCCTGTAGCTCCTCCTTCGAGAGGTTAGACATACGAGAATGTGGTGAACGTGAATGTTGCGAATGGAAGAGAAAGACAAGTCGAGTGGCACAAACTTTAAAATATGATGCGCTAATATGATTCAAATTCCTGATATTTTTAGAATGATTCGATGATTCAGAACTGAGAAACTCCTGGAAGGGAACAGAGAATAGCAAGTATGAATTGGGCATCGAAAGAAACACGGGGTAAATAAGGAAGCTAATACGACAACCATTGCGACGGTCTGCAGGGGAGGACTATTAATAATACTAATAGCGCACATATTCACTCTCCATTGTCAATGGCGTTGGCGCATGCTGTGTCGATGCAGGGTCCGTCGGTGTGCCGGGTCCCAGCGTGGCGGAGAGTAGGCTGCGCATCGGAGACAAGTTGAGTCAGCAGAGGGAATATGCACACGTCGAAGTCCTGCGCCGGGTCCTGCGCCGGCTCGCGGTCCAAACTACTTTCTTCGCCCTCCTTGGTACGTTCGGTGTCCCTTTGGAATGGACGGAGCGAATTGAGTATTCAAGTAGGACAATGTGATATTTGAAACTGCTTACGGTGCGCTTTTTTCATGTAGAGCCTTCTGAATCTTCAACTTCAAGTTCTCGACCTTGACAGCGGTGTTTTCTGCGATGCGAGCGCTGTTTTTCTGCGACGAGAGCGCTGTTTTCTGCGACGAGAGCGCTGTTTCCTGCGATGAGAGCGCTGTTTTCTGCGACGAGGGCATCACGCTGTTCACAGACTACAGCGGTCTCCGCTATAACTTTCATGCACATGGCACGAAGGTCTGCATACGATGGAGCAGACTGCCCGTCGAACGGCTGGAGTCTAAGGCGGTCAATGGTCCAGATGTCAGACTATTGAGCCACTAAGGTCAAAACGGTTAGGATGCAGATGAGAATATTACTTACAGTGGATTTTTTGGATTCATCTTGCGATTCCGAATCCGAATCCGAATCCTCAAGATCCGGACAATCCAATGAGCACCGGGCAAAGCATGGCAAATTAAGTAAACAACTTACGGCGCTGGCTGCCCACTCGCGAATGGCGGCGGTGGATTCGACTTTGAGGCGCTGGTCGGTGGCGGTGGTCACCACGTCAAGCTGGTCATACAGAGCAGGGCGTGTACGTTGAAGGAGAGCGTCCGTGAGGGCGTCAATGAAAATTTCGTCGGACCACATGGTGGGAGAGAGGAAGATGTTTCCAAGGGCTGGTTCACCCTGCGACAGATATCATTATATGTTAGCCGGGGCATAGCTAGAATGGAAGGGACATAGCTAGAATGGATTCAGGATCGGGATATAATTATATTAGCTAAGTGGAGATAATAAACGCGGTGTGACAAAGTCGTGACTGGACGCGTCGAAAGCAGCCACCGAATCACTTTTCGGTCGCAATGATCAGAGAAGAAAATATTGTGATACAAACTGACACTCACCCACTTGAGCTCCGGACACAGCGCCAATACGACAATGACTGCAGCAGAGGAAAACATGGATCATAAAGCTTAGCACTGTCATTGCAGAACCAACGTGTCAGGGTATGACAAGCGACAATGTAAGTCGATGGAGACGTACTCAAACTCAGCCTTCTGCTCCTTGTGGTGCTCGGTTCTCCGGTGGATGAGCGACTTGAGGTGACGGGGGGCACTTGAGCGGATGGGGGTGACCAGGCGCTGGATCATGGGGCTACATTTGCAAAAGAACTCAGCACACAGCGGCAAAAGAAGAGAAATGCCTTGGTACACGCCTTCGCGCCTTCCTTCTTCCTGGCGATCGCGACATACTTCCGACGTCTCCTTGCTCAGGTTGAAGAAGTGCTGAATCTTATTCACGCACTTGGGGATGTTATCCACCTGTACGGATTTGCGCCTTCCTGCGTGATTCTGTTGTCGTAGAAGACTCAGCTGCGGTACGATGCGGTTGAGAACGGGGACGTACTATTAGAGCGTCTCTCATCGTCGATGTCGATAAGTTTTTGTTGCCCAGTTGCGGGGTCTGTGGGTGTGGTTAGGACTAGAACGTGGCAAGGTTATGAGAACAACATACTATCGAGCACCCTAGAGCATGACGCGGTACGGCAGGGGCACACCCTGCTTCATCTGAGTCGGGAAGTCCTGCTTGTGATTCTGTTGTCGTAGAAGACTCGGCTGCTGGCGCAGGGGTCAGGGATCGGTACAATGCGGTTGAGAACGGGGCCACATTACTATTAGAGCGTCTCTCATCGCCGATGTCGATAAGTTTTTGTTGCCCAGTTGTGGGGTCTGTGAATGTGGTTAGGACCAGAACACAGCAAGGTTATGAGAACAACACATAAAAATTCAAAGGCGCGCAGGGATTTGAATGGGACCAAAAAGACTAGCAAATTTAAACGGTGCATGGTGATATGTCCGTCCATTAGGAGGTAGCCAGTCTAGGAGGTTCCATTAGGAGGTAGCCAGTCATACGGGCATCGGCGAATGAGAGAGTGCTTGGGATCTTGGGATCGTAGAGGTATTATACGCTGCTTGCAGACCTGCGGGGAGCGGCGAAACGCATCGACGCTGGGTCTGCAAGATAAGGTGGACGTTGTGAAGTGGGTTGAGTAGGTTTTCTATGACGCGCCGGGCTGACGCGAACTGCAGCGAGGTCCAGGAGGAACCGGTTGGGTGGCGCGTGTTTTGGTAGAACTAGAAGAGCATCAAACGCCATCACATGACCAATCAAACTTAGCCCCGTCCACCTCCGAGTCAACCTCATCTCAAGCTGCCGTCGTCCAACACGTCCGAGTCTTCAAACTACCATGTCGGAACGTGTATGCAAGTACTGCGGTGTGACGAAGGGGTCCAAGGGCATTGGACAACACGAAAAAGCCTGTGCAAGGAAACACACTGAGGCGGCTCAAGCGCAGGCTTTATTGGCCCGCCGCCAGGAAGGTAAGATGCTTGTGATCTTCCTCCCTATGTCGTCTTGATTTAATCTGCATAGCTGCGGCTCAGGCCGTTATTCCAGGTTAATTGCTATTATTTCTGGCGCATTTTGAGCTAACGGGGTCTTGTCGTAGAAGCTGCAGCAACCGTAGAAACCGCTGCCCGAGGCCCTGACCCCCGTTTCACATTTGATGACTTTGGTTTGTTGCTATTACTCGCTTTTGACGCTCTTATTTTAAGGTGTCCATTCAATTAGATTTCAACGACTTCCCTGAACCTGAGCCCGAACCGGTACCCCCACGATGCTGAGGGTGAAGAACTGGATATCCGATATGAATTCCATCCCCACAGTGGCCTTGATCCGGAATATTGCAGTTTCGAGGACTACTTGAGACTGGAGAGTTCCCGCCGACGTCTTCCTTCGACCGATGAACAACCATGGCGTCCATTTCGCACTCGCCTAGATTTTGAGGTCTCTGAGTTTGCTCAGGAAAACATGCTGAAACCGTGCCGCCACCAACAAACTATTATCCTTGATACGCCGGTGTGGAGCCAACCTCGAGGAGTTCACGATCCGGAACTGGGAGGACATGAACAAACAGTGGGATGCAGCTTCCAAAAAGTGCACCGATGTAAGTTTATGTGTTCCTCTGCCACCTAGCTGCGCTGACAATTTCTAGTTCGAAACATACGAAATCGAAGTTCCATACAAAAACACGCTGGTCCCCTTTAAAATGCATGCGCGCCCTCTGTGGAATTGGGCCCTGGACCTCATACAAGATCCCCGTCTGGCTAAATGTTTTGTCTGGGACGCTGTGAAGATGCACCGACACAATGGCGGGTCCTTCGTACGGTTTTGGAATGAGCCCTGGACGGCAGATGCATTTTGGGAGCTCCAGGTATGTGTGCCGCCTTTCCGAGTTGTGCGGCTCTCTTAGCGCATCAACAGTCAACACTACCGAAGAATATTTCAGCCAAATTGTTCCCATTGTACATTTACGCCGACAAGTCGAAGCTATCGTCCTTTGGCACTCAGAAGGCACACCCCATCGTAATCAGGGTCTTGAATATCGTTGTTGGGATCCGAAATAGTAGCGAATGGGGCGGGGGTCAAGTCGTCGGCGAACTTCCCATAGTACGCCTTTCATTTATTTCTGGCTCGTATCTCAGCATTTTACATTACAGATTGACGATGATACTGCAGAAAGCGGGAAAACCGGCTACGTAAATTTCAAGCACGCAATGTGGCACGCTGCCTTCTACAAACTACTGGAATCTATCGCTTCAATTTCGAAAACTGGGGTATGGACCACATGTGGAGATGGAGAGAAAAGGTGGCTATTCCCTTGCATCGTAATACTCTCAGCGGATTACGAGGAGGCGTAAGTTCAACATCTGATCCATCATCAGTTTCTGACCAGTTATAGCGCCATCATGACTTTAATCCGCGGGGTAATGGGCAATAATCCGTGCCCGGTTTGCTTGATAAAAAGAGACGAACAATCGGATCTCAGCATCATCAAGGATTTAAGGACTGCAGCAGGATCCCAGGAGGCCGTCAAAAAAGCGCGAGAGGGCACTGTTGAAGCGGGTGAGGATTTGTTGAAGGATTTAGGGTTGCGCAAATTAGATGTACGTTTTTTTCCACTCGAATATTCCTTGTTTTACCCGCACATCAGAACGTATTCTGGAACATAGCAAATTCAGACCCCCACCGCGCGATATCTTTCGACCGCCTGCATTCCCATCACAGTGGTCTCTGGGGCGACCATCTCTTTCCTCAACTCAAGATTCACTTCAAGGAACTTGGTGACCGTCAATCTGCCAAACTTGATCAGCAGTACGTTGATTTTGTACATGCCTCTGAGTGACTGACGCCGTTTGAATAGGTTCGATGCTCTTCCTCGGTGGCGCGGTCTTAATCACTTCAAGACCGTCACAAACATATCGTTCAACGATGGCTCGAAACATGAAGATATCGCGAAAATGATGATTTTTGCCGCACACAACATCCTGACCACTGAAACAGATAAAATAGGTGTCCTATTACTGGCGTGTATTCGCAGCTATCTGGAACTCGACGTGTATGCTGGTTTGGAGCTCCACACCGCAGATACAATCGCCGATGGACGGCGCCAGCTCCAGAAGTTTGACCAGTCGTTGAAAGTGGGCATGCATTCCTGACCATCATTACCCCGCTGAACAAGCATTTCAGAAATACCGCAACGCCTTTGAAGGTACAGACTTTGCGGACAAGAACTGGAACTTTCCGAAGGCCCATCTCCATCAACATCTATTCGATGACATTGAGCGCAAAGGTGTCACCAGGAATTACAACACGAAAATCTCCGAACCCATGCACCGGCCGTTGCGAGATGCGTACCACAATCAGACTAATTTCAAAAATGTTCAGCCGCAGGTGCGTCCCTTACATTCATCCATAGGCAACATCTGATATGGTCACAAACCCCAGATCCTTCGGTCCGCGCATCGGCGCATGGTCGGTAGATATATCCGAGAGCAGCTGGGTGATCTCAACCAGTTCCTGGATGAAGAGGACCCTGAAAATCTTCCGCCGACGGACCTTGAGGCGGTGGGAAACGTCGTTGTCGGGTCCAAACTGCCAGCAACGTCTTTCTTGGCGCTGGAAACCGAGATGAAGACGGACACCGCATTTACAAAATTCCGCATCCGTTTCGCGGAATTTTTAAATGTGTTCCTTCCGGCCTATGGATACCCACTTCCCCGTGGAAAGCGAGTGACGCTTGTAGCTGGTGAAGAAGTAGGTGTTTTGCTGCACTTTCTACCGACCATTCAACCTCTGCCGCCAGATAATCCCTTATCAGTTTTTGAAAGTCTTCTTCAAATCCCTCGAGAATTGGTTGGACGACGTTGATTTCCTTCGCTGCAACCCATGTTTCCACGGTCTGGCACGGTACGATGCAGCCCTGGTGAAGACAACGCAAGGCAACATTTTTGTACGCCTTGTTTATGTTTTCACCTTCGAGATCGACGGACGACGCCACCCCCTTCGCACTGGTGCAAGCCCTGGATGTTGGGATCCCCCAACGGTACACCAAGGACCGAGTGTTGAGCCTGTATCGCGTCCGCCAGCGCGAGAGGGAGAAGTGCGAATTTATTTCAGTTCACTCTATCATTCGTGGTGCCCTCCTTGTTCCCGACTTTGAAGTCAAAGGGGACCATATTGTCGTCGATCTCGTAGACGCGGATATGTATTTCCGGATAAAGGCGATGTATGGTGACCGCGAATAAATGTTTATTCAGCCTCTTAAGCCACCGACAACGGTGATCGTGTGAGCAGAAGATTAAAAAGAATATGTATTCATTCAGTGGCCATATCACAAGTGTGTGCAGTATTAACGGCTGAGCTTACAGCAAGGAAGATAGAGCACTCTGATATAGTGCGTTCCATCCTCCAAAAAATGCGGCGGCGACAAGCGGCTTCGTGATGCGAAGCTGAAGAGTGCGCAGGTGCTCGCAGGGATCGTACGCCATACACGGCGAAGATGGCATGGACATTCCACAGACTAGTACGTACCCGTTCAATGAAATGAAAAAAAAAGCGAGGAACACACGTACATATGTAGAAATAAACACCGCGAAGGAACTGCATTGTCGGCGTCTGTGCTCTGCTCCTGTGCGAGAACCTCAGGCTGGCGGACGGCGAGGCTCTTGGGGCTGTCGAGATGGGAAACAGAGAGGGGTGACAGCATTGTGGATGGCGGAGCTTCACGAGGACGTTGGCCGAGGTGTGTTGTCGCTTTTTGGAAGCCAGATTCAGATTCATGCGAACCGCCACGAGTAAATCACGAAGGCAAACAAATATAGTGTTGTCCAGAGCGTCGGAAGGGGCGGGGGGGGGTAGAGGAAGGCCGGGGCCATCTTGGTGGGTCCCGCATGCGAGATATACGCCAGGTTAGCCAGGACCGATAAGCCCTCGCAAGACGATTTGCGTCTTGCAAGAGCGCTTGTTTGATTATGCTTGTCTTACAAAGCTCTTACGACACATTATGACGTCAAGGTCTTATGAGACGATTTTTATTTTTCCGACATTGGACGACATTTGGAAATCTGTGAATGCCGTGCAGGTGTGTAAATTTTTACATTATGATTATTCTTCCGCGTTGCGTACTACCTGCAGACAAATTGTTCCGCCTGCCTTCGCCCAACCGATCGCTGCACGAGCCTCTTACTTGCAATTCAAGATGAAGTTGCACAACGGAGATGCGGTAGCTCACAAACTCAAGGCACATTTAAAGACACTTGAGCAGTGATTCCGGTATCCATTTTGCGCTGTTCGAGCTACGCATTCAGTTCTTGCCAGGAGGTTCTCAGATATTGACTACTTTTTCAAAGAGAAGGTGGAATTACCCTTCATGTATTGGTCAATCAAAAGGGATGGGATCCAAGAAAGTATTACCTGCCACAATCAATCAGTCAAGGATTGTATACTGCTCTTCAGCCTGGGTGTAAACCTCTCCCACGCAAGTTAGTCTGCTCTCATTTCTCCTTGTATCTCACATCTTTGAATTCTAGATGGCCGCTTCGCTGCAAATGCAGCAGAGTAGGCACGCGCACCAACTTGAGCTGGTTACTCCCACACAGGTTTCTATGCTTCTTGCCCAAGACGAGACGAATCCGCCCTCGCCAATCAGCAAGGCAGATCCGGAAGCCCCCCATCTCACTAACTTCCCACCTGCTGGTACACCACAGACAGGCTACGACGATATCCCGAGTCCAAGCGGGACCGTCTTGACTTCGGACGAATCTTGGCCATGACACCATAGACACTTCGTCCAAAAACACATACTCCACCCCCCTCAATCATTCTTGTACTTTTTTTCTTTGTTGCCCACTGATTCGCTCAGAGTCCCTGTCGTTGGAATATCTCAAACCCAACACGGAATGGTAAGTACTCCCGTTGCCGTTGAGCAGTGCGGCCGCTGTCCCGGTAGGCCCTAAAACAATGAAGAAATCGTACAATAGTCAACCAGCACATTTGAAGTTGTATACCATTCGAGTCTTTTCATAGTGTAGGTAGAAGTGCCGATATTAATGTATTCATTACACCAGCGACTCACCCAAAGTTATGTAGAAAGTATAATCCCAATCAATATGAACAAAACACTGAAACATTCAGCCAAGTCATCGACACCGAGCAGGAGCTAGTGCGGTCCTGAGTAGTTGTTTCTGGGTAGATGCGAATCTGAATATATATTGATGCATACGATGGATGGTCGAGTTCGATAAGTAGGCTGGCCATCAACAATCTCGGTAACTTCCGAAGTCTTACGCACGGAGGACTGTCACAGCCACAGCCTTAGTTTGCACGTCTGGTTTCGCGCAGATGTATACCTTTGCTCTTTGTCTACATAATCAATATATTTACAAACCCTCAGTTGGGCAGGCCCTTCCCCCCTCTCATAACATGATTGGTTGACTCTCAGGGCAAATAACATCTAATTATTTGTGGGAATGGGTGCAACAACCCGACTTGGAATTCGAACAACAGCCAACCTGAACCAAGGAGCTCCGATGTCGAAAATCAATGCATCGGATCGCTCAAGGAAAATAGCAGCCAATACCCGCTGATACGTAAGTCTATCTGACACTCACTTTACTATCGCTCACCTCTTGAACATCGGAGATGATAGTGGTCGGGATCAGAACGGAGGAACCTTCTTTTGATCCGCAGCCACACCCCGATGCGAATGCATCCCAAGCTTCCGAATTGTGCGGTCTCTCGGCGCCCGCGGCGATGATCCTTACTCCGATGTCGCCCTTCCCCTTGCCTTCCCCCGCCTCTTCGTATATCGGCGGGACATGTACCTCATCGACGCTCCTCGACCCAATCGCTTTCCTCAACCCAATCGCTTTCCTTTGCCTCAGCAGCGTCGCCGCTCTCCCTTAGCCTGTGGCGTGACCACATCCCCATCCCCTCCCGGCCTCTTCGTATATCGGACATGTACATTATGCTGGTGTATCCGCGCTCCTCAACCCGCTCGTCCCCCTTTGCGTCCGTAGCGTCGCCGCTCTTCCACCAGCCTCTTCCTTGCTATACTCTACCGGGCGACGTCTTCGCTTGGCGATCATCTCCCTTCCTCCACCACATCCCGCTGCGCCCATTCCCGGGCGACACTTTCGACCTCCATCCGAATGACACGGAGCCTTGGCTCTTGGTTGCAAAGCGAGTGGAATTTGTATGGCTGCCACCTCTGTCTCCTCAGACACTTCCGCCTGCATTACAAGCTACGACGGCCCGCTCCGCGGATGTCGCTTGCACCCCCTTCCTCAGACGTACTTGCGCCGCCGCTGTGCGTCTGTCTCTCTTCAGACGGCCGCACCATTGCGCTGCGTACCGACCCGCGATCTATTTAGGGGAACCTTCCGCCTCTTGTCGATCGGCTCCCCTTCATCCCTCCACGACAAAAGCTCGCGGGTTGGACATCTTTGTTCCCCTCGAGCTTGCCTACGACTTCCCCAGGCGAGTCGAGTAGATGGGAGTTTTGCGCGGGTGATATCGATACGGGTTGTCATCGTGCATTCCACCTTGATTCCACCTGATGGCCACGGATTCAATAGACAGGTGCAGGCTTCGCTGGCCCGATCCCGTACCGAATCCAAACCTGACCCGCACTTCCCTTCTGCCCTCCCTCGCATGCTAGATCACCTTGCTTTAACCACAAGCACTTGTTATTCTGTGTGGCGACCTCGCGTCGGCGAGGCATCCGTACCTCAACTCCCGCTGCACGGCAATGGCTGCCCGCTTCCAGCACCTGTGAATACACCCTTGGATACCGCGCAACTCATATGTGCGTCGCGTCCCAGCAGTGATCATTGTATCCGCGTTATCGACTCGCGTGCGCGCTTGAGGGCCCATGGCGCACGGAATCGATATCGAGCCATTTCCGTCAGGAGAATTCTCGCGTTGCTGGTGATAGGCTGGAATCGTTGGTGCAGAACAGGAGCATTGGACTCTAGATGTGTGAAGTCGATGGAGACTGGGTCGCGCTGCGCTCGGCTTGTGAGACATGCCGACTCGCCTCTTTCTTTTATCTCCACTCTACTTTCTCTCTGCTTGGTGGACCTCATTTGGCGACTTGGATTATTTGTCTCATACTTCGCGTCTTCAGCTCCTTGTTTCGTTTACAATCCCAGTTATTCATCTCCCCTTGAATCTCTGTATCCCTTCCGTACGCTCATCTTCTGCGGCGACCTGTTGGTCGAAGATGTAAAGAATGTGATTCAAACTAAACATTCAGAAGCATGTACATAGGTCAAAATTCATTCTCGTCCAGGGAACGTCGGGCCCAACAGGAATACATATCCATCGTGGCTTTGCAGTCTTTGGCACAAATATCCTCGCGTTGCTCCTGTATCATGGCCTCAGTAATACCCTCCGCGACGAAGCGGCTCCCCAAGGTCTCCCATAATTGCGTCCAAGATTTCTTCATTGCCAGATCGAGCTCATTCGTCGCCCCATCTGGGTAGGGATTTTTGAGGACGCGCCGTCTGTGGTTCAATTAATCACTCACCAGAGCCAGTCCCATCGAATGGCATCGATATTTTATGGCCATAGACGCGTGGGAAATATCCCATGGAAGTCATGATCCCAGCGTATTTCCTCGATATATCCGTGTCAGCTGAGCGAGACTCCCAAATCTCAACGACTTTCGAGGTAATCAGACGAGTCGCAGGACCCCCGGTTTGAACTGAGCAATTGATATTGATGTCCTCGATGAGCAACAAACCTCCGGGTTCACAAGTTGAGCTGAACATTTCACAATGTTCTCCCCGTTGGGTACCTTATCAGGACTTTTTATTCAACAAGATAGATGCAAGAAACGCAACAGTTGTACTGACATGAGTCATGACCAATCGAGAGTGAACCATGTCGAAGGATTGCTTTTCAAGGTCCCAAGCTTTAGTTAGGTTCAGCTGTTTGAACCTCATATTCCTCGGGATCTGCCTGGAGCGGTGTTCTCTTCAAATGAGTGCTAGCAACAGAACAGATGCTCACTGGTGCGGAAGCGGCGATACATCCACCGCAATGACTTCAGCCTCCGGGAATTGAATTGCAGCTTGAATCGCCCTTCGAGGACTTGCATTTAGAGCATGTCTTGAATGCACAGTAATCGTCATCCACCATTCCCCACTCCCACACCTGTCCTCGGTTCTCGGCATGAACTTCCCGAATTTTTAGGAATTGATACGCACCCCAGGTCTAAGATTTTGCGCGGATGAACTGCAGCTATTGGAGAAGGACCCAGCTAGCCGCCAAAATACCGGGTGAAAGCCGCATGCATCTCATCGAGTCTGTGCACAGCACATGACAGTCAGCACTGTTCATTCGTAGGGTTGGATAGAATGGTACCGCTGCGTTTCCTGCTCTGACTCGTGTGCAGTCTGATATAGTGGTGTTATTGCTCGGAATGTGCCGGATAAACTGGCCAACGCACGGGCAACACATACTTTGGGTAACCCGCTAGGTCAGCCATATGGGATACGAGGGTGGTAACTATGATGGTACTGGCGAAAAAGGCGGACGGGACTGGAGTGAATGCTGGCGGACAGCACGCTTGGAACCTAGCATGGATGACAGATGAATATTTTCCTAATTTGGATCCGAGTACGGCAATTTCGACTTTCCATTTCCCAAATGCCCTCCCGAATCCGGCTCCGGATAGTCTAACCACATCCACTACCACCGCCCCACCCCCACCGTTCCTCGTCTCTTTATCCCCCCTCTTTATCGACGATCATCACGCACGACATCGACGGCTTTGCTAGAATCTGGATCCTTCGATCGGGGTACTGTGAGCAGCAGGATCTGCGGTGGAACGGAAGCGGAGTTCTGGGAGCAGACACATGGACCGTCCCATTGCGTGCGTTCCATTGCTAATCGGCGGGTGCACATAGTGTTGCGGCCGGGGTGGGTGCGGGGGTGGTGCGGGTCCAGCTGTCTTCGTGTCTGTACCGAGTACAATAGCTTTGTCGTCCCCATCCTCTCTCATGCGGCAGAACATTAGAAAACCGGTATTATATATACGGAGGTTGTGGGTGTAATGATACCTTGAATTTAGAGCAGGATATACCAGAACCAGAACATCCTAACCCGAACCACCTAACCGAACAGCATTGATGCAAGTTTACATCAGAATATTGCATCGGAAGTCTCCTGTGCGTCGCCCTATTACTTCGGAACTATACCATACATCAGGGTTGCTGCCCCTATACCTGCAGCTATGTCGTGCCTCGCCATCTGTGGC
Organism: Mycena olivaceomarginata; assembly: GCA_029378375.1. Classification (NCBI taxonomy): domain Eukaryota; kingdom Fungi; phylum Basidiomycota; class Agaricomycetes; order Agaricales; family Mycenaceae; genus Mycena; species Mycena olivaceomarginata. Next base: position 273,522 of record JARKIC010000239.1, read on the forward strand.
CGTGGACCTCCATCGCCACCGTTCCGTGGTACACAACGGACAGGCAAATAAGAAGTCCCCACAACTAGGCCACATTGGGTGTCTGAGGGATCAAAGTTCGGTCAAGACTTTCGGGGGTCCTGTACTATTGTGCTTTGCCGGAAGGTCTAACGCTTCCATTCTCTAGTGAAAGCAGTAGATAATATGTCCCCTGCAGTTCTGTTCAAGCCCTTATACACGCACTAAAAACCATTATGATATGATCTGTGACTGAATATCTGTTCAAAATATACAGAACAGGGGCGCGAGTCCTTCGATTCCATAATCTCTTGAGTAACGTACAAAAGAGTTGTCCATATCTCACTCAGTTCTGCACCTTTCAACCTGAAACCGAGCTAGAACTTCTGGAATAATTCAAGCGCAATTAGTGATAGAGCTAGATTGGTGATAATATCCTATTTCTGAATGCACCCAAAGTCCTGCTCCTCTGGCGAGATTTCCACCTACCGGGCTCAAATCAGATCCAATGGGTCTAGATTTTTGTGAGGGCCTCTTTGTAGTAGTTAAAAAGAATGCCGTGGATCTAATTTTGTTATATCTCTTCCTGAAACACCTCCTACCTTATTTGTTGTTCAAATGTCTCTAAATTTGAATATTGATCCCTGCACAGACAGTTTACGCATCTTACCTCTATGACGTCTTTTGAAATTATTATAAGTTGGCCCTTGCAAAAATTCAGACCCATTGGACCTGATTTGAGCCCGGTAGGTGGAAATCTCGCCAGAGGAGCAAGACTTTGGGTGCATTCAAATATAGGATATTATTACCAGTCTAGCTCTATCACTAATTGCGCTTGAATTATTCCAGAAGTTCTAGCTCGGTTTCAGGTTGAAAGGTGCAGAACTGAGTGTGAGTAGGCCGGCCATCAACGATCTCGGTAACTTCCGAAGTCTTGTGTACAGAGGACTGTCACAGCCACAGCCTTATGTTGCGTGTCTGATTTCACACGGATGTGTACCTTTTCTCTTGGTCTACATAATCAACATATTTTCCAACCCCTCAGTTGGGCAGGCCCTTCCCCCCTTTCATAACATGATTGATGGACTCCGGTTGACGTGAACAAGTACGCAAAACAAGGGACAGTACCCTATTTGACCAAAATAAAATTATCATTGCTAAATGTCATATTACCGTTTCTCGTATGCCGTAAATATATAGAGAGTATGAACATCAAGCTTAATCCAGAGTCGAGGCCAACTAATGTGTGGAATCGGGGATGCAAAAAAAAAAGAATTGATGGACTGAGAAGATTCAAACCGGCCTCATCTCGGTGAATTACATAATCGCTAAATACATTAGATTGAGCTCTTAAAAAGACTTCAGAAATCTAATGAACACAGCCACTATTTTATTACCCATTGAAACGCACTGATAAAGTTTTGCCAACTCAAAATACTGGTTCCGATTGATGAAAAGAACGATCACTTTACTATGTAACTGTCACGTGCCGTGACTTCACATCCTTTTCGGCCGCCATCGGACTCCGACTATCTCCGATCCCGATTATATCTGACACTGCTTTTCTGTATTCGCCCTTGTCCTATTGGTTCGTACTACATATGATTCCCTCTGACTCCTAGGTTACGCCTTATGCTTCTCCATCACGGAGCCACCGGAAACCCGATGATATCCGAGTCAGCTTGACTTCACTTGACTCATAACGACTCAGTCCATCACGGACCCACTCGGAACTCCGAAGCTCCGGTACTTACATTATATCCCCACTAATACTTTACTCTCGTATAAATACAAGCCATGTCGGTAGTTAGACTTCAGTTTGAATATCGACTTAGTCTGCCCTATACTCTTCCTCTCGGACTCCGTCCTCCTCCGAGTCTCTCTCCGAAATTGGGCACCAGGCGTAGAGAAGGGCGCAGCGCACGAGCTGAAGCCAAGCCTTTCCCTTCCAGTATACGGGTTCGGTATTCCGTTCGGACTCCGATACTTTCCCTCTACATCTCGACCACTTCGTCTTGCTTATACGCACTTCATCCCTCAGGCGTATCTTGGTCTTCCGTCGGATCCCGATCGGGAACCGGTACCTGACAGTATATTCAAACTCACTCTTCTTACGCCTTTCCTCGTTTATGTCACTTCCGCTCTCTGCTGAAGAACAAATCAGACTACGAAACGAACGATCCCTTCAGCGTCTTGCACGCTTCACCACAACCATCACTCCTCCCGAGATTGCCGAGCAGAACCGACTTCGTGATCAACAAGTTCGGTCTCAGCTCCTCAACCGCCAAAACTACAGCGCAGCTCTTCGGAATTCCGCTAGTAACGACATACAATCAGCATACCGCACCCGTCAAGGAGCGCACATTGTTGGTGTTATGTCCACCGCAACCCAAACCGCAACCGAAACGGCCCACACCCAGTCAGGTGTGGCCCCTCATGAATCCATCTCGCAGTCCGGCGGACGCCGAATGCGTCAAGGTAGCCTGATCGATATCGACGAGCCGGTCCCCGATGAAGAACCGGCCACCGAGGAAGTTCTGATTCCCGGAGAAACTCCAGGTTCACAAGGATCTGGTGGTGGTTCTCGTTCACCGAACCAGCGCCGAGGTCGATCTGCCAGCTACAATCCCTTCCTTAATGATCAAGGGGTACCCGTGGATAATCCGCGCGCTGGAGGCGGTGGCGATGGTGGCAATGGAGGTGGAGGTTCGGGCTCCCCTTGGAGTCCGCTGATAAGCCAGCAATTGGGCCATGGTTAGATACACGTAATTTTGCGTGTTTCTGATCGTGCTCATTGCTGAAACTGTTGTTTCTATGCAACAGTACTGGTTCCTGGTAGCTGTTGGGCGAACCACAGAGAAACGGGTGGACGTTCTAAGGAATTAGAACGTCCATTGGCTAGTCTCGCCCTGAAAACTGTAAGGGAAACGTGCAGCCAGATAATAAGTCAAGGAACTTCTTTTGACTTGTTTCCAACATTCACTTAAGCAACGGAAACGGGTCAAGGGAACGGGAGTTGGCAATGTGTTGTGTTGTGTTGAGACGCTAGGGGAGACGCGTTCGGTCACGAGTGTTTCGGTTGCCAGAGTTGCCGGTTTCCATCGGATGCGGATACACCGAAACAGGTGGTCGGCTATTCTGTGGATCCGGATCACAACTCTAAAGGCGTTCTAAGGTTCTTTCTCAAGAACCCTTTCTGGGAAACCCTAGAGAAACGGGTATCTACCGAGACCTACAAAGGAGTACTATCAAGTTCCGTACTTGGAACCAAGGGGAAACTTGAGTTGAAGCAGAAAACAGGACGGACGAGATGCAGTGCCGATCTATCGGTGATCGACACACCCTCTGAATAATACAGGGGTGCTGCTGACGGGTTCCTGCCTCGTAATTGGCAAGGGAACATGGCGTGCTCACAGTTGGGAACCAATGGGAGGCGACGCTCGGAAGAACAACCGACGGAAACGCGGTTAAAGAGACGGATAAACGGACTTTTGACTCATTGGGATTGTGTTTTGGGCTTTGTAACAGTGTCTTGGCGGTTGTATAAGTATCCGAGGGTGTTTCTACGATGGACACAGCATCTTCCCCCGAACTAGTAGGCTATACGCTTGCGCATTGGGTTGATCTGGGATCCTCGGTGAACGCACTCTTATAGAGTAGCACTATTAGTCGAAATCTTAATTGTTTCTGAATCATATATTATTCTGGAAACGCACTTGGGCTTTGCCTGGAAACTGTCTGAACTCTGAGAATCTGTTGGATCTGTGACTCTGTTGAAAGAAACGTTATTGTTGTTGTTTGCGGAGCGGGTTTCAGAAAGTACCGTCAAGGGAAAACTTTGGAAACGTGACTGCTGGCGTTGCTCAGAAAGTACCTCTTTAGGGAAAGCTCTGTGAACATTCTTGGCCTATAAACTAGGGGCCTTACTTGAGTCTACGGGACTACTTTAAACTTGTTTCTCTGTCGCTTGGACACACACACACACACACTGCGAAGCTATAAATCTATCTTGTTTGGAAACAACGTTTCCACTGTGTCTAGAAACATGTTCTACGCAGCTTGCTCTATTATCTCTTTGAGATACGAAACCTCTCCCTACAACCTTTACAAGGCCCTGTACTAGGGGCTGTAACTCGTCGGGATCTTTGGAAACGTGCATATATTGCCGTTTGATTTGTTTGTTGGTTGTTGGAACAGTCTCTGGACTGTTTCTGTGCCGCTCTCGAGTCAAGTGGGGTTATTTGTGTGTTTCTTATATAGGTTCTGAGCACATCAATCACCGCGACCTCCCAATGAATGGTCCTCTTCGGACTTCATGCGCGCAATGTCCCAGGTCATTGGGCAAGGTATCGGAGACGCGCTTAAAAACCGAGATTCTCCCTCCTCGGAAAAGTCTCGGGCCCGAGTCCGGGACCCCGACACCTTCGATGGCAAGGATCCCGAAAAGCTCCGCACCTTCCTTTTCCAGGGCATCCTCAATTTCAAGGATCGCCCCTCGGCATTCGTCCGGGATCACCAGAAGGTCAATTACATGATCTCCTATCTGACTGGTGACGCCCTTGGTTGGTTTGAACCTTCCATTGTCGACCCGGACCCCGAGAATGTCCCGATCTGGCTCGACAACTACGACGCTTTCGTTTCCGAGCTTCAGCTCAACTTCGGCACCTACGATCCCCGACAGGAGGCCGAGAACGAGATTGTCGCTCTCCGGATGGGCGAGAAACAACACATCCAGAAGTATCTGGTCCGTTTCAATAAGCTTTCCCAGCTTACGGGCTGGAACTCCATCGCTCTCCGGAAGGTCTTTTATGATGGGCTTCCTGAACGCATTCAGATCAAGATGCGCGATCTCCCCGGCGGTAAACCGAGTTCGCTCGACGTCTTGAAGGTTTCGGCTCAATCCATCGATGCCTCCCATTGGGAATGGCAACGTGAGCAGGAACTCCGTCGGGCCCGGAATCCCCAATCTTCGGCAAAATCCTCGGGCAACGACAAGTCCACGTCCAATGATTCTACCACGGCGCAAGCCGGTGATTCCAAGAAGAAGAAGAAAAAGGGCGGCGGGGGGAATGGAGGGAACTCCAGTGGATCCTCCGCTCAAACTTCGTCTCCTTCGACTTCGGAAAAACCGTACGCCAAGGTCCTTGGTTCGGACGGCAAATTGCTTCCCGCCGAGAAAGCCCGTCGGATCGCCGAAAACCTCTGCTTGCTTTGCGGAGGTAAGGGACATCGCAGCAATGAATGTCCTAAGAAGAAACCCGCGGCTGGACGCGCTGCCACTACCGATTCGGCCGCGTCGGCTCCGGCTCCCGCTGCACAGTCGGGAAACTGAGTAGCGACTCTCGGAACTCCGTGCGACCCGAGGGTCGTGAAAATATTCTCGATCGCGTGGAATCCTTCTTACGACTTAATGCCTCTGCCCTTTCCGATCCGAAATCTTTATGCCCCATTTTACGATCTCCGCAGATTCAGTCGGACTTCCGAGCCCTTGTCGACTCTGGTTCGTCCGATTGTTTCATAGACCCTGTCCTCTGTACCACCAATAATCTCACTCGTGTTCCGATTCCTCCACTCGGTCTCCGTCTCTTCGATGGATCTCCGGGAACAATGATTTCCGAGAAAGTCCTAATGGACGTTTCTTTCCCCTCTGGTGACTCGACTCCGGTTGAATTATATGTCACACCTCTGGATTCCGCTTGCTCTGTTGTGCTTGGATACAATTGGCTGACCCGACACAATCCGTTGATTGACTGGGCATCTGGCCAAATCTTTTTCCGCTCGCCTGGCTCTGCTATTCCTCCTTCGGCTCCAGCCGAACTCCGTCCGTCGGATTCCGCCGACACCATTCCTCCCATTGCGGAGCCATCTGTCGCTCCTCCGGTCGATGCTAAACCCCCGTCGATCTCCTTCATAGGAGCAGCTGCCTTTGCTAGTGCACTTCGCGCTAAAGGCAGTCAACTTTATCGCCTAGGCCTCTCTGAGGTATTAGGAAAGTCTTCGGATACCACGTCTGCACCGGACTTATCCGGCATTCCGACGGAGTATCAGGACTTCGCTGACGTTTTCTCGGCCTCCGAGTCAGAAAAGTTAGCTCCCCATCGGCCATATGATCTCAAGATCGAACTTGAGGACGGGCAATCTCCACCGCCCGGCCCCATTTATTCCCTCTCCCAGCTTGAGCTGGCGGCTCTTCGAGAATTTCTGGACAAGAACCCAGCTCATTAAGTTAGGACTTCGCGAAGTTTGTGGGGTATACCCCAGAGGTGCTTCGCGAAGTTTTTGGGGTATACCCCACAGCCGTCGCGGGGCGCGTGAGCCATCAGACGGCCTGAACAAAGGGTTCGGCAGAGATTGGATGCCATCAAGCATCAATCTGGCGGCTGTTTCGCCGCCGGGACAGCGTGTGAACCTGATCCAGGCTTGCTTCCGTCCACCACCGCCCCGCCGCTCGCTCGCCACTACGCCCGTACGCCCCTGGCCGTGGCCGCCGCTCATGGCGGTTTGAATGTGGCTCTCTCAGCGCCATTTCCGCGCCTCACTGGTCCTCCCGCCCCTCTGATTTCGTCGGGCCCGATGCAGTACATTTTCACCCTGATTGGCCCCTGTACCCGCGTTCCGTCGCCGCCCGCTCCCAATGCACTCCACCTCCCTTCAAAGTCGGGGCATGATACCTAGCTTTCACCGTTGTACCCATTGCGCTCCGCGCCTCGCTTTGCATTTGCTGCGCCGCCTCGCACCATCTCATCCATCTGCGCTGCCGACGCTGCGCTTGTTGCGCCCGTTACACCCGCGGCCCGTTCCCTGCTTCACCCCGTACCTGCGCTGCACCCGCTGCGCCTCCGCTGCCTCTCTGCCCACGCTTCAGCGTGTCCGCGATTTGCACCACGCGCCTCGCTTCGACCGTGCGCCCGCCTCCGCGCCTTGCCCCGGCGCTTCGCCTCGCCCCCGCACTTCGCTTCTCGCCTCGCTTTGCCCCACCCTCACCCTAGTGCCCACGCTTCGCCCTCATCCCACGCTTCGCACCGCACGCCTCGCTTCGCCCAAGCGCCCGCCCCCGCCCCCGCTCCTGCTCCCGCGCTTCACCCAGGCACCTCGCCCTTCACGCTTCACGCTTGCCGCGCTTCGCCCACACGCCGCGCCTCGCTTCGCCCCAGCAAACGCGCTCCCGCCGCTCGCCTGCACCCCGCGCCTCGCTTCGCCCCAGTGCCCGCGCTTCGCCCTAGCGCACGCGCCTCCGTCGCCCGCATCTCGCTTCGCCCCGCTTCGCCCGCACCCCGCGCTTCGCCCCTGCGCCTCGCCTCAGCTCCGCGCCTCGCTTCGCTTCAGCGCGCGCGCTTTGGCCGCACCCCGTGCTTCGCCTCGCCCCCGCGCACGCGCATCGCTTCACCCCGCACCCTGCGCCTCGCCCCAGCGCCCGCGTGTTGTCCCAGCGCCCGCGTGTCGCCCCAGCGCCCTCGCCCCCTCCTCGTTTACTCCCGCGCCCGCGCTTCGCCCCCACGCCTCGCTTCGCCCCAGCGTACGCACCCGCGCTTTCGCCGCACCCCGTGCTTCGCCTCGCCCCCGCGCACGTGCATCGCTTCACCCCGCACCCTGCGCCTCGCCCCAGCGCCCGCGTGTCGCCCCAGCGCCCTCGCCCGCTCCTCGCTTACTCCCGCGCCCGCGCTTCGCCCCCGCGCCTCGCTTCGCCCCCGCGCCTCGCTTCGCCCCAGCGTACGCATCCGCGCTTTGGCCGCACCCCGTGCTTCGCCTCGCCCCTGCGCACGCGCATCGCTTCACCCCGCACCCTGTGCCTCGCCCCAGCGCCCGCGTGTTGCCCCAGCGCCCGCGTGTCGCCCCAGCGCGCCCTCGCCCGCTCCTCGCTTACTCCCGCGCCCGCGCCTCGCTTCGCCCCAGCGTACGCACCCGCGCAGTGCAGCCCCACTCCCCGCTCCTTCTGCGGTCATGCTCGGGTTACCGCACACCGCACCACCGCCACCCTTAGCACGCACCTTCCCTCGTGCGCGTGCGCTCGGTCGAATTAGGGCACGACGGGGGTGGGGACCACCCTATTAGTTAAAATTTCAATGTTTACTTAGATTACATCTGTTCTACGCACTTCAATGTATGAATTTGCGGCGAAATGCACGGTTTGACGATGATTAATCGATGATTTTTGAGGTTGGCGCTTAATTTTAGTGCGCAAGCGCCCAATTTGATCGGGCGCGGTGCCCCGGACCGCCCTCGGACTTCTCCGAAACAGCTTGATCTTTGAACGCCTTGCGCCGACCGTCCATAATTCCACCTGATCTCCGTACCAGCAAGGGAGTAGGATGCTAGCACCATAACATTTCCAAAATTTATTGAAAATTACCCAGCCAAAAATATTATATCCAACGTTCAGACTCGGTGCCCGCCAAATTTGGAACATTTCACAAAACATGCTCTATACCGGTGTGCCCAAGCTCGTGAAAAATGCTATAAAATGCTCACAGGGTGCCTTCATGATGTACTTACAATATGTATCAAAATTACAGCTCATCTTGAAAGTTACAAGAAAATATCTGGGTTGAGGTGTTTCTGGCGAAGCTTGGCCCTCGAGTTGGCCAGTTTAACTCAAGTTCACCAAGAGCATATTTCGCGACCTGAGTCTTTATAGTGCCAAAACCCCAAGATCTTTCGGTCATTCAGAGTTCATATGACCTTGTTTTTTGCTTACGAGTCAAATTTGGACCAGCCTTGGCTCGCTATGTTCACGAAACTGAAGACCCTATTTTGTTGAAGTAGTGGTGAGTGCGTGATCACACGGGATTTAGCTAAGTTGAGGCTGCCGAGGGTCGAATACCCCGGAAATTTCGAATCTTTCAGGTCTATACTGACTTATTCTTTGATTCTCGGCCTGAGATTCATCACTTGGAGCCCCGTATGTCGCAGAAATGGTCAAACATGGAAATTTTGAGGAAGAAGAAAAGTTCTCCAATTGTTCAAAGATATGCATATATCTTTACCTAAAGTATAGACGACTCCAAAACTCGGGTACTGGGAGCTGTATGACTCACTGGCATCCGCAATAGAATCATCCATCCCAAATCCATTTGAGCTGAATCGTCTTGTAGATTGAGTATCCCTGCTGAGTAATTATTTTGCGAGTCCTCACAAGCTACCAAGACTCTTGGAGTCAAAAATCTTAGTGCTTGTATCCAACATTGAGACCCGAACTTTTATTTCCTCCAAGAATGCATTTTGTGTGATTTCACCACCAATAAATTATGAATGGGTGCATTTCTGTTTCAGAGAAGTCCTGACACTGGATCAGAAAAGGCTCAAATACTTATACGAAGTTCAAGTCCAACCACGCGCACATAATTCATGAATTCAGCCGTGGGATCTGTTCTTCTTTCCAAATGCGGACGCTATTCGCTGTCAATCAGTGGCTATGTAACATCTTTTCTCTTGCTCCACCTACCATCTCCCGGCCACCTCTCGCTCAGTACTCTCCGTTTTCGTGCGACGCTAGCGCCGGTCGACTGCCGCCTTCAACGAAGCCTCTTTCTGCGAGATTTCGCACCGATTTCGCCGTCAATCCATCGGCAGAATCTATCACGCATTTCGAGTGGCTACGCACCTCTGCACTCGCAACGTCGGTTTCTGGCGCTTTTCTCTCGCCGATTTCACTGCCCAGACGTCTCAGAAACGTCTTCGCTTGCATGGGGGCTATTGAAGCTGGATCTGCGGTGAGTCATTTCTTCTTGGTTGGCGGGAGGGAGGGCTGGCACGCCCACCCCTTTATCACCCGCTCACGGTGGCCGAGGCCCCCGCTCTGAAGGCTACTGCTGTGCTGCGGAACTTCCGTGGCTTTCGCAGACGGGCGCCGAGGATGGGTACGGTGTGGGGTTGTGCACACGGCTGCGAAGCAGCAGCGTCGTTGCCCGCGAGCGGTGGTACGAGCTGCGCGTTCCCTACAGAACGCGGGCCCACTCCGCTGCGGCGGGAACGTGCGCACCCACTCTCCAAATCACAGCTGCCGCCCTGAACCACGTTGCTGCAGCGCGCTGAATCTCTTTGTGCAGTGCCCGCTGCCCACCCGTTCTGCCGTGCCGGTCGCTGTGCAGGCTCCACGTCACTCCCTGCCCCTGCATGCCGCCCAACTCCCGCTCTAGAGCAGGGCGGCGGTGCGTGCGGCAACGGAACCGGACGCAGGGCGTCGCAGAGCGGGCCCCGCTCTCCACCGCTCCCTCATGGTGCCCAACTCCCCATTAGAGCAGGGCGGCGGTGCGGGCGGCGGGGGGCGAGAGGGCGGGATCCCCGTTGCGGGTGGTGCCCCGCCGCGCGGGCTCGGGCTGACCTTGTGGTGGGCTCAGGCCGCACGCGCGCGCCCCGCCAGCCCTCATCGCTCCGCCCGCCCGCCTGCCCGCCCGCCTCGCTGCGCGCGAACCCCCGTTTTCGAAAATGCACGCGCGAGGATTTAGCATGCGGATGGTTGGAGGTATACCAGCAGGGCGGGAGGGGTGGCGGATATCGTGGGTGTACGGTATTTCATATCGCTGCGAAATGCGGGCGGGAACGGCGGGTGGAAACGGCGGGCGGGACACGTGGGTGCGAAGATTTGGCATGCAGGAGGGATAGAGGTTACCCAGCAGGGCGGGAGGGGTGGTGCAGAGCGTGGGCGTGCGGGATCTACCCCCCTCGCTGCGCACGCACCCCCGATTTCGAAAATGCGGGTGGGAACGGCGGGCGGGACGCGTGCGCGCGAAGATTTAGCATGTAGAAGGGATGGAAGCTTTCCAGCAGGGTGGGAGGGGTGGTGAAGAGCGCGGGCGTACGGGATTTTGTGATTTGTTCTTTTATTTCTCGATTAGGCTATATCTACCGAGATGCCGGCGAGTCCGTACAACTCGGAATTGATCCAATAAATTGCCGTATGGCCGGTGAAGCAAGTATTGATGGCTACGACAGTGCCGGAATGCCGCCCATAAGCCCCGCGACCCGTCGGAACCCTTTTATGGCTACCCCAGAAACTTCGCGAAGCACTCTTGGGGTATACCCGGGACACTTCGCGAAGTTCCTATATGCTCAGGTGAAGAACCTCAACAATGGGTTCATTCGACAGTCCTCGTCGCCCCACGGAGCTCTGATTCTCTTTGTCAAGAAGAAATCGGGCGAACTTCGGCTTTGCGTGGATTTCCGGGCGTTGAATCGCATCTCCCGGAAGGACCGATATCCACTTCCCCTCATTTCCGATCTTCTGGACGCCGGTCGGAGTGCGAAGGTCTTCACTAAAATTGACCTGAAACACGCCTACCACCTCGTTCGGATCGCCGACGGCGATGAGTGGAAAACCACGTTCCGAACTCGCTACGGCTCTTTCGAGTGGCTCGTCATGCCTGAGGGCCTGACCAACGCTCCTGCTGCTTTCCAGCAATTCATGAATGACCTCTTTTCGGACCTCCTCGACGTCAACGTCGTTGTATATCTGGACGACATCCTCATTTATTCCGAAAATCCGTCGGAACACCGACAACATGTATGCGAAGTGCTTCGGCGCCTTCGGAAAGCCGGGCTTTTTGCCTCGCTCAAGAAATGTGCATTCAGCGTCGAAACGGTGGAATTCCTGGGCTACATCCTCTCGCCCAATGGACTTTCTATGGATGACTCCAAGGTCAAGGTTATTCGGGATTGGCTGGAACCCCGAAAAGTCAAGGACGTCCAGTCATTCCGTGGCTTTGCCAATTTCTATTGGTGCTTCATTGCCCATTACTCGGACATCGTGGTGCCGCTGACGCGGCTTACGCGGAAATCCGAACGTTGGGTGTGGTCCCCAGAGTGCCAAAAAGCGTTTGATACGCTTAAACTTGCTTTTACTTCGGCTCCGATTCTGACCCATTGGATCCCAGGCGCCCAGTTAATTCTGGAATCCGACGCCTCCGACTACGCAATTGCGGCCATCCTCTCAATTGTTTCGCCCGACGGCAAAATTCGTCCGATGGCCTTCCGCTCTCGGACCCTCTCGGCCGCCGAGCTGAACTACGACACCCACGACAAGGAACTGCTTGCTATCTTTGAAGCGTTCCGCGTCTGGCGTCGGTACCTCGAGGGTGCGGTTCCCGCGATTGACGTGGTCACGGATCACAAAAATTTGGAATATTTTGCTACGACCAAGCTCTTGACTCACCGGCAAGCTCGGTGGTCCGAGCTTCTTTCTGCCTTCAATTTCGTCCTTCGGTTCCGGCCGGGACGGCTCGGTGGCAAGCCCGATGCTCTCACTAGACGATGGGACGTCTACCCTAAAGAGGGGGATAGTGGCTACGCCAGTGCAAATCCGCATAATTTTCGTCCAGTCTTTACTCAAGATCAACTTAACGCGTCACTTCGAGCTACGTTTTTATACGAGCCGGTTCTCCGAGCGGCGCATGTTATGGACGTTAATCAACTCCACGCAGATATCCGAGCTGCACTCCCCGCGGATCCCGTCGCTTCCCGACACCTTAACGATACCTCCAACCCCCGGTGGGTTTCTCGCGACGGCCTTCTCTATCAAGATGGACGCATCTATGTTCCGGAGTCCGACGAACTCCGACTTAGAGTGTTACTCGACAAACATGATCACAAACTCGCTGGTCATTGGGGACAGAACAAGACACTTGCCATGGTGCGACAAGAATATGTATGGCCCGGACTCCGAACCTTTGTCAAGGATTACGTCCGAGCTTGTGTTACGTGCAAACGTGGCAAATTCATCCACCATAAGCCATACGGCTTCCTTCGGCAACTCCCGGTCCCCAATCGGCCCTGGCATTCCATTTCTATGGACTTCATCGAGCAATTACCGCTCTCCGAAGGCTGTACCAGCATCCTTGTTATTGTCGACCGCCTTTCCAAGATGGGACTCTTCATTCCCTGTCACGGAAAACTCACGGCGTCCGAGTTGGCTCATTTATTCATCCTTCACGTCTTCTCCAAGCACGGAGTTCCGAGTCATGTCACTTCCGATCGGGGCTCCGAGTTTGTTAACCATTTCTCCCGATCCTTGGCTGAAGCGCTTGATATGCGTTTCCACTTCACCGCCGGCTACCATCCTTCTGCCGACGGACAGACCGAGCGTGTCAACCAGACCCTGGAACAATACATTCGGATGTACTGCAACTACATGCAGGACAACTGGTGTCCGCTCCTTCCCCTCGGAGAATTCGCTTACAACAACACCCCTAACGACACTACGGGTGTTACCCCCTTCTTCGCCAACAAAGGCTATCACCCTTCGGTCACCGTCCACCCCGAGCGGGATCTTACCTCCGCTCGGGCCCGAGATTTCGTCACGGACCTCGACTCCCTTCACCAGGAACTCCGAGACCAGATGGCTGCTGCTCAGAAGCGCTATCAAGGTCCTGCGGATAAACGAAGAGTCGTTGATCCCAAAATCTCTATTGGGGACGAAGTCTACATCAATGCCAAAGGATTCCGATCGGCCCGGCCGACGAAGAAGTTCTCCGAGCAATTCTACGGTCCTTATGAAGTTATCGGCCAAGCCGGTCCCGCTTCCTTCACCGTTAAACTTCCCCGAGACATGCGTCGAATTCACCCTGTCTTTCACATTTCCCAACTCGAGCTCGGACATCCGAACACTATCCCGGGACGCATCCAACCTCCGCCGCCTCCGATCGAGGTCGAGGGCGAGTTGGAGTACGAGATTGCAGAGATCCTTGATAGCAAACTCGATCGGCGCCGCCGGCCTCCGCTCTTGTACTTGGTTCGCTGGGACGGCTATGCCGGAACTCCGGACGAGACTCAGTGGCTCAAAGCTGAGGAGCTTGAGCACGCATCCGAGCTTGTGGAAGAATATCACGCCAAATACCCAGACCGTCCTGGTCCCTAGCTTCGGGCCCCGCCGGCCCCGAGCAGGTTGTCTCACAAGGTTTTTACGCAATGAAGGTCTACTGAGTGTTTTCCTTAAAATCATTTTTTCCTTCCATTTCACTCAACAATAAACGAAGAAAATCATTATACATTTCGGGCCCGATTCGGCCCCCGATTCCTTTCCACCTATGCTACATCCAAGAAATTATGTACAAGTACTTTTCGGGCCCCCTCGGCCCCGTTCTCCTTCGGCTTCCGACTCAATCCTTCTTCGAACTCCCTTCACCCTTGTCCGCTGCTGTCCATTCTGCTCTCCTTTTCTTGCGGGCCTCGAGGATTCGGGTCGCCTCGGCTTTTCCGGCGTCCCCGAACTGCAGACGGAGCCGAGCGGCCTCGAACTGAATGAGGTCGTGGAGGGACCCCTTTATCTCGCGCTGCGAGCGGAAGTTGTCCTCGAAATTGCCGTCAACAATCTCGGTGAGCTCCTGGATGGCTTCGTAGACACGGTTTCCGCCGGTCTCCGCGGATTCCCAGATGCAACGGACTTTTGCGTTGCGACACCCCTCGCAGGCCTTTCCACGGCCATGCGACGGACCCGGGTCGGCACAAGGGACCTTGAGCCTTGCGCATCGTTCACACTACGAAGCAGTCACGGTCAGCACTACTGGAGCCGACGGATTACCGACTTACCGGATCCCGCTTCGCTTTCTTCTCCGCCGGAGTCTCATCCACATCCTCTTCCTCCTCGTCCTCATCTTCATTAATATCCGACGCTTTCCGCGTCGCCTTCGCTTTCCCACCGGATCCCGAAGCCACCGAGGCCTGCGACACCGGTTTCGCCGCTGCTGCCTTCGCCGCTTTCGCCGCCTTCTCCTCCTTCCTCTTCCTCTTCTCCTCCTCCTTCGCCTTCCGAGCGGCCTCCTCCTCCTTCGCTTTCCGCTCGGCCTCCTCCCTCTCCTTCTCCTCATCCCGTCGCCGTTTCTTCTCCTGGAGGCGACGCACCCCCTCGTCGATTTCCAAGGCTTCTGCGTCATCAGCGGACATCGCACAGAGGCGGTCGAGGTATTCCGCTTCGGATTCGTTGGGGAGTTGGGGCATGGCGGAGATGCGAGTGGCGCGGGGTGGTGGTGTGTGGATGAGAGTGAAAATTTTCACTTTCACATCACGTGACCAGCTATATAGCTGACCGCAGTTGCCGATGGATCGGCAACTTCGGATCGAATGTTCCCTTCGGCATTAAAGCGCCTCTAGGGTTCGGCGCTAAGAGGGGGATACTGTCACGTGCCGTGACTTCACATCCTTTTCGGCCGCCATCGGACTCCGACTATCTCCGATCCCGATTATATCCGACACTGCTTTTCTGTATTCGCCCTTGTCCTATTGGTTCGTACTACATATGATTCCCTCTGACTCCTAGGTTATGCCTTATGCTTCTCCATCACGGAGCCACCGGAAACCCGATGATATCCGAGTCAGCTTGACTTCACTTGACTCATAACGACTCAGTCCATCACGGACCCACTCGGAACTCCGAAGCTCCGGTACTTACATTATATCCCCACTAATACTTTACTCTCGTATAAATACAAGCCATGTCGGTAGTTAGACTTCAGTTTGAATATCGACTTAGTCTGCCCTATACTCTTCCTCTCGGACTCCGTCCTCCTCCGAGTCTCTCTCCGAAATTGGGCACCAGGCGTAGAGAAGGGTGCAGCGCACGAGCTGAAGCCAAGCCTTTCCCTTCCAGTATACGGGTTCGGTATTCCGTTCGGACTCCGATACTTTCCCTCTACATCTCGACCACTTCGTCTTGCTTATACGCACTTCATCCCTCAGGCGTATCTTGGTCTTCCGTCGGATCCCGATCGGGAACCGGTACTTGACAGTAACACTGGTTGGGAGATTCAAGATTTTCAGCACAATTTATGGTGAAAAATGTTGTTTGTTTTTCAGACATTTTTCACTGAAAAAAGCAGTGAAATATTCAAATCTTTTTCGCCTTTTTTGAGCTTCCTTTTGAATTTTTCACCTTGAACTCAAAAAATAGTGAAAATGTTTTGAGTTTTTGACCACCTTTTTCAGTGAAAAATGTCTGAAAAACAAACAACATTTTTCACCATAAATTGTGCTGAAAAACTTGAATTTCCCAACTGGTGTAAAGTACTCGTAATAAGAATCCATAGGTAGAAAAGAAGTGCATAGAGTGAGCTGGCGCATCGTAGACGACAATGGAAGGCAAGAGACACGTTGTTTACTCGTGCTGTATCGGACCGGCAGTGCTGCTTATCTAATAACCTTTTATGGGAATTCCGCGCCTTAACCGATTTCAAACTCCGATTGACCGGTCTGTCTATCGACAGCTTGCTCCATAGACATATGGATTACTGTAATCCAGGTTCTACCTACCACAAAATGATTCCGAGGCCGTGGAAGACCATTTAAAGCCATCCGATGATTTCAAGAATATTTGCCACGACTCGGCAACTGGTAATAATGGAAAACTTTTCTTACCTGAGTGAGTCATCCACCCCTGCAACCTATCCCACACACCCTGGCGCAATTCCAAGCTTCATGTTGAGCTCACCGTTGTTGACAAAATTCGCCAACAACGTTGACAACACGTGAAAACGCCAAAACTCGGCAATCAAAATGTCAAATGGTTGATGTCAGCAGTCTCAAAAAATGCCCAATTACCCACCAGTCAGAGGAGAATTTTCCCAAAATCCAAACTCGGATCCGTACGCTACCCGCAGGCACGAGTACTTGACCCGCAAGTCGGGTTTCCCACGAGTACTCCCACGGGTCAACCCGTGGGTCACCCGTGGTGACCCGGACTCGTTCCATGCCTTAGCTGCTGACGTCTCAGGAATCCAATCAAACCATGCATTCCTCCCTTCACTGATGCACAACCACGAAAGTAAACACGTCTAACAGCTGAGCCGTCTGGTCATCGTCCTGTTCAACAAAGATTTGGCCTACGCATTGCGGCGCCTTCATCGCCGCCAGCCGCTCCCTTGTCTTCATCGCATACCCGAAATACACCCCACGGCGCACGAGACTCATTTTCAATCCAAGCAGTCGTCGCCCGCAACTAACTTTACTTCTCGCGACACGCGTGGGCCCTTCGCTTGTCTCGCAAGGAGGCTAATCCTCCATCCAATTTCACCCCGCCGCGAGTTAGAATTTAGTAAAACACCCGGAGTTATCGCCGAGGCGAGTATCTGTCTGCTGGGGCCGCGATCCCGTTCGGCAACCATTCCGATACCCCCGTAACCCACGAATGCGGCATGGGATTTCTTTCGCTCGCCTGTCCGGTGGGGCTCCGTTTGGAAATTTGCCTCCATTTCCCAAGAGAATCATCGTTGAATAAATAAATCCTAGGTGACACTCTACACGGACCCTACGTCGTATAAACAAATTCAAACGTCGTGAATAGCCTCAAACTTGGTCCCGCTGTGCTCGGAGCGAGAGACACTGGATAAAACGATCGTAGTCGGCTGCTCTGATGTCGAGTTTCCATTTCCACGCAGGGCAGTCATTGTGGATTCACCCTGCCACGTTGCATCGGGACGTGACAGACCAAACGCCACTCGCGCCACCAGCAACGTTGGGGCCATTCCCTGTGCAACTTCAGTGTGAGGAAGGTTGGTTCTAGTTAAATGGCCAACCGTTAGCTGTGCCACCAGTGCTTGAGGATAGGCCACGTTGGCTAAACCCTGGACCGACAGTGGGATGTACACGACCAAGGCCACAAGGTACAGGGCCGCAGATTCCACGACCATTTCTATGACACGGCCATATCCCATTGATTTTCTGGTGGATTTCTCGCTCATCTTGTAGATGCGAAAGATAATCAGGAAAGTTGCCGAGGTTGTCGTGGCCAGGATTAGGCCGAAGTACGCGTTCCCGAACTCGATGTATGTTGTCGGGCTAGAAAGCGGATCATGCACAAAGGCTACTTGTGCCGCAATGCTTCGGAATCCTAGCCCTAATGAAATTAAATGGTCAAAGGCATATTTCAGGAGTCCTAGTACCCACCTGCGCCAACCAAGGTGCAGGTAAGAGGCAGAGTGATTATTTTCCAATTACGATTCCACATTGTCCAACACCTCCAGATCTGTGTGTTCGTGTAAAGAGCGATGTCAGGGACGAGCCATTATTTCGATCTTACCAGAACAAAATCCGCAATCATTGTGTTTATCGTGAGGGCTATAGCCCCAAGCAGCGACCGGGGCAACGTGGGTTGTGCGATATAGGCGATAGAAGACTCGATGGTATCGCCGTGCTCAACGAAGGCAAACTGTACAAATACGGCCCCATTGATAGCATGGATGCTTGAGAGGATGTACATCGACGTGAGCGCCAAGAATATTCCCCAATTGAAACCGTGTGTTCCCCGTTTGAAGGCTACCCGATTAAATTAGTCTGGGGTGATTCTGCTGGAGGAAGGCCACGGCGTACTCAAAGCATAGAGCGTCATGATGTATAGGCCACTGTAAAACCCTGGATGAACAATGATGAGTTTGGCCGAGGTAAAGAGACAGGGTCTCACCATTGAAGACTAGTTCCACGTATGCTGCTGGAATGAGAGCAGCACGCAGCGGACGAAAGGCGTCGATCAGGGCGGAGTCGGAGGACATCGAAGGATGTTGCTCATTCTGTGGGCAGCATGGCAGCTTTATATTATGTGCCCGCGCTGGGAATACATACCACGACAGAGAGATAGTTACGGCGCAGAAAAGAATGACATCTCGATCTAGAAGACTATTTTTGGCCAATACACGCGGCTCCCACGGAGCCTTCGTGGGACCCAGTACATTGAAATAAAAGCCATCACTGTATCGAAGCCAAAAAAGTTTGGAATAAGCCGAATTGAAAGAGGCAGGGTGCGGTGTCATTCCAGGGGGATTGTTCAACTTTCAATTACGCTTCTGGCTCCGATAGGGTGTGCACAGGATTAAAGGAACCATGTGCGCCAAACACCCCACCCACCTCTCAGATATGGCCTACTACTACCAGTCACTCGACCGGGCTTCCGAGAAATCTGGCCTGCACTCGTCCAGGCGCCTGCAAGTTCTTTGCACCTTGTTGGCCATCCTGAACCTGTCATTGCTATTGCTGGTGATCGTGCACCTGAGCGCTGAAGGCCCTACACATGAACCGTACATATACTGTGAGCCGCCATTTCACCACCGAACGCGCTCAACTCACCAAACAGCGCAACCAAAGCTCCTGCAGAGGATTTTGTCTCACATAAACTCGTCAAATTCACCCGAGGTCTTGCCGGCGATGTGCCGATATACGAACGCCGCCGGTCGCCCGCCGTCGATGCAGCCTGGGAGGCACTCTATTCCGGTGAGCTTGGGAGCAAAGCGCACTCACTTGGATCGCTCACCAACTTGCAGTCGCTCAAATCAAGATGCCGAGGTCCGAGGTCGTGAAGATGCCTAACAGAACATGGCCCCTGGACCCTTACCCGGGGTATTACACCTTTGCTCTCGATGTGTTTCATCAGCTCCATTGCCTGGTTCGTATCCATTGACATAAAAGGTGGAAATGGCTCACTATGTACGGTAGGATACTCTGCGCAAAGAACTCCACCCAGGCAAAAACTCTACCCGAGCGCCTGCCTTCCATATTCGGCATTGTATTGGCGCCATCAGACAAGCACTGATGTGCTCGGTGGATGTCACTAGTGTCGTGTGGCAGTGGTCGGACGATCTGAAGTCGGTGGAACAGAGAGACGACGTTGTGCATGTCTGTCGCGATTACGACCGGATCCGTGACTGGGCGAGCCAACGTACCTATCCGCCCGAAGACTTTGATGAGACCCTCTACGTTGTGGATGACTGGTACCTGGACAACGAGAATGGCGGGACTTAGTTTGCACAGTTGGCGCTGATATCGGGGTTATCTCGAGAGGGTCGTACGAGGATCGGGTCCGGGATCATGTACATCCGTATTATTTGATATAATTTATCAGTGGCAGTAAGCAGACTGGGTGAGAAGGGGCCTCCGTGACCAGGAAATGCGTAACGTGAGTACCACAGAGAGACAAGCAGAAGAGCGAGAGCCGAGACCAAGAATAGTTCCAGTTCATGTCCGGCTCGAGCTCAAAGAGTTCAGCTGACAATACAATGTAGGGCACAAGCGCTCGAAGAATTACAAGGATGATGGATGCGGCGCGAGCCCCTGGACGCCCCAAGCTCTGTGACTCTGGTCTCGAGAGTCAGACTCGGAGCGGATTCCCGCATAGTATGCTGTATCGATTACAATGGTCTTAAACAATGGTTTTACGCTCGAATACGGCTATCGAGATGCAGCGTTAAGATCACAACGAGGGATCCAATCGCTAGTCGTTCCAGCTTCTGCTCAGAAATTCCAGCAGAGAATTGGGATAGTGTGGAGAATGATAGTAATCCCTATGCTAGAAGAGATGGGCTGGTACACACCAACGGGATTCCTAGCTCCAACCTGATTGGGGTGAAATGATGACATGAAGATGGGAGTGGGATGGGAACAGAATACAGATGCACTTCGGGGGTTTGAGAATGTGGGCCAGCATCTGGAAGAAGTCGTAATTGAAATGTACACTGCCTGGAGATCTCGGGAGGTAAGGAAGATTGAAACATTGTATCAACCAAACGACTCTTCTGAGGGACGGCAGCGCGAAGAAGTGTCTATTCAAACCGGGGAAATACATCCAGAAAGTGCCCGGATGAAACTGATCGGCAAGCGATCTTCGAGATATCATTACAAGCCACAAGATTCTTCTGATGGACGGCAGTTACGACGGCAGAATAAGTCCTGCCGGCGAACGTGGAGAAACGAGCCGATACGTCCAATGTCTAAACACCAATATTCTTTTTAGGACGAGTTTCTGATCCGATTCTTCCCACACCTGTTCGTTTCAGGATATACTGTACCGCCCTGTAGTGAAGCAATGGTCACGGTCCCACTGGGGGCCGTTGCATTGCTTTTTTTGTTTTGGCGGGGTCACGATCACGATGGGTCGCGTTGCCTTTGAATTTGCGTGTCATATATAAAAAATGAAATGAAAAATATTTTGACCTGTTGTATGTATCCTCATCATCAGTAAAGATCAAAGATTCAGTGTCACCTTCCATATTCCCTTTTAGGTGGAAAGTGATTAGCCATTGTTCTGACTTGCCATTGGCTGTCCCAACATCCTCATTATTATTCCTCGTTGCCTTGCAACGGTCACGGTCACTACGATGGCCGTTGCCTGTGAAAAAAGCAACAAAAATGTCACGGTGGCTCCGCCGTTGCTTCACTACAGGGCGGTACAGTATGGACAGAAAAATCCTCCCAGAGTCATCTATCTAACAGCCATGATGTTTGCTTGCATGCATGCCAGGGGCATTCATTCCAGAAAGACCTCCCGATTTGTCGTGAATGATCCCAGACCCTAAAAATAGAATGCATGCAGGTGGTTTAAAAGCGGCCGACAATTTCGATTATGAACACCTCTTCAGGCCTTCACTCAAACTTTCCAAGGATGCATTTCGCCGCAAAGAATTATCTTCGCATCATCGTCTCCATTGCAGCTTTGGCGAAGGCCATTGTCGGTTAGTGTAACTGTAATAATACGGCTCTTGTTGACCTCCTGGATAGTCTATGGATCCCCAATCCGTCAGGGTATTTCCGTGAAACCTGACCCATCCTAACATCCTTCTAGCAAACACCGTCCCTGCCGTCGAAGAGTATGACTCCCTTGTACATTGCCTTCGCCTGCTAACGGGATGATATTAGGGTGACGGCACGAGACGAAATTTTCAGGTGGCCAGGTCGGGTGGCCGACGAGTATGACTCCCTTGTACATTGCCTCCGCCTGCTAACGGCATGATAGTAGGCTGAAGGCACGGCTTTTCTTTTGGCCACACAGTCCCGAGTAGGCGACTGCCTACCATTGGTGTACTTCATGTTGATCATGTTTCATGATAGTGATGAAGAACCCGAGGACATCGAATGAGAAGCAATCTCGAAGTAGGTAACACTTGATGTCTACTTTATGTTCCCACACTGATTCACAATTTTCAGTGATGAAGACGTCAACTAGGATGTGGGCGGGGATCAGGCAGAAGTTTTGCTCCGATTATGTTGCATGGATTCAAACCTACATTTCACGGCTGTACTTTTGAGATTTGGCTGAACTTCGACTTTTCATTGTGTCACTGTGCCTGATAATGGTCCCATGCTTGCTACGGGTGTGCTAGAGGTCCGTACGGCCAGGTCTCGTAAGCGCATTGAGGCGCAGGGATCAACCCGTAAACCCGTATACGGTCGGGTATGGGTAACCCGTACTGTACCCGAACCGTAAGGTTCTTGCTCAAGAGGCGTCACGGCCGGGTCCCGTACCCGTACGACGGGCCGTGAACCCGGCGCTTACGGTTACGGTTCACAGCCCTACTTCCCAAATCAACTTGAATCGCTCGAATCGGCTTATCGGCTCTTATCGGCCGACTCGGAGCTTTGTGGTTGCCGTAATAACTTTCCTTTTCTACCACAACCTCGACTCGGCCTCGACCCCTCGCTCCTGAAACCACTAGCAATAGCTGTGATTTTGTCGCTGTTCATCTGCGTATTGTACTAATTGCCGAGCCCAGATTGTCCTTCAAGTTTTCCAAGCGCTAATCGATCGCACGGATACCGTGCACCTACTAGGGAATGGCATGGCACCACACATTATTTAACATCATTCAACCACCAGACGAATCAGAATGGGTCTTCATCCAGCCGACACATTCTTGGCATATCAACGATGATATATCGAAACTCTTACTTAGAAGAGGAAGAGGAGCACGGAATAAATTTAGATGTTGTTGGTGCGTCCGAAGTGGCGCTGGTGCCTCGCGATCGACTTTCCTTGTTCAGACTCTGGCCGCCAACCGGTCGTTCCAGTACTAATTTTTTCCCGTCTGATACCAACCATTGCTTCTGCCACCCGGGTCAAAGGTTTGTTAGCGTGTTGGGCAAATTTGAGCATATTCTAAACACGCCGCTAATTGAACACTCGAACGGAAACAGATCGGGACCAGTATTCCCACCTCACACCGAATTCCGAACCCATCTCATTGGGGGATGCTGACGACACTCTTTCACGGTCATGGCACTCATGGATCCACCGCAGTCCTCCAAGGAGCACCACCCCATCGAAATTTGACGTGGAGTTAGAGCGCACTCGCATTGTGAAGTGCTCTGGTTTACGATTGAACCTGCTTGGTTTACCCACATTTAGAAAGTCATGAAAGCGCTAGGATCTATAATCCAAGTTGCTGGCTACCAAGTCCTTCCTATCGCAGCGGAGACATTGTCTGTTGTTCCTATTCCAGCTCTCGCGCCAGCTGCCAAGATCTTGGACAGCATTTGGAAATCCGTGAATGCCGTGCAGGTGCGTAAATTTTTACATTATTATTATGCTTCCGTGTTGCGTACTACCTGCAGACAAATCGTTCCGCCTGCCTTCGCCTAACCGACCGCTGCGCGAGCCTCCTACTTGCAATTCAAGATAAAGTTGCGCCATCGGGAGATGCGGTAGCTCGCGAACTCGAGGCACATTTTAAAGACGCTTGAGCAGTGAGTCCGGTATCCATTTTGCGCTGTTCGAGCTACGCATTCAGTTCTTACCAGGAGCTTCTCAGATATCGAAGACTTTTTCAAAGAACAGGTGGAATTACCCTTCATGTATCGGTTTTTCAAAGTATACAAGGACGCTCTCTGAACTCAAAACTATGGAGTGATGGATTTCATTCCCACATTGTCACGGCTCACTTCCCCTGCATTGGGGCCTGTAGGTGTGCCCCTCACAAAGTGAATGGTAGTTGTCGCGGAGGTCGCAGGTTCAACTGCCTTTCCCATTCCAATCCTCGTTTGTAGAAGCGCATTGGCGATTCCACCGATCATGGGATGCACTCCGAACGAAAAATATTGCAGAATAGAGTTTTCCTGCAGGGATACCGCGATGAACAGGACCGATGCCCTAGCCAAAGTCAATCCGGATGTAAATCAAACGGAGTGTACTGCAACGCACGTGTACAAGGCCGAACTCTCAACGACTATGGCGGCGAAGTGCTAATCTGGGTGAATATGGAATAGAATTGGGCTAGTACCACCCACGTTCAGATTTGTCCCGTTCAGCGGCACACAGATTCTGGTGATTCTCCAGATCTTCCAGACAATCAATCCCTGCCTCAGTCATTGAGTTTGCAGAAACTAGATAAAGCTTGGACCTGTGCAGTAGAAATTTGTCCTATTTCATAGAGTTAGATTCATCAAGAGGCACGGAATTTTTCGGGCTTGCGTACACGACGATGAAAACAAAAGTCGGTTTAAAGGTGACAATCTTGGGTGTGATGATTTTCCCCCAACTGTCGATTGCTGTCAGCGTGGAGCACACTGCAGTTCAATTAGCCTCCATTACAGGAAACTAAACTTTACTAACCGATAAGTCCAACCCAGGTTAGTATTGGTAGTACAATGATGCCCATTTTGCGATCCCAAACCGCCCACAGGCGGTAAAACTTAAACCTCCGTCAGCCAATAGCTATAGTTCTCATCTACCGAGTCATTGCTCACCATCATACAATCATTGAGCACAATGCGGACAATCGCAGTACCCTGCAGTGCCGCTTCTATGCCTAGGCGAAAAAAATGAACCCGTTGAAGTTGAGAATAATCAGGACGAGCCAATTCTGCAGCGCATCATCTGAGACGCGGTCCCCGGGAAGGCATGGGAAAAAGTTGCTTACTGCCGTCACGGCAACAAAAAGCGCACATCCCAGAACAAACATAGTTGAGCGGCGCAATGGGCGGGGCGCGGCCCCTCTCAAATGTTTAACCAGGATGTACATGGATGTCAAGAACAGGTTCAGATAGATGCCATACAGAAGGCTTCCGACGGTCAGTTCGGCAAGTTCTATAATCGGGGTAGGCACGGCGGCTCGCAGGGGGGTTCCTTGTTTGAGGGTGAAGCGAGGTACTTTATGCCCTTTGGGCGACAGCAGAATAGCTGAGAACCACGGCTTCCGCCCCACAGGTTCTCACACAGTATCCACAGCTTCAAGCCCACGCTGTTACGGTGACAATGTCAGTCGCTTCTCAGCCACTGACGTTGGCAGATGCGTTGAGGTTAACATATAGGGGAAGCCAAAGAATACTCAAGGCTGGTAATCCCTAACTTGACGTCGCATTTCACTAGTGGGTGAACTGAACTACATTCTGTAGTGAACTGGGAAAATTATTGATCTGTACCCTTCTGTACCGTCTGGCTTTACCCAGGCATGACAGCTGTCCAGGGTTAGATAACTTTAGACCGGTGAAGTAGTTCTTGACAGGTTTCATTCAGTCGGGGATGGGCGATGATATATTAAAGAGGGGCGAATAGAAAGACGAGGAAGCAGAAGAGGAACTACATTACCGTTAGTTTGCAGGGAATGCCTGAGAAAAAACTTGACTGGAATGTTCCGGAGATCGAGAGAAAATCGAGACGGTTTTATACCACGACGACGTGGGAAGGAATTGAGAACGTTTTTGACTCCAAAATGCCCCGAGCAAATAGGGCCCCTGAGCCGGTGCTAGTTGGCTCCTCAGAAGTTGTTTCTGGGTCGCGATGAATGGTCGAGTTGGATGACTTGAGTGGGCCGGCCATCAACGATCTTGGTAACTTCCGAAGTCTTGCGTACGGAGGACTGTCACAGCCACAGCCTTATGTTGCGCGGCTGATTTCACCCAGATGTGTACCTTTTCTCTTGGTCTACATAATCAACATATTTTCCAACCCCTCAGTTGGGCAGGCCCTTCCCCCCTTTCATAACATGATTGATGGACTCCGGTTGATGTGAACAAGTACGCAAAACAAGGGACAGTACCCTATTTGACCGGAATAAAATTATCATTGCTAAATGTAATATTACCGTTTCTCGTATGCCGTAAATATATAGAGAGTATGTATGAACATCAAGCTTAATCCAGAGTCGAGGCCAACTAATGTGTGGATGTGGAATCGGGGATGCAAAAAATAAATATGATGGACTGAGAAGATTCGAACCTGCCTCATCTCGGTGAATTACATAATCACTAAATACATTAGATTGAGCTCTTACAAAAGACTTCAAAAATCTAATGAACACAGCCACTAGTTTATTACCTCGTTGAAACGCACTGATAAAGTTTTGCCAACTCAAAAACTGGATCCGATTGATGAAAAGAACGATCACTTTACTACGTAAAGTACTCGTAATGGGACACCACCAGTCACTGGGACAGTCAAACAATTTGCCTTGTTGAAGTCATAATAACCATTGCCTGATGTGTCGGAAATTGCTACAATGCGAGTTGGAGGAATATTGCACTCCTTGGGCCCTCGTGTAACTCTCTTCAAAGCATCAATATGGGAAAAAAAACTGTCTGTGTACCGCTTAGCGAGAACTGAAGCTTGAGGTTTTCGATCTAAGTCATTTTCAGTACTGCTTGAAACCCTCACCTCAGTTCCTCAATCGTACTTCCACTGCACATACACACCACCGTGTAGCCCAACTTGTGAGACACCCAGGTCAGTACCACCTATGATACGGTGTAGCAGTTCGAATTTTGGTCGGAGAAGCTCTGCAAAAGGTCAGTTTTTTTACTTCCAAACGCTCATAAAACATCACACCCACCCATCGTCGATATTGAATGTTCAAAATTGATTCTAAAACGGCAGCTGCAAACATCCGAACACGGAATTCGCGGGTGGGATGGTTCAAAAGTTGAAAAGTGTAATTAGTAAGCAATCTCATATACATCAATGCATCTTCCGACCAGTTGCATACAGTCGCAAACTAGGAAGAGCAACGATCAGACTGTTTCATAAATATTTCAGTCAAATCTCGCGCAGATTATTCGGTCCAAATTGTATTCTGGATCGGCTTGATATCTAGTCCATGGTGCAATTTACTTTTGGGAGCAACATTGAGTTGTTCTTGAGAATGATCCAAATCTTTCCGGAACCCCAAATATGCCCTAATAACATAGAAGCGCAACACTTCGACGTGATCGATTGTAGTTCTGGGGGTATGCTTTTTGGTGGGTTAACCTACATATATGTAATCTGGGATGCTAAAAACCCCCAATGCAGCTAAATTGTCGTATGCCAGCACTGTAAACACACAACGAGGGAAAGGTCTAGTTGTTGGGATCAAAGGCTGTCACAGCACAGCCTGGCTGTGAAATGCAGCCACAAACATTGCAATTTCGAGGGCTTCGCAGGAGCTCTTTGCACAAATCCTTTTGTGAACGAGATGATATGATACCCTGCTATACTAGTATAAATTTTGGACCTAGTCAGAACCCTAGAAGGTCTGTAATTCCTAGTGTTGCGCTTCTACGTTGTGTTGCACTTCCTAGTTTGCGACTGTACCTTTTTTTGTGTCCCCACATCCCCACATCCGTTTCCCAACCATCAACTCAGGCCCGGGCTCGAACCCGGGCCTTGGGCTTAAAGCGGTCCCGCAGAGCCTGGGCTTAGGCCCGGGAAGTCCCAAGTCCAGGCCGCCCCAAGCCGGGCCCAAGGCCGGCCCTGAGATTCACCACTTAGATTCTGCTACGAGTGCTCACGGTAACCCCCTCGGGTTCCTAAGCGACGGTGTTCACACTTACATCTTCAGAGAGCGGAATAAGCACTACCCAACAGAAGGTGGTGATTGTGCGAAACACGGCTTGATATAAATTGTACAAAAGTGTCGCAGGGTAATATGAAAACTATACCGATGCTATGAGGTCAGATTCTGCGCCCAGTGACAGCGGACGCCGACAGTCCCACAGAAAGGTCAACTTTTTACCCCCCTAGCTGAGATGAATCCCTGGGAAAAGATGGGGAAGTATCCATGCGTGCGGATAGCGTGCCCGAGATACTCTGTGCGGCCGAGCTCAGGCTATCTTACTGACTCGGAAGGTCCAATGATGCTGTGAGAACATCCTTAAATTTGGATGTACGGGAGAACCAGTTGCTAATGCGATGCGATGCAATCGGATTCTCGGTCCAGGATGCTGGTAGTTGTCAGTTCCACATCAGCTCAATTAACAGCGGGGGATTGATCCCTGAGAAGAGGTTGCGATCAGTGAATCGTACCCGAGAGAGCCATGATGACAAGGCGTTCTGAGCGACTCTGTTTTCACCCTCCTGTGAAACAAGCTTCCCGTCGGAAAAACATGACAGATGCGTCCGAACGGCCGGTTCCACATCTGAAAACTCTGCAACTCCAGCAGTAGCACTGAACAGAAGATGAACCGACGTAACGAAGTTACACGGCCACAAGCGAATTGACGAGGTGCGGAAGGTGGCGCGGACTCCGTACAGTCATGATCCAAACAGCGATGACATAGCAGAGGGCTCGAGGTTCTGAGCGACGGGGTGACGCTTATGTGAGCCAAGCTTCCCCGGTCCAAATCATAACACATGCGTCCTAACGAAGAACTCCCATTGAGGTTAACGGAGTACAGTTGAACCCCTTGTAACCCATTCCCCTCGGTTACATGCACGGGCTATGGGTTATGAGGGGTCATGGGTTAATGGAGGTCGAAAAATTTTAGAAAAAAAAAAGACATTTTTCGGTATGCGGAAGTATCTACGAGTATTCTAGACTGTTTTCGGTCCCTGCACGGTAAAGTAATTGGTAATCGGTGTATCCAAGAGTGATTTTGTTTCCTCCAGCTGCGTTTGATGCCCAAACAATGCCAGAAGGCCATCCAAATGACATGCAAAGTCATCATTCATTGATGCAGTATATTTCTGGGGTATGGCAACAGCCCCGACTGCCGCAGCTTGTATCCCATGTTGTCGTCAATATCATTGTCGCCCCCTCGGATTTCGGACTCCTGTTGAGCAGTCAGAGACAAATTGACAGCGTGAAAAATCTCAGCGTCAGTAGTCTCCTCAATGAGAACCTGCTCATCCACGGGATTAACCAGAAACTCATCGTCAAGCCATCTCTCGTTGTCCGATGTTATGCTCTCGTTGTTGGCCGAAAAATCATTCAATGTTTTGCTGTGAGGACCGATGTGCTTCTTTAGAGCATCGAAGCCCCGTCTGAGGACTTCCAGCACGACCGAAGGCATGGAGAAGGCGAAATCTTTTGTATTGACCATGAAAAATATGCAATCAAGCTGTCAGTGGAAACAATTCATTGTTCCGAGATCTCCGATATGTAAAACTTCGGCTGAAATGTATGGGTTATGCTGCTCAAAGGGGTATGGGTATGGGTTTTGGCGGACCTATGGGTTATCCCTGCAAACAGCGGTGGTTTCACAAAAATTCCATGGGATATGAGGGGTTATGGGTTAATAGAAGCATGGGTTAAAAGGGGTTCAACTGTAGCAGTGTAGCACTGAACAAAAGATACAAATGAATATATGAATTCACGTGTCCTGGAGATTTCCTAGAACAAAGGTAACATTTAGAAGGAAATAGTGCTTTGCTCCTATCAACTCGTTCTCTTACAATCCGGCGAGAGGCTGTCACGACCCTTTTCATGAACGCTTCCCCCAGGAGTACTATCGAGATTAAAATTTGAGCTCGAACTCCATGAGTTCCGGAAGAGGGGAGGCTCGAAGCTGGAACAGAACGGCCGACGGTGAATGAAAATAGCTATCGAGATGCAGCATTAAGATCACAACGAGGGATCCAATCGCTAGTCGTTCCAGTTTCTGGTCAGAAATTCCAGCAGAGAATTGGAATAGTGCGGAGAATGATAGTGATACCTCGTATATCAAGCAGATGCCTTGTATCAGTATGCAACTGTTTGTTCTTCACACGCCACTGATTTTCGGTCTTTCCCGGTATTTGCCGAATGCACCTATGCCTTCCCTGTTAAGAATAGCGGGGCGGGCGCAGATGGAAATAACGACAGGGGGATGTGGATGGGCAACACTGGGTGTGCATCTATCCGCGGGTGTGCGGGCGAGCTAGATTAATATCGTATTAGCTCTTCACTCGGCTGTGTGTAGTGTTTTGCACGGCCCGGCCTGAAGCCCTCAAGCCCGCCAAGCTGGGCCCTGCAGGCCCGAGCTGAGCCGGGCCCTACGCCGGGCTTCATCGGGCCCAGGGCTCGGGCTTGACATTTTTCAAGCCCTAAGCCCGGGCTTGGCCGGGCCTGACTCGCCGAATATGACCGCGGCGTCAACTGATGTCAGTGATGGTATTTGTTTTCTTCTAAATCCCTTACCTTCAACAGGTGATGTCTGTTTCGGCACCAGTCTCGCTATCCGGTGTAAAACTCGGAAACCCCGTGACTTCGGTTAATTTCCTCTGGGGACACCGCACATACCACAACACTGTCAACGATGTTAGGAGGTCACAATGCACCAAGGGCACCGCATGTTCGAAAGGCGCCCAATTGAGACGGTGCCAATTACACTGTATCATTGAACTTCGAGTAAACAATGATGAAAGGATTTATACTAAACACTGTGGCAGAGTGAGAATGATAAGTACTAAGAGCTAGGTACTCTACAGGTGTCGGGAAACATGTCCTTGCGTGGTCATGTCAGAACCGTACAAGTTAGCTGTCAACAAGTTAGATTTGCCAAGCGTGGGAAAAGTAAAGTAAAGTACCGTAAAGTTAGCCCCGCCAAATCGAACCGGCGATCAAAGTTCAAGTTAGCTGCCACAAGTTACTTTATACACTCTCCAGGACACGTATGCTATATGTAAAATTCTAGCCATCGCGTCGCCTGCACGTAGCGTATTCGCTACCGGGACTCCGCGCCGACTTGCTCCGGAACTCATTCACTAACATTCCCACCGATTTCTTCTCTCTCCGCTGCAATTCCGTCGGCTCCCAAACTCTGGATGCTTTCGCTGCTAACCACTCCAGGCTGCTTGAGCTTTGAGCTGGCCGTCTTTCTCTCTGAGCTGTTGACCATCTAAATCACCTCTTCGGAATCTGGCTTCACGAGTGGTCTTTTGTCCTGTCTACTCACGGATCCCACTCGCCTCTATTCCATGCATTGCCTCCCGGTCTAGATGTGTTCCTCAACATCAAAATCAGCTTTGGTGGTCTTCGACGGGCTGTGCGCCATGACGCGCTGTCTATTTTGCGTAGATCACACGCCCGTGAATGGAGCGATCGAAGCCCGCTCAAAAGGAAGACCTGTCCAATATTGCCTCGTTTATCATGGCATTGTCCCCTCCCGCTTCCCCTTCGCCTTGGCTGATACTTGACTGGCAGTCAAGCCTGCTGCATAAATCAAGCCTGGCGCAAGACAAACTGAGCCTCATACCTCGCGTATTCGATGGCTTTTCGGCCTTCCCATTTCCTTTTATTTTGGAGTTCGTCGGCTGATACCGGTTGATGACAGATTAGCGCTTTGAAAACTGGGGCACAGTTTATTTTCAACATCCCTGATCAGCCGCTCAAGACCCTCCCGTAAGGCAAGCGCTCCCCCGTCATCTTCCTTCGCTATGCCCATCATCTCCACTCTCTTCATAGTATCCCATCGACCTCTCAGATACTGGACCATGCCCTTCAGAAGCACTCAAGAATCACTCGAACAAAGGTCCGTTCGATCTCGCTGTACTCCTCCACCTGGGCCACGCATCATCTCATCATCCTATGGTCCTCCTCAACCTTCACCAGCAAGCTTATCAGTCAGTCCTTGGTTGCATGATACACAGAATGCTCCAGAAATTTATCGAATTGTCCAAGAATTGGAATTACATGGCATGGCCCAGGGGCTCAAGGAGGTTACTCACTTCATTAGATACATTCAGACCACACTCTGAAAAAATAGTAGGTCAGTGCAGTCTGTTCCCACCATACTCAGCTCATTCGGTTTCCGCTGGTTGGGCCAAGAATTTACATGTGAATTGCAATACCTGGCATGGTCCAGGGATTCTGGGCGTTTGCACACTTCATTCAATAGATTCAGACCACGCTCTTGCCATGTATTGCAATTCACTTGCAGCGCCGCTGTAAGTGAATGAACTGACCATTGCGGCAACATATGTTGATTGGTGTCTGTTGTCACGCGAGAGCAAGGATGGTGTGTGCACTGCCAGTGATCCCTCTGTGCATCATCAGACCTTTGAAAAATAACTTGTGACCTTGTACAAGCCCGCAAAGGGCCGGAAAAGATCGCAAGATCACAAGTACGCAAGCCTATGTCCGGATTTCCCAAGCTTCAAAAGTTTGCTAAAAATAAATTTGTTTTCTGCCTTGTACCGGTAATTTTGTGGCACATTCAAGTGTGCCGGGGAAGGTACCAACTAGTACAATCATCAGCTCCCCTTACTCGGGCCAGTCCGTGATTTTAGATACAGGGTTTCTTTGACTTTTTTGGCTTGTGAGCTTGTCGGCTAGCGTTGCCGAGTCAAAAAACCGAGAAAAGGCGCAATCAAAATGTCAAAACCCTGATGATTACTTCTAGCGGCCATAGAGTATCGCAAATATTAACCCTGAAACTACACTTTCGATAGTCGAACATCTTGTGAAGAATTGGGCAGAATTCAACTCAACTGGGGTAAGGTAAATATGTACTTCTCTTGCCGCATAACTTGATGACTGATCAGGCTTTTGACAGTTTAATTGCAGCGTTTCACATGTGTTTTGGCGTTTTCGCATTGCTCACCCAAATTATTTTGTGTTTTGCAGGTCACTCGGACAAGCATTGTGCTTGAAACAGGCTGCAGTCGTTTGTATAGTCATAGATGGTCATTGTTTAGTGAGTTCATTTGCCGTTCTGATGGTGTCCCAGAAGTTGTTTCAGCGTTGTCAAAATTTCGGCCAGAATTGTTGGTGTTGCCAGTTGGGGCATTTCAGGGCATTTCCACGCATTTTGCCGCGCCTTTTGGCGTTGTACAACGCCACAACAAATTTGTCAAAAGTCTGATGGAGATCCCTCAAGAGATGCCGAATCTATGGATCCACGCCATTTTCGTCGCTTCGTTGCTTCGCTTAAGTTCGTGGATCTTCGTGACTTTGGTGGGGGCCTGTAGATGTTCGTCGCTTTGGCTTGTTTTTTGGGGGTTCGTGGGTTATTTGTAGCACGGCGGCTGCTCGGCGCATCATGAGGTGATGGGCATCGGCAGTGTGCCGAGTGTAGCTGGTTGGGTTCGGGTTAGGTGGTTAGGGTGGTCAGAGGTTAGTGGTTGGGGGTTAGTGGTTAGCGGTTAGCGGTTATGGTTAGCAGTTAGCGTTGGGGGAAGGTACATATAAAAAACCCGCCCGGCCTTGTGCTGAAGGAACATGGCCGATGCTTCCGGGTTCTTGAACGTGCCGACAGAAAAATCATCGGAAGTAACGAACTTTCACTAAATGCGATCGAAGTGACGAGGTTTCATGAAAATAAGCGAAGTAACGAAGTGACGAAGATGGCTACTACCCCGAATCTATCCATTCAGAAGTCGTTCGAAATAAAGTCGAGCACTGCTCGTCAACTGTGCTTGTTCGTGGCTGTAAGTGCGCAACTGATCCTTACAACCAGTGCCAGAGCACTTAATTCCTAACCCTGATGTTAACTGCGATAATACTGTTTTCCGTCTTCAGGGCGGGTTTAAGTACTGTCTCGGATTATTGCTTTCCAAACTACATCTGTTGATGGTTGGACTGCTCGCGATCTTCGCTCGATCAACCACGTCGCATCTCCTGTTCAATTGTGCCACGACAAGAGCAATCATGATCCGCTCGGTAAGCTTCTCCCGGGATCCCATCCACTGGTGCGATGGAACAGAATTTTGTATCTTCTGATGCGGCATATAATCTTATCTTTTCCATGACATCTCAGGTTGTTGCCCTCTATAGCTACCAACACCATCAACGGTGACAACGATGCTTAGGTTCAGTAATCATCATTCGCTGGGCGGATGGATCCGAGAGGGCAAGGCTCCCAAGTTTGATATAACTAGGACTCTATCAACCACTGACAATGGAACAACAGCTTCTACCGGGATCCCATCCCTGGAGCAGCGAAGATGACGGAGATCTCCTGTCAGTCTTCTGACACACACATAGCCCTGCCTCTCCCATGAGCTCTCAGACTTGCCCAGATACCACCCTCCTAACACGATGAGTATCCTGAGTATCCTCATCAACGACGACGATCCCATAGTTCAGTACAATTCGCCTGGCTGGATCCAAGCGGGGAAGGCTCCCGAATTCGACGCAACGACCCACTGTCCATCTGATTCTGGAATTGAGCACCAGATTCCGCTTGCAATAAGCCACCGCGAATGCTAATTGAATGGAATCGGATGTCCAAAATAATGAAATTGAGCGTCGCACGACGAAATCTGCTATCCTAATTAATGCGACTCGGCTTATTTCAACAGAATCTGGTGTCGAAGTGAGAAGCTGGTGACGGAATCCAGTGTCCAAGTGAGAATTTAGTGTCCAATTGCGAATCCAGTGTCGGCATCTGCCGATTGCAGAACATAAGGTGTGATCGTCGACGCGGGGCTGTATCAAAAATCCGGCATTTCTGGAAGAGATAGGTTGCGGGACGACGTAACCTATGAGGATTAAACTTTGATAATAATCCCGCGCATCCAATACTCACTACGCAACGAAGGAAAGGAAAAATAGTTCGGGCGCTCGTCTGGAAAAAGGTTGACATGAGATTAGTTTTGGCGCTTCAGAGAAATAGGTTGAGTAGGTGCCAACGAGGGGACCCCGGACGGATGGATCACATCTGTCAGAAGACGTGGCTGGGCTTCACCCCCACTGCAATGAGAATCAGAATATTCCTATGTTGTCGGATGGTTGGGAATTATTGTGAAAGTATTCCTGGACAAGAAGTGCTGTGGATAGATTACGAGTACTTTATGTACTCGTTCTTTTCATCAATCGGGAACCGGATTTCCGATTTGGCAGAACCTTTATCAGTGCGTTTGAATAGTGTAATGAAAATAGTGGCTGTGTTCATTAGGTTTTTGAAGTCTTTTTAGCAGGCTAATCTAATGAAATTAGTGATTATATAATGCATAAAGATGGGGCCAGTTCGAATCCGCTGTCGATTCCATTCTACATTTTTCTTCAAACACGTATATAGCTTATTTGGTGGCGACTCTGGGGCATCCTTGATGTGTAACCTCTTTATATATATTTTTGGTAATGTAAACTATTGCTTGTTGTTTAGGAAATACAATTTTCATATATCCGTGATGTTCATTGTCAAAAAGTGTCGGGAGATCAAACTTCGGCAATGTCCGAAGTGAGTTGTACGTGTCATGTGCACAGCCACCACTCTGAACAAAAAAATATAAGTGTCGGCTGAGCCTTTGGTTGTAAATTTCAAGCCTGCAACCTGATATTCTTTTTTCTGGATACTCTAGATGTACACAACCAGGATGGATGATCTCCTGTAATTTTCCAGGGTCTCTGGGCCCAATGGTAGGCCAAATACATTAAATCACGGTATGTTGATTGCTGGCATGTTCCTGGGCTGCATCACCTAAACGGTTAGAGCCACACGTGCTTTCCAATTCCTGGTCCATGGGACAGGCAGTTTCAGGGCGATATAATCCACTGTTCCGACCCACTTCATTTCCCTTCCAACATATCTGTGATTTCATTCCTGTACTTGCTTCATTGGTTCTTCCGTGCTGTAGAAATATTCTGACATGGATTTGAAGTCCCAAAATGCGATTTACAGGTTCCCTGTAATATTTGTACCGCTGCCGTCAAGACACTTATAACAAACATGTCAAAAATGTTGATGTTGTGTGCACGCAGGCACATCCTGTGAAGGCTCCAGTTTAACATGCCTCCAGGGTTTTATTACCCCAGGAACACAATGGCAATGTTCCTGATTCCCGTCGCGATGTGCATCTGCCGCTCTGAGGATGTCAATTCAGAAATTCCTTTCTGCTATTTTATTGGTGTCCTGTATGGGCTTGACTGCAGTGCCAGATTAAATCTGGAATTTTTTCACGTCTGATGAGTGCCCACTCACTTTCCCCTGGGGCTTTGTGGTCAGTTTCCATCGTCGTTCAAGCACCAACAAAGGCTGTGCATTTTTGTTTGGGTGTCCTTTGGTCCCTGTCAACTTGTCAACGGCGATCAGGCCGCACCTAAAACATCTCTCAAATCAATTGCAAGCATAGGATGGAGCGTATCACAATGAACGGAGAATACTCAGCTTTCTTTCGATGATTTGAGGAAGTAAAACTTGACTCCGCCAAAAGAATGCGGTAGAAAGAACCGATTCTTGATAACTTGGCGGATCGTTGTTTGGTTCCAGACACTCCGTGGGAACAATCTGTTCTAACATGCCGTCTCGCAATGGAACGGACTCGGAACTTGGTTTGAATAGCTGTGGTACAAAATAATCAACCTAACTTGCGCAAGGGAACAAAGGCTGATGCTTGGGTGCTCAGGCGATATTGATGGGCTCAGCAGAAATCAAAGGCTTGCACTTATCATGTTGAAAATCTTGTCGGCAGCTTTGAATAAAATCCGAAACTGCAGCATTCAGTGGATTGTCAATTTCTGTGGCTTTTACCTGTGGGGACGGTGATGAACACCGAGTATCCGTGCGATCAAGCAGGCGATCGAAGTCGTCGGAACTACCCGAAGTCACTCGTGCAAGGAACCTCGGGTATATCCGAAAGAAATGATCGCTGATCGAATTTAAGGAGGGTCAAGGTTCTAAGGCATGAATTCCACCCTACAATGTGATATTGTGGGCGCAAAGCGGTCAAATAAAAAAAGTAGAGTTTCCGGTGGAGCGATCAACTGGTGGCTAATTTTTTTCAGGAACTCCCCGTCCTTGGGGGCTAATGTAGCCACCATTTATAGCCCCAATAGAGAGGATGAAATAGTGGCTAGCACATGCCGGACGGTCCTGAAAATAATCTAAAACATGAGCCACCAGTTGATCTGGTGGCTCCACCGCAAACTCATGTGGCTCAAATTTTATTGGGGGTTGGTTTCAGGCCCGTAAAAGTTTGGACCACCCTTCCCTTTGCTGCACACGATGAGGAAGAGTGTCGCTAGCGACGCTCAATCTTCCTCCTACTCTCTACCAGCGCGCGCTTCAGCAACTCTCAAAACTGTCAAAAATGCGACCAAGAAAGTGACTGCCGGTCTCAAAAACCATGCAGCAAGTCGTCAGTGTTGCTCGCCCAAACCGCAAGCAGCGCAGGCCTTCCAAGGCTGATGCTGCACTTGAAGCCGGCGAGGACGAGATAGGCTTCCTTGCTGATTTTCCTCCTTTAATCCCTGGTGTGTTTTTAGATCTCAATCTCTTCTTGTTTCTAAATTTTGTAGAAGGAGAAAACGATGCTTCGGACGACGGTGCGTAGCATTCCGCCACTACAGCTTGCTTTCCCATCCTTTTCTGATTGATGCGCTATGATTCAGGTTCCCCTGCCAATTCTTCTGACGATGCCTCCATCCATGAGGTGGGCGGCACGGTGGAACTCACCGAGTCAGATCAACTCGGGTTTTTTTCTTTTCTTTTTTTTTTGTTTGCTTCATTCGTTTTCTGCATGGTATAATAACACCTCATTCCAGCCGAGCCGAAGAAGAAATGGACTTCACCTATCTACTCGTTCTTTTCGAACGTCACCATTGTTCATAAGGACGACGGCAGCCAGTACCACCTTTTCAAGTGTGCTTCCATTCGGTGCAGAAGTAGGTGTTCAAGTTCTCCAGTATTTTCGTCAGAATTCATGTAATTCCAGATAATGGACCGAAGGGTGTGAAACGCGCCTTCTAGAACGCAAACGGTTTCCCGCTCTTCTGATTCTGGCTTCACCAGGAACATGAAGGTCACGCTATCCGCTGCTTCGGAGCAGGCATTAAGTACGAGTTATGCCGTGCGCAGCATCGGCCTCCCCCCAAGTGTATCACAGGAGCAGATGTTCGAAATTGAATAGACCCTGCCACGAATTCGGCATGACCCCAATTTCTTCCCCATTTTCCCATTGCGGTGGGTGGAGCCCTCCCTAAAATAAAAATTGAAAAATTGGCGCACATATAGATCTTGGTGAGAAAATGATATTCAATCTATAAACTTTGAGTGTGCTCCCAATTGTTTGTGTTGCTATGGATGTTTTGATTGCGACAGATTTTTTTTACGGGGCCTCGCCAGCCTGTGGCCCTGTTTTGATCAAAATGTCCATAGCAAATCAATCATGTGCATCTGTCATCTGTCCATCCTTCACCTGTTCATCTTTCATCTGTCATTCTTCCATCATTCTAAGTAGTATAGCCTTCATCTTATATCTGTCACCTGTTGATCATTCCAAGTAGTACAGGCTGGCGAGGCCCCGTAAAAAAAATCTGTCGCAATCAAAACATCCATAGCAACACAACAATTGGGAGCACACTCAAAGTTTATAGATTGAATATCATTTTCTCACCAAGATCTATATGTGCGCCAATTTTTCAATTTTTATTTTAGGGAGGCTCCACCCACCGCAATGGGAAAATGGGGAAGAACACCGTAAATCCCCGAGCCAGATCGGAGACCAAAACAGTCGGCTGTGTCAATTGCGAAGCTGTCGTGCCTCTGAGGCGAACGACCAGGCCGGGCCACTGTGTGGGGTGACGCCGATGGTCCGGTATGCTTCGGCAACGTCCCGAACAGCCCCTTGTGATTCTGGGGGCAATCTCCACGCGGTGAGGCAGATCGTGTCAAATGTGCCCCATGTTGAAGGGTACATGTCCGTGTTGATGCAGGAATTAATGGACACAGTTTGGCTTGACGGCGTCTTCGGAAAGGACAGGCTCTGGACAAGACGATACTTCTCTTTGTCACTAGCCTTTGGTGCAAGCGAAAGCGGCGATGACTGGAAAGGGCCAATAAGCGATTCAACTTCAGACTGTGACATCGGGCCGACATAGCGGCCCCTGCTGAACTCTTTCTCGGTAATCCTGTCAAACACTGCATTCAGACCCCTCCGCGGCCCAAGGTGCGCCCGAGGCGTCGCGGCTGAGCGCGACCGATCTGAGGGCGGACATAGTCCGCCGTGGTCTGCCTCCATTTCCAAATCCACATCTGGTATTCAAATCGTCGAGATAAGTACTTGCTACTCACCATCGACTGGTTCTGTGCGTCCTGCCAGCTGAGTGACATCAGACTGTCACATCATCGGAGTAACGCAGATGGCCCGCGTTAAACCTCACAGGTTGAGAATCATTAACCATGTTAGGTCGTTAAACGGTTTGGTTAAACCACACTCTTGCAAGTGAACTGATAACTATGTTAATTGGTTTAACCGTACAGTTGGTTTAACCATACAGTTTGCCTTTGATTTGGAACAGTATTCATATGTGCTCAAGCCGTTAAACGTTTTGGTTAAACCACACTCTTACAAGTGAACTGTTAACTATGTTAATCGGTTTAACCGTACATTTTCCCTTTGATTTGGAACAGTATTCATGTTCAAGCCGTTAAATGGTTTGGTTAAACCACACTCTTACAAGTGAACTGTTAACTATGTTAATTGGTTTTATCGTACAGTTTCCCTTTGATTTGGAACAGTATTCATATGTGCTTAGCAATACTTCACAGAGAGTATGGTTTAACCATGTTCAACCATAATGGTTTTAACGACCTTAACCACCGCTTCACCCAACCAAACGTTACCAAATGTAGATACATAAGAAGCTCGATCTAGTTAAATTGTCCACTTATAAGTAATCATTCAACCGACAGTTTAATCCAATGGTTTAACGAGGTCAAGCCGTTCAGTTTAATCGCTATGTTGAACGGGTTAAACCAGGTTAAAATGCTGTCTAATCACCATGTTCATCAACGCTGAAACTTTGATGAGCGGATACATAATATTTGCCAAAAAATCACGTACCTTTGACTTATTCCTTGTGGTCTTCAAAACAATTTCTGCCGCCCTTTGGGCGCGCTCCTCTCGTGCTTCCTGTGAACACCTAAGCTCTGAGAATCGGTACAATGTAAAGATATACCAGCGCTCCATGTCACTGGCCATAAGTCCGACTGCACGTACTTATTTGGCACGGCATATATGGATTGCGTTGGGCATTTTCATGGTGAGACCGCCAAGGCGTACTGGCCATCTGCAAACAAAATCGGGGGCCACGCACGGCAGGCAAACAATGGCCATCGCCAGGATATGCTCGTTGACAATGCCAACGACTGGAACTGGAAAAAAATCGTGAACATGCGTGAGTCTCCTGCGTTATTACAGAGTTGATCCCAATCCGACTTCATCTTCAGATGTATCACTTTACGACGACCTTTTGAGCGCAAAAAAACTCTTCCTCGAGAAGCGCAAGCTCTTCATTGGTTTATCCCTTTCTCATCCAGCAAATATACCCACGTGGCGGTCTATGGCGCGGCAGACCAAAAAGGGACTAAAAGGAGTGATAAGTGTCTACAGGCATACCGCAAGCAAGGGTGAAGATGAACGATTGCTCTGTGGGATAATACTGACAAAAATATCAGTTCCTTCTCAGACTGCGATTTATGAGCGCATGAAAGCGAACCTAGACAACTTTGCGTCGACTCAGGTCCCCACAAATCAAGTCGGGCTGTTTTTGAATGAAGGCATGAAAATTCAGGACAATCAGTGCGTCAGTTTTGTGCGCTGCTATAGATGTAACTTATTAATGCGGTGTAGGCGGAAGATCAAGGACGCCTGCGTGAAGAACGCTGAGCACGATCTTCAGGAAACCAAGAAGGAGATCGCCAGTCGACGTACCAAGCTGACCGCGCAAATAGACACATGGCGCAAGGTCCGTGAACGCGTCTTGAGTAGTATACCTGATGCCGCGGAATTTGTCGCCATGCCCCAAACGTGCGAGGTAGAAGACGAGAAGTTATGGCTTCCTTCCGAGTTCACGGTGGCACAGAGGGTGGCAATGGGTCACAATATGATTGCGCTAGCCGAGGAAGAAGGGAAATTACGGGAGGGGGAAGCGTACAAACTGATACGCTGCCTTCAAAGCGCATGTAAAACCCTGTCGGCTCTGGAGGACCGGAAGCGACTGGACGAGACAGCACAGAAAGGCCACACTACCGCAGGGGAACAGATTCTAGACACGCGCCGTCGCCGCGACAACTTGATCGACTCATACAATTACGTTCGCAAGGCGATGATCTCACTCGGTACAGTCATCGACCACAACGACGAGGACAGCCAATTCCCATTTCTGTCGGTGAAAGACACATTCACCAAGTCCCGGCGGAGAGAGCGGGCTCTCGGGGACTCTCGCCGCGGTGATGGGATGCTGTACACCCGAATTGGAATCGCGGCGGGATCCAAGATATCCCATGCCCCAGAGATGGATATCGAGGAGTCGTCGGAGGAAGAGATCTCAGACTCTGATCGGCCAAAGTCAAAACGCAGTCGTCCGGCCCCTGAAGGTATGTCTTTTCACCTGAGCTCTGCCACAAACTCAATTCGATCCTTTGATCAGGTGGCGTACAGATGACGAAACGGGCCAAAAGTCAGTCGGGTGGCTTCATAGAAATGTATAACTCAATGTCCGACTATAGGAGCACCAGCGCAAAAGCGGAAAGAGAAGGAGCCAGATCTCTCTCCTAACCCTGCGAACAAGAGCGGCTGGCTTTGGGAACTACGACGACCGAGCAATATTAGTGAAGCCGAAATGGCAGAATGGGAGTCAGAAGGCAAATATCCTTATTTATTGGTGAATCAGTATGTTAATCTTCATTTTCAGGTGATTGGGTGCAGTGGGCCCGAGCAGAGGCGGAGATGGATCGATTTCAAGAACAAATGGAGATCAAACTCACCGAGTTCCTCCGCTGCTTGACCACTTTCCAATTCAACGAGCGTGCATGGATTCAAATGAGCAAAAACTCTGATTAGGGTCCGGGCTTTGCGGAATGGGCCAAGGGAACTGCGCAGATGTGGAAGCAGTTATCGGACCAGTGTCAGACACA
Source organism: Mycena olivaceomarginata (assembly GCA_029378375.1). NCBI lineage: Eukaryota > Fungi > Basidiomycota > Agaricomycetes > Agaricales > Mycenaceae > Mycena > Mycena olivaceomarginata. Next base: position 315,231 of record JARKIC010000239.1, read on the forward strand.
TCTTACCATGGCAGGGTATAAGTTTGCGCTTGAGCCGGATTTTAACCTTGTCAGCTACGTCGAGAGGGAGCGCGAAAACCACGACAATTTGCTGCCGGAACAAGGGATAGGTGATTCTTTTCTGCATTACACAACTACACCAGACTTACAGGAATCCAGCACCCCGGGATAAACGTGCAGAAGCCCAGATTTTTGCGGCCTCGAGGGGTTGAGACAATCGAGAGTACTTAGAAACATCGTAATATTGTATTTGGTTAAACCTACTGGTGGTTTAAGCCGGTTGAAATATATGGTTTAACCGCCCAAACCGGTTATAGTAGTTGGTTAAATATACGGTTTACTAGCTTTGTTTAACGGTGCCACGACATCGTGTTAGCACTGACTACGGTCCCAGTATTCATGGCAAACTCACGGTTTAACCAACTGTTTATCGGCTTAACATAGTTAATGGTTATAGACCCGTGAGTTTTAACCTGGCTCATCTGGATCTCATCATCGGCTGATCTCGCCGATACAGCCGACGCTTCCTTTCTCATAGCTGCTAGATCGGACCTCGAGGTAGTTGGTGGCGGCGGATACCTGTGCAAAAAATAAATACCAGTACTAGTCTCCGTTGCAGCGAATCAAGCAGAGAGGGGAAGCGGAAGAGCATGTGCAAGTGGCAGCCACCCACTGCACTGATACGATAGCAACACCAGGGATGACGGAGTCCTCTCAAATAGTCCTCATCAAAGCTAAGCGGTGAGAATATTCCCAGGCGGTCAACAGCACATAACATGTCAAGACCGGGACGCAGGGCAGGAGAGGTCCAGTGAAGGTAGGCAGGGTGTGCCGAGATCGGTCGGAGGTGGGACACAAAGCGCGGCATAGTCTGCCGACCTCGTCTCGGCGCATGGCGGTATAGCGCGTCGTAGGTCTGCCGCCATCATCGCGGCAGACTCTGTCGCGGCACCTCGGCTCAGTGCGCGTCATGGCGGTGCAGCTCGGCAAGCTGCGCCGCGGAGTGGCCTGAATGCAGTGAAAGTCTGCGGCATGCTGTTCAATGGTGCTGCTGTTGGGCGGAGCGGTGGTCCGTGATATGAAGGGTATTCCAGCATCAAAGCCGAACTGTATCTGATGCGGGAGAGTCTCGTATCTGTCCAGCAGACCATGGGTTGCAAGCTGGCTCTGCCATGCACTCGCATTATACGGGGAGAGAGCTTCAAGCTCTCTCTGCGCGAGAACACTTTTGTAGACCGTGACCTTTGCTTCTGCATCCACAGCATTCGTGCTTGTCGTCGTGTCCCCTGCTCGAGCACCCCTCTGGCTGCTGGAAGTCTGAGCAGAGTTCGGCACCAGCGGGGTTGATGAGCCTTCCCTTCTCATTCCTTGTGCAACGTGCGCGACCACCGTCTCACAGTGGGCCCCCGAGGCACGACCTGCACTAGTGCCTGCCGAGACAATTGGCGCACACCGCGAGGCTGTGTCGGTCTGCGCCGTTCTGAAAAACCTGGTTCCGTTTTGGTCTACCCTGCTCTTGGCGATAATTTCCGGATGGTTGCACAACTTATGTAAACTAACTTGCCCTGCTACAAGTAACTTGTAGCTAACTTGTGGCGGGGCAAGTTAAATTTACCCGCACCGTTCCGCATAAGCACAAGTTCCGCACAAATAAGTTAACTTAAGTTCAGCACAGGTAAAATAAGTTAATTGCATGTTAATGTTCACGGGCTCTGTTGCGCTGTTTCGTGCCACTCGGGTGCGTGATTTCACCGTAAATATGAGTTTCAAACATGTTCATTGTGCCTGGTCTGGATCTGAATCACCGTTTGAATAACCAAGTGCAGTGGAGGTGAGTTGAAATACTGTGGTCTGTTGACCTTGCACTGAACCATTGCATGGCTGGCAGTCACCTGGCTGGGCTCTACAACGTTGAACAACTTGGATAAACCACAAGAGAAGCTTCACAAATCACTGGGAGACAAAGGTTCAGGCAGGGAAATGGAACTTGATGTTCAACAGTTCGGTGCCATGCATGGCCTTGATGAACATTGTCCCACAGTCATGGTTGATGCCAGGGTTGTTCAGCGAAGCACTCGTTCACTTACACGAGGCTGGGGGACCTAGGGGCATTAATTCCCTGCTAGCTAGCTTCCCAATACCTCCAAACTGTTTGGTAAAGTAGATTCTAAGTACTTCCTTAGACTTGACTTGGTTCAACTTGAAGAAACGGGTGAACCTGGCGGTAACTGATGCCATCTGATGGCATAAGTTAGTTTGCCTCATGTTAACTTCATCTAACTTGGCCCAGAATTTAGCTTAAGTTAGCTTGGACTACTTCAGGAAGCTTGTTACTTTGGAGTGTATGAAGAGGACTGGGTGTTAAACTTGGAGAAACTGGTGAACCTGGGGGTAACTGATGCCATCTGATGGCATAAGTTAGTTTGCTCATGTTAACTTGGTCTAACTTGGCCCGGAAGTTAGCTTAAGTTAGCTCAAGTTAAATTAAGTCAGCTTGGGTTACCTTGGAGTTAGTGAAGAGAACTGGATTGTTTAACTTGGAGAAAACAGGTGAGCTTGGGGATAACTGATGCCATCTGATGGCATAAGTTAGTTTGCTTGTGTTAGCTTTGTCTAATTTGGTCCACAAGTTAGCTTAAGTTAGTTCAAGTTAACTTAAGTCAGCTTGGGCTACCTTCAGTTAACTTGTTACCTTGGAGTTAATGAAGAGAACTGTGTTGTTTAACTTGGAGCAACAGGTGAATGGGCAGTAGCTGATCATCTGATGGCATAAGTTAATTTGTTCGTGTTACTTGTTACTTTGATCTAACTTGGCAGGCAAGTTAGTGTCAAGTTGCTTGCAGTTAATTCACTTGGGGGGAGGCCGATGCTTTGCACGGCATAATTCGTACTTTAAGCTTTTTTCTTCTTATGAAATGCCCGAATTTCTTATAATTCAAGTTTCTGGATTTCGCCCAAGTCACCTAAATAAATTGTACCAAGGATTGGGCGGCTACTTTACTTTTTCTTGGCTACAACCCGAACCAGTAGCATGAAATGGCCCTATTGAGGATGGAATCTCGGAATTCTATCACATTCGAATCAATAGCGGTATTTAACATCCGTATCTTGTTTTGCCCATGCCGCGCCTAAAATAAAATCTTACCAAGGATTGGATAGCTACTTTACTTTCTGCTGATGACAGCCCGAACCAGTAGTATGAAGTAGCCCTAGTGCGTATTGAATCTCGGGATTCCATCACATCTGAATCAATAGCGGTCACATTCAACATCCATATCCTGTTTTCTTGTGCCCCGCCTAAAAATAAAGTCGTTAGTGTCAAGTTGCTTGCAGTTAATTCACTCACAGATTTGTGCAGCATTTTGAATTTTCGTTGGCTTTCACAGTATGTATGTAGTGGATGTAAGGATAGTGGCCAGGTATATATGAGTAACCAAGATTATGTTAGATGTGCGACAAAAAGCCCAAGATAGAGAGGAAAGTCATTGTGCACGGAAACAAGACGAGCTAGATTAATACAGCAGGGATGGAAGCGATAATGAGTAACAAGACATGCCTTCGCCATGCTCCAGCAAAAGAGTTTGGATACACAACTAAGATTTCAGTATATGTAACATTCATTGTCGTTGATTCACTGGGCCGAAATCAAACTTGGGCATGGTCTCGGTGTCAACTTCTGGAGAGTGTGGTGTCAGTGCAGTGTAAAGTTGACCATGTGAGAATACTGGCCGAGTGAGATCCATGCCGAGCATGTCCAATGTCAATCCTTGGCAGCTGTTGAAAGTGGTAGCCTACGCAGGTGCAAGAGGAAATTGGCATCGAAGCAATGTGTGGCCCAAGGAATGACTTCTAGTGAAAGCGATCCTGGGGTATGAGTTCTCTACATCATCCAGCTGAATAATGGTGCCTGAAATGCCCTTGTGTAGTTGGACTGTGATCAGTCACGAGTCCAGGACCAAATATTGAGCATACCAAACATACTCATTGAGTTAGGTTGACCCGTGGAGCTGTTGGATAGGTGGTCAGTAATACTCTATGTTAGGGGATCCGGTCTTACAAATGTGTATTCTTTGCTTACATGGAAGATAGATTGGGTTTGAAATGGTTTCCCAGAAGATTTAGAGATAAGACAGGTGGGTGACCCGCCAAGTTAGTACAAGTTGATTTTGCAGCCATGGGAAAACTTAAGTTAACTTGCGGCACGCCTGCCGAAAGGGGCAAGTTCCGCACAAGTTACTTTTCATAAGTTACTTTTTACGGACTCTAATTTCCCGTGGTCACGGTCCCGCCGGTGATCTACGTGTTGCTCATTACGCTGTTCCTTATGATCCCGCTTTGGGCGAGGGTGTGGGGAGCGCGATCTCGAGCGGCGCCTTTGCAGATTGTTCGCACAGTCGTGACTCGACGACTAGTTAAATACACATTTGTTATAGGAAACATGGTCAAATAAAAGTGTGTACGGGAAGTGGGTAGCGGTGTAGCGGGTAGCGGTAGTGGGTAGCGGGTAGCGGGTAGCGGGTAGCGGTGTAGCGGGTAGCGGGTAAGCGGTGTAGGTAGCGGGTAGCGGGTAGCGGGTAGCAGGTAGCGGTGTAGCGGGTAGCGGTATAGCAGGTAGCGGGTAGCAGTAATAGCAGGTAGCGGGTAGCGGGTAGCGGATGTAGCAGGTAGCGGTGGTAGCAGGCGGTGTTTATCGTTCGCATAGGTAGCGTGTAGCAGTTGTTTAGTTAGTGTCACGTATCGTACGGAAGGGTGAAACGGTCAATTATTTGGGATGGGAGAGAGATAAAAAGTTAGTCAAGTCCTTCATTGTTTTTATGAGTTACTAACCGTGTCCCGCCCCGGCCGCGAATCCCGCACCGCATCCCACACTTTGTCACTCGCCCTCCTCATCAAGTTATCGTTGATGCTGGCGATGTTAAAGCCCTGGTCGCGCCTGAGGCAGTCGTGCCACTCGAAGCGCACCTCCGATTGGTACGTGATAACGATTCGGTCGCCGTGCAACAGAGATCGCGTGGGGTGAGTTTCGAGACTGTACCAGAAGTCTGCGAGCGACTCAACATGCTTTGGTGGCCACCCAAGTTTTGTCATGTGAGTAAGCATGTTATTCTTGGCGAAAGAGAGCTGGTCCCAGGTCAAGTCGATGTCCTTGACGACATTCCTGGAAGCGGAGAAGGAAGCTGCGAGCCTGAGGCCCACTACGTCGTCGACTTTGGTGAGGGCAAAAGCATCTTCATTAATGGTGCGGTTGGCCGCAGACGCAGCTGCGTCAACACAACCTTCTCTTGTGAAGTACCACAGTTCGACGTATTCAAAACGTTCCAGCTTGCGGAGGGCGAACACTGAGGGACGCGGTGCGATGGCGTCGCCGATTCCTCGGCTACTATCAAAGTCGTTCAGTTTGGGTTTCTTTTTGTCGGCTTCCCTTTTTTCAGCCGCAGTTTCAGCGTCAAGTTTCGCTTGTTTGTGCGTGGCTTCGTCGCTGGCGGCCTGGGTGATGGCGTCTCGAACTGCTTTATCCGCTACTTCTTGCTGGTCTCATGCAATCTTTTTTTGCGTCCCAGTCGGTTTGCCATGCAGTTGTGAAGTCCCTGACGACATCCGTTGTTCGTCTTGTTGGCCACGGTGGCTACGATGGCGGCGCGGGCTGCCTGAAAAATGGGTCCCGCGAAATCAGGGCATAGGTCCAGTTCGGGATTTCTTGCGACTCGCGCCATTCTGAGTCCAGGCTGAGTGTTCTATTTGACTGTGTAGAATCTAAAGTCCGAAAAAGAAAAACAGAAGAGCAACGAGGCCGAGCTACTGGACGAACGAGCGAGTGCAGATGGTGGCGGGACGAAAAGGCAGTCCCGCTTCTGACACTCGATCAAAGACACAAGTCTAGCTTAATCACTCGTGCCTCTTTCATCACGAGACTAAACAACATGCGGAGTGAGGTGGTGAATATGAAATGGAAGCATGTGGAAAGGGGAAGGACCATGTAGAAACAGGGATGTGTAGGCAACGGAAATGTAGGAGGCAGGGGTACATAAATAAATGGAGTAAATGAAAACACTATTCCTCTCCCTCAGTGATCTAGGGTTGTGGTTCCGCGTCCATGTCCATCATCAAAGTAATTACTTTCATACATGTATTTTCCTCATGCAATACATGGCGGCTTTGAATCAACATTGAAAATAATTAAAGTGCAAAAGGCCTCGTGGCACCGAACCGACAGTGGCGCAAGTGACATGCAGATACGTCACAGCGGCGCGACACGACAGTGGCGCAAGTGGCATGCAGATACGCCACAGTGGCGCGATATCGCCGAGAGTGGCGCAACTCGTCCATGCTAGCCGACGAGTCTGAGTCTGAATGTGGCGTAGTTGGTTGATCCCCGCGTAACTACGTTGCAGTTACTTCTATATATATAGTACAAAGGTTCCCTTATTCTTCGTTAGTATAGTTGTTGGTGAGTCAGTAGTACAAGAATTCCTTTGTTCTCTCTTAGTCTAGTTGTTTGTTAGCCTTTAGTATATGTAGTCTGAGTAGTTTAGAGGTAGCTTAGCTTGAATCGACAACTTACCTACGCATATCGCGAGACTCAACACCAACCAACCTCAAGACCTCCAAGACTTCAAGTGTCTCCTCTTGCTTCCACCTTGCTCGGAAGTAGGCGGTGTCACACTTGACGTATCCGCGGTTGAATACCGAACTTCAAGGTGAGCCATCTACAGCTCGCGATATCCCAGCTCGCGACTGTCTTCAAGTGGGCTTCCTCTATCTGCCATGGCCGAGCTGATTGATCCCGCCACTGCTCTTCAACAGCCCGATATAGGCAGGATTCATTTCTTTCTCTCGTTTTCACCCACCATGTCCGATGTACGGGCACATACTGCGCGGCTCATCGCTCTCTTTGTGAGCTGTGTTTTGTATGGTGAGTTGCACAAGTCCTTTAAAGCAATGTCAAATGAACATCATCCTTGCAGGCATTCTTCTTACAACTTTCGTTCCTTGCCTACATTCTTTGCTTTTCTCTGCAAGTCAGAAGTTTCAGTTCAGACCGCGTCATGAGATAAAATTCCCCATTCTCGTTGCGACCGTGTTTATGTTCCTGGTGTCGAGCTTCAGTGCTGTGCTGTATATGCAAAGTGTGATAGACGGCTTTATCGACTATGATGGTCCTGGAGGTGCTCTCGAATTCTACAAAACCGAAGACAATGATTGGAAACACTGGATGGTGGCAGTGGAGGATACTGTACAGGTCATCGTCGGGGACGCACTGGTGGTGAGCTCAATGCTTAAGCCGCCCGTCTTTGCTACTTGATTCTAATACATTTATAGATCTACCGATGCTACGTTTTATATGATAGAAATTGGCGGGCAATTATTGCACCTGCCGTGGCCTGGCTTGCACTAGTCGGTGTGTCTTCTTTAACTCTAAGCATGAAACACAACCCTGAGCGTACTGCAGTTACATCAATCACAAGTTCATACCGAACAGCCACTCTCGCCCCAGGCAAGAGCATAAGCGATCCAAGTTTGCTACCATTCCTATCTGCGACCCTTGTATTCACGTTCCTGACCAGCATCATCACGACATGTATGTTGCTTTCATCCTGTTACAATTCCAACCCTATTCTGAACACCTCATTCACGTAGACCTGATCATCCGGCGCTTGTTCGGGATTGAGCGCCAACTATATTTGGGGGGCGTGATCCCTCCGCATCTCCTTACCCGCATCGTAACTATATTCCTCGAAACTGGGCTGATCTACACCCTCTCGGTCGTGGCGTCGTTGGGGGTTTATTTTACGGGCAGCAATCTTGAATTCGTAGCAGCTCTCGCGGTAGGTTCCTATAGTTGTACCGCAGACTCCATACTCATGTGTACTTTCTTAGATGATACACATAGGTGTAAGCTACATGCCGGCGTCTATGGTTGAAGTTTTAATCGCAAATACAGCCTATAACATGCAACCTTCTGTTGATTCGGGTCGACGGCGTCAATCATGGCGACCCGCTGGTCAAGATATATAAAGGTTCTGAGGTGAAGCCTTCGGAGGGGAAGTTTAATCCCATGGGAGCGAATGAGGTTTAGCTTGGTGTATAAGATATGCGCATTATCTCTGTGGCTGATTCCAACGCTGAACTGGAGATTTTACATATGTCACGTGACTATACATATATGGCACGCATGTTCAAGGACACCTCAAACAACAGGGATTACAGTTCGGATATCGGAACTTCACTCAGGCCTGCAAAGAAGAGTTTCAGTGGCAGACATCTGGTGTTCTGGCCCAGACGGTTGCGACTTCATTTACCATGCATATTGTACATACAGGCCGCTAAGGCTCCAACCATTTCGTTTTCGTTTGCGGTTTGGCCTAAACTCAACGGAAACGGAAAGGAAACGTTTATAAACCGTTTAAACAGTTTGTAAACGGTAATTTTTTTGAGGATGTAACAGACTTCTTTGATCCCAAATACAGTGGTAGTCAACTCACGGGCGTCTAGTTTCTCGTCCATTGGCTTCGTCATTTCCCTGCGCGAGGCTCAAATGGAGTGGAATCTACGCCATTCACGTTGCCGAGATGGCCGAACACACCCGGATATTGCAGACCTTGTGTGAATCCCGTCTTCGCAGTCTGGATATAGGATCAACATTTGAATGAACACGGCCTGCATGGTGAACAATCTTCAAGGTCGGATATGCGGCAAAGATTGTTCCCGAAGTCAGCAATCAACGGTTTACATCCTGGTAAGTCTTACTCCAAGTTAATGCTGTGTGGTCGGTGGTGGCGAGTATTTCCTCTCCTTCCAGGAACGGTTGAAACTTGATCAAAGCCTCTTTCAAGGCCAGTGCTTCCCTTTCTGTTGGAGAATAGTTACTTTCTGCCAAATTTTATACCCGTGACCAATAGCATACCACTCGTTCAATGTGAACCGTAGTATCTTCGAAGTTTGGAGCCCAATTTCCTGGTTTCGGCATGTCGTCAATTCCCTTGATGGCTGCAACTAAAGTCGGAATGGCTTCTCCAGCCTTGTAAGCCTTTTCCAGTCGCTCATATGTACGTGTGCCTTTCAGGTCTTTTATTGATATCGGTTGAACCTGTTGTAAGATCCCTGCTAACCCATTATCGTCTTGTCGAGGTAATGGAAATTCGTCCGAGATGGCCATGTCGTTCATCCTCCTTAGGTTGATTACCATGCGTGGTTTCCCATTATGGTACACGATGAATACTGGTGCTCCCCAAGGACTTTTAGAGGGTTCAATGACACCCAATTTGATCCATGATGCTTGATTGTCCACAACTGTAGCTCAACTGATGGAGTCCAGGCTAGGTTCGAGGAACCATCAAAATGCAGTGAAAACAAGTCAATTTTAAACAAGAGGTTTCAGGGGCAAGTCGGGGAATTGCGCATGTGGTAAGTCGGGTACAAACCTTCCCACCTACTGTAGTTTGCATCTACCCGGCGGGATCGTCGGTACTGGGTAATAATCTGCGCACCCACACTGGGGGCAGCCAACGACACATATGAATACCACATGCGTTACACGCATGTGGTTCACATATGGAACAAAGGCTACAAAGCCGCCTTTACCAGACTAAGGGGCGGCTTTGTTGCATGCTTTGTTCTCTGGTGCCCCCCTTTGCTTGTTAAAGGCAGCTTGTGGGCTTTGTTCTGACTGTGAGCCACATGCGTGTAACGCACTCGGTGTTTGCATGCCTCGCTGGTTGCCCCCGGTGCCAATTCAGCGATAGAGTTTTTTTTCGTCATTTGACATTGGGTGTTTGCACAACAAGAGGGGGACGGACAGAAAATCGATGATATCATGCTCAGAAATCCAAAGGGAGGGGGGGGGGGGAGGGGGCCCACGCGAGCGGTTGATCGGTCCGAAGGCCTACGGACCGTTCTCCGCACTCAGAAAACGCTGGCCAGAGCTGGCGAGAAAAGACAAGAAATGCCTTCGCTTCGCTCCGGCAAATTTGATTGGAATGGGGTAAATTAGTTTGGTAACTTGTGTGTAAATTTCACCAGAAGAATTTCACGTAACATTTTGAGTGCTGCAAGATCTGCAGACTTGGAGCTGGGTGTGGATCCATTCCGAGAGCTGTGTGCAGATGCGCAGAAAAATGAGGGGGGTGTATTGAATACAGGCTGCGGCGAAGCAATGTGATTCTTGAGGCAGTGCGAGAGGGAATTGAGATCTGTTCTGGGAGTTACGCAGTGAATGCAGATAGTCAGCTGGACTCCAATGTGGAAGGCGTCCGGAAGAGGGAACCTCAGGTTCTCCTTCGAGGTTATTTCGGTTTTTTTATTTCATTCATCCACTTCGTTCAACCCGTTAAACAAGGTGAATAGCTGCGGTGATCCTTTAGTGATTTTGCAGCGATGTCAAAATTGCAACATATAGTTTTTTTTTTTTTTAATTCTGATGATTCTTCTGCCTTCTCCTGCGGCGCTACAGTACGTGGTTGCTTTGGCCGCATACGGCTTTGAAGGTGGATCTAACCTCATAGATCTCGCAGCAGTCCTGAACCGTCAGACTATGCTCCCAAGTCTTTAAACATCTGAGATCCGTACGAGAAAATTGAACAGAGGTGGGTTGCTAAAATACATTATAGGGTCTACTGGCAATTTGCGGGGATCGAAATATTCTGAGATCATGGAAGGAAGAAAGAAAGGAAGATGTATTACTGGAGCTCTATGCTACGACATGAGATAACCAAGGTGGCAGAGATCCCTGAATGGAAAGGATTAAACTTTGTGAGAAGTACAAAATTTCAACTGCAAAATTGTATTTCGGCGACTAAAAACTGTCAGCCCACTAATAACTCCATGAATTGTGGCAAGGTAGAATGTTGAGCTAAGAGGCGAAAATTCAATTGATGTTGAAACCAAACTGGGGTGCACGGAGAAGACGTTTGTGAGCTCACCGCAGATTATACATTAAAAGTGGTTTCTTAGGCCAGGGGTTTGTTCTGGTTGGCCATCGGTGAGTCCCTGGCAGCACTGACAGAAATAGTACGTACCTCACAGTTTCCAGGGAGGCTCGCATATTGACACCTTGATTGAGTGACACCGAAAAAGCAATAGGAAAGCTCACATTTGCGTTAGACTGACGTACCTCACAGTTGCCAGGGTGACTCGCGTGTTGACAGCTCGATTGAGTCACACCAAAAAAAGCAATAAGAAAGCTCACAATTGTGTTCTCCCACTGCCGAACACTGTCCAGGTTGAACGGAATTAATGAAAGCAGTCTATTGGGAAGTAGCGGATTGTGGGAAGAAATGTGGTTGTTCGGCGACGTCGAGACTATTTATGGCGTAATTTTGAATGGTGATGAAGCAGAAAGCTACTGACCTGTTCAGGCTGTTGAATTAATCAGGGACGATAGACTAGATTACGAAATGCCAATACGCACCAGGCGTCGGATTATTCGGGATTCAGGACAGGGCCAGTCATTTGTCTGTGAATCAAATTGTGTTAGTGAGCCATTCTAAAGGAACAGGAATGCAGAAACTGTAGAGACCATCAAGCGAGGTGAGTTGGTCGGAAACTGTCAGGATGTGGGGGGGAAAGCAGAGAGGGGAGAATGTTGAAGGGTTCTCAATTGCTGTATATAAATGACGCCGTTGCGGTAAGGAAGACCCGGATCTTGCAAAGTATCGCAGCAGCTCAGTGCGCAGATACAACCGACTTGGGACATCATGGCAGTGCAAAAGAAGCTGAAGTGGGAAATGCGCAGGCAGTTGCAGCACGTAGTTGAACATGAGGAACCAGGGTGACCGAAGACTCCCGCGAGAAGGGGGATAGATAGTGATCAGTATGTTCATTTCAGGAGAAGCAGTGGGAGAAGCTGTAGAAATGCAGATACGGACAGACGACGACCAGAGCAAAAAAAACAAAGAAATAAAGATATACAGGGTAAAGCCAACCATGTACAAGAATCGCGCACCAGAACGTTAATCAATCGCGGTGGTGATGACTCGGGAGAGACAGGAAGGGGATAAGCTCAAAGGGGATAGACCAAAGAAACCCCAACAAAACCTCGTCATTTCATTAAAGAAACGGTAGATAACCGCGGCACAGTGAGAATCTTGCTGCGAGAAGCTGCGTCCATCTGCGGACTGTGGTACTTAAGAACGGTTAATGGGGTTAAAAACAGAGTGCGAGCAGATGAAGACGAAAGGAGTACGGACATATGGAGAAATAGCACAGCCGAGGAGCCATTTCGTTAAAGAACGGTTAATTTTCACACTAAATAAAGCAAAATTTCAATGCGTATAGAAATTGAGATTGATTTCCCGGGAATCTATGTAAAAATCTGTGCTGTTAAGATTGGGGATATCAAGGTGCACAGAAACTCAAAGAGAAAGTGTGAAAATCAATACCAGAATCAGCTTGAGAGAAACAAAGGAGTTTCAATGGCGCTGAAAGGGCTATTGAAAGTTACAAATTCAGTGCGCATTTCAGTCGCGCAGAAATCCTGAGGCAATTTTGCTAGTGGAGGGTATAAATAGCAGGCCAATGGCAAAAATGGCTCAGAATTTCAGCCCGGCTGAAATGCGCACTGATTTTAGAGCTTTCAATGGCCCTTTCAGCACAGCCGAAAGTGCTTTGTTTCTTTGTGACTGATTCTGGTGTTGGTTCTCATACTTTCTCTTTGAGTTTCCATGCACCTTGATATCCCCAATCTCAACAGCACTGATTTTTACATAGATTCCTAGGAAATCAATCTGAGTTTCTATACACATAGAAATTTTGCTTTATTTGGTGTGTTTAGTGAAGAACCAGTGCTGTTCGGACCGAAATTGGCGACAAACAACAAGAAATCAATTCACTTAAAGTACTTTCTGAAGCAAATAGAATGAAAGTGAGGCGGCAGTCTTATTCGGAGGGCATGCTTATGGGAGGGTCCACCTTTCTCCTTAGCTATCCGTCAAGAGCTGAGGGAGCTATACTGAAATCAAGTGAACGGCACTCAAGAAATCAAAAATGGGTCGGACCGGCCACCGGTGGAGCTCCAAAGCGGTGCTGATATCGCGGCTCTTTCGGCTCCGACCACCTCTTGTGCACAAGTTAATCAAAGAGCACCCTCGAATATCTGCTCCGGAGGAGAGCCATGTGCATCAATCGACACATGAATTTAAACACAAGAATTATTCATATTTGCATAAACCACAATTGTGAAGCAGATTCCAGAAATGACAGTCCATGTGCGCGGTTTCTTGACCGGAAACAAAACATACGACTACACCAGCGATTCCCACATCATTCTTTGAGGGAAGACATATGGTCAAATATTAAGAACGCGCGCCCAGCTGGGAAAGGATCATAACAGCGTCTACTTCCGCTGCATCCAGATCACGCAAGGGATCCACCAGGTCGTCAAGCTCTCCGAGCGGGGCGGTGGATGGCAGAACATTGCTGAAGCAAAGGTTGTCCAGCGTGACGCGACTGGAGGACGCAAAAGAGGTGGGAATGATTCCATCCAAACTCAGCGCTTCGCGAGGCAAAAAGCCAGAAGACAGAGACGGAGCCCGCTGTGAACGAGGGGCCTGGCCATCAGTGAACTCATCTGAGTTACGGTATTCCTCGTCGCGGAATGCCGTGGGATAAGATCGTTTCCTCCCGTTGTGTGCTGACCCGGTACTCCCAGACAGAGGGTTAACAGGAGGCGTCGAGAATGGAGTTATCGCTGCATCTAGAGTCAGAACTGAAACAAGAACGGAAAGGACATAGCATACCTTTTCGCTCGTCTGTTTGATGGAGGTCCGAGAGGAAATCTTCGTGCTCATATGTATTAATCTCCGTATCTCCGGCCAACGCAGTGGCCTGCAAGGCCTCTGTCTCTGCACCTCAGTTCGTGAGTGAAGTAATTCAAAGTTTTATGCCACGGTTGTCAATGCAGACACACCAGATTCTTGATCGTCAGAGTGCGAAAAATCGTTGCCTCCGTTTGAGTCAGAGTAATCATCCTCCTTGTTACTCCCTTGCACTTTTGATCCGTGAAGTGAATCGACGGGAATACTGATTCCGGGTTCACAAGATTCAGATAGATCATCCCCCGCGCAAGAGACCTGATAAAGTGGATACCGAAGCTCTGTGGCGACCTCTTGGCTGTAAGGATCAAAGCCTTTAGCTTGGTGAAACTGGCGAATGCCGGTGTAGACGCAGGCATCCCAACTCCCCCCGACAGCCCACATACAACAGTCAATGTCCGGAAATCCCTCATTCTTCGCTTCTTCTGCGCTTAGACATTCCGCGCCCGACGGATCGCGAGACCAATACGCTGCACGGGCAGGAATTAGGACATGTCCCGGAAGCTCGGTTTGAATCTCAGTCAAGGCACACAGGAAGAGATAACCTGGTGGTAGACTATCCAGCGGTCCCAGAAGCCACAGGTGACACTGGATGGATCCCACGATGGCTGGGCAAATGATCACTGATGTCTCGAGTTTCCACGAAGCTAAAACTCACCATATTTGCGGAAGTTGGACCTTACACCAAGAGCATTGAAAATATGATTGGCTTGTACGAGCCAAGCTGTGCAAGAGAGAACGTTGGCGTATACGCGACACCGATATCCATCCACGACGTTGGAAGAATTCACGCTGTGATTGTGATCGTAATGAAAGAGAGGTGTTGAGTGGGAAATGCGCACCGAATCCAGCCATTCTCAAGAATCAATGTACCTTCTTCGTCCCCCATTTAACCTAAGCAAGATGGTCATGAAGATATGCTCAACAGGTAGGACGGAACATACTGATTCCACATTCGATCGATCATGTGGTCCTCTGTCGACCAGCTTCGATCGTCAACCACACATTCGGACGTGAATGCAAATTCGAACGAGTTTTCGTATTCCGCACCAGTAAAATGACGAATGGACCCCAGTTTCACCGAGACATTGGTGGAAATTGGGAAGTAGTGCAACTGTGCCAGATGAAAGCAACAAGCGTTGTGATAAGCTTGCAGCGAAATTGAAGGAATTAGCTCTGATTCCTCCGGTAATTCGAAAAGGGAGACGTCAGATGGTCCGATTCCGGATTCGATAGGTGAAAGCTCCAAGTAATCGTGTACAGGGGCCATGAGCTCAATGCAGAGCTGCGTGGTTGAAGGTTGTATCCACACCATGTACTCGGCCCATTTCTATAGCTAGGATGAGGATACAGCAGGTGTGTGAGGCACTTGAGTTACCAGGTATCTTTCTGAAATAGAGGATACATATTGGTCAACCTCCTGCAAAAGAGTGAGCGGATTCAGTGCTAAAGGCCATAAATTGTATTACATAGAATTGTGCATCCTATGAAAATTGTCATCCTCATAATATAGAGACAACAGTGGGACGTACCATACACGCCCAAAAAAACACTGTCGAGAAATGGGCGCCCCCGTACTTTTCCAGTATTTCTCCATAAGGGATTAGATCTAAATCCAGTACATCTTTATTAGCGAGGGCCTTGAGTCGCGGAAAACAGTCGGCGAACTGTCGTGAAAAAACCGTGGCATGTAGCCCCTGGCGCTGGCGATACCATAAAGCTGAAACAGATTCGGATGTCTGCGATATGGTCTGTTGATTTCGACCGCTAGAGTGGTACAAATATTCTCACCGAATATCTGAATATCTTGATATCTCTGCACGCCATTGCTGTGAGGAGCAATGAAGGCAACATTCGCTCTCGATATAGAGTTCGAAACGCACCTCCTCGGCACCATCTCCCTGAAATACCGCTGCCGTCATAGTTGACTGAAATCCAGGGATCCGAGTAATGTACATCTTCTTCATGGATGCTCGTCCTTTCCGGCGACGCACGACGAGGGACCCACTGGCACGCTTGATTTCCTTCAGCAAATTCAGATCTCCGATGGGCATCATGCGAAAGTCTATTCGTTTAGGGTCAGTTCCCCGTGAGATCGATGCTGTTGCGGGTTACCAGAAGGTGTACGGGGAGCGACTTGGTTAGTATTCGTGAAGGTCCCGCCCGTAACAACGAAATCCTTTGAGTTGGGAAAAAAGGCACTCATGGTGTGTCTGCGATGCATGTGATAAGATTTCGACGGCGGCAAGGCATTGAGTACTGACTGATCTAGTGCGATACCAGGAGGCTGACTGGGCCCTGGCTCATTGACATTTGTGAAGTTCCCGCCAGAAACGACGAAACGTTTCGACTTGGAGAAGAAGGTGCTCGTGTATCTGCGATGTGTGGGATGGCATGAGGTACTGATTGTAAGCACAAATTAGGGTACGAACGCATGAGGGAGCGGCCCGCGGTCATCCAACGACGATTCAGCGGCGAACTCAGGCTCAGAATGCGGCTCGTCGTCCATGGGTGGTGATGGGTAGAAGGAGAAATGTCCAGCGCTCAAACAGGAAGCTGTACTGGGGTTTTTCATTCAAATCGACAGGGGGTGTGACGAGTTCGACATTTCGACAGCAGCCAAATTTTCTCGTGACACCCCCAAAATTTCGACATTTTCACGAAGATTCTCGTCTTTTTGCTGTTTTCAGGCAGTTTGGAAGCCTGCGTGATAGCTTGGAGGTTCGACAGAGGCTCGGGTGACGCGTGACCGCGACGAAATTCGTCCTCGATAGGGGGGTGCGTGACACATGACTGTCGATTTGAATGAAAAACCCCAGTATCATGGTCTTCGAGAAGTTCTTGACAGGACGCACAGCTTGGGAGGCTCTGGTAGGCTGTAGCCTAAGGGAGGATAAATGAAGCCAGTCAGGGCTGGCGGGCCCACATAACTGGGTTGTCAGCCCGGCGGGGAATAAGTAGACAGGTAACTTGATGGGCCGCAAGCGCAGGACAGCACTCGTTGCAGCGGGATGGTGCAAGCAACTTTCCATGTTCTTCGACACTCTCCGTGTTGCGGCCTCAAGGTTCAGGGCAGCGTAAGGCTCCAACAGTTTTGGTTTATAAACAGTTTTAAACCAATAAAAGGGTTTTTATTTTTCATTTAGTTTACGGGGGGTCGTAAACCATAAACAGATAAAAATTAAATAGTTTTAAACCTTTTCCGTGTTCAACACAATTTGTGGCCTACAGCACCTGTTACGAGTACTTTATATACTTGTTCTTTTCATCAATCGGGAACCAGATTTTTGATATGGCGAAACATTTATCAGTGTGTTTGAATGATGTAATGAAAATAGTGGCTGTGTTCATTAGCTTTTTGAAGTCTTTTTAAGAGCAAAATCTAATGAGTTTAGTGCTTATATAATTCATCAGACCGGGGAGTGTTCGACTTTCTGCGGGCACATTTATTTTCACACATTCATACTTTTTTGATTCCTCTATTTAGACACTCGCCATTTATCGCTGTTTCATTCGGCAGCATTACATCTCATTTTACCATTATTTACGACCGCTGCCGCCTTCATTTAATCCCGAATGTCTTTGTTTTTCTGCAAAGGGCCTCCTCATACGATATTTAATTTATCATGTCGCATTACGGTGAAGAAGGGGAATGTACCCAGTAGCAGGTTCGGAACAAAAGGGAGAGGGTAGGAAACTGTGTCGACCAGTAAGTTGAAAATGTGGTAATAAAAGGAGTAGAGGTAAAAGGGGGTAGGATGAGTATATCCCTGCTGTTCTGTTCGCAATGCGCGTCACGGCGCACAGAACTCATGGGTACTCACCCTATTTCTTGCTCTATGGCGTACACCCGGTTTTCGCGTTTGATATCACTGATCACACTTGGCAGACTTTAGATTGGCACGACGTGAAAACGTACTCGGACCTTATCTCCTTGCGTGCCCAGCAGATCTTGCGCCGCGACGAGCTCCTTACTCCCGCGCTAGAGAAGTTGACCCAGTCGCACCACCAGTCCATCGAGAATATGAATCGCCGCATGTGATATCATTCGTTCTCGGACTTCGAGCCAGGAATGTGGGTCTGGCATCACGAGACGAACTTGGAAGGGCAGCATGGGAGGAAGGAAGAGATGCGCTGGTTGGGCCCATTCATCATTCACGAGGTCCACCCGCATAAGGTTTACACCTTGCGCAAGCTCAACGGCACCGTGATTTGGGGGACGGTTACTGTCCATTGCCTCAAGCTCTTCTATTACAGGCCGGATCGCCAGACTCTGAAAAGCGTCGGGGCATCGCTCGGGCATCTCTGCGGCGCCATTACCACTCAGCAGTTCCGCGGCGGCGTTCCACTTTGGTCACCAAGTCGATTATCCTCCCGTTCGACAACCCTCATCTTCACATCCTTTGCTACTCCTACTCCTCCTTGATTCCACCACATCGGCCATCTTTTCCCCTACTCCTTCTTCCGATGTCGAGGGCGACATCAAAACCCTCTGCACTGTGGCAGGGGCAGAGGGCCGGTGTGTGGAATTGCTCCGCAGGGGGTTCAACTCTGAGCTCGCAAGAAGCTCCAACGAAGTTCTTCTTGTTGGAACGGTTTCGGCATCTTCCATTCATGCTGTATGTCATTTTTATTACCTTTCGTTGATGTTCGTTCGGGCGGTGCGCCACCTTGTGGCTCACGGATCGTAGGTCTTGCACTCGAGGGTGTCTTGCGGGGGACACCGGGCTGTTGGCAAACAGTACCTTCACTCGAGTTGCACATAGACTGAGACATTGCTCTTGGAGCATACCGTGAGTTATGGGGTGGTACATTGCTCGGATGCGCGGCTTTTGCCTTGACATGGGCCTTACATACCTTTTGTACATAATGGCAGCCCCAATGGTCCAAGAGAACGGGCGCCTCGGGTGGGAATTCGTTACGCTCTCATGTAAAATGTCTGGACATGTGGAATGGAGACACCTTCTCGTTGGCTTCAAAACTACCACCTCCCAGCTTCGTGGGAGGGATTCCTGGTCGAATTCTCGCATTCCTATCGTCTTGCTTCGCTCTCATTAAATATCATATAGAATTTGAAAATATTCCGCAGGATGCTTACTTTAGGACATGAAGTTGTTTAAGTGAGCCGGTGAACGCTGTCTGTACCGGATTGGGCAGAATATTATAGTAGGTGAAATACATGGTGTTCGTATAAATGATGAGCGATCAGTTTTCGGCAATTCCCGAAGTGATACTGCGATGGATAGATACTAGTTGATAATGTTTGAGCAGCGAATGGTTATAGCGAGCCGTTGATGTTTATAGATAGAGTTTTTTCTACCCTGAGGTTATGTGAGCTACAAATATAAATCAGCATTCAGGAGGATAGAGTCCAGTACAAAATCCGGACACATGGGTTTTGCGTGCATTCAAGAACTGTTGCCGCGAACCCGGAGCACCAGTGCCATGTCTCTAGGTTGACTGGGTAATAATAGTGTTATGCACGCGATTCTTCGGATAGGTGGCACGAACATAGTTTCACGGTGCGTGTGTTGAGGCAGTCGCATGGTGTCTTCGAACACGGAAACGATATACTGAATCAGCCGTTATTTGTGTTGAATTGTTTGGTTCAAAAAATAAATAAAAAATGCACGTCTTCGCAGCCTCCTGGGGCGCCGCAAGCGCGGAAGATTGGAATCAGACATCAGGCAGATGGCGTCAGCGCGATGTCGCGCTGTTATAAGCATGAATACACACCTGATAGTCTCCCGCGATCTCTTTAACTAGACGCTGAAACAATGTCTTCGGGATCAAGAGAGAGGTATCCTTCTGGTATTTGCGAATTTCGCGCAAAGCCACAGTGCCGGCGCAGCGGCGACACGATTTGGGCTGTGTTGGTTGCGGAAGTGGAGTCATGCAGGGAAGTCGTATGACGGGAGCCTTTCCTGTCGATGACAAGGAGTCAGTATCCACCAACATGGGGTGTGGCCTGCACTTGCCGCCGGTGGATTTGCGGAAGGTTTGCTTTCAATGACCGATGAGTGGCGAAGTGGCACCAAAGCTCAGAACACGCACCTTGTTGTGGGCCATGTTTTGAAGATATGAGGGCAACAGTTGTGGTGGAAGGTGAAGAGATGTCGTGCGACTGCGGCGCCAACATCATATCGAAACTCAAAAAAAAAATGGAGCTCTATTTTACGACGTGATGAACCTTGTAGGCGAGAATCTGATCCCATCAATAACTTTATTATTCAGCTGGCTGAAATGCCGACAGCGAATGTATTCACGTAAATGCTGATTGATACCGCATCTCTCCGCTATCACGTCCACTATCCATCGACTGAGATAAAAAAATAATATAAAAAACAGTGTATGACATGGATGAGATGTGCGAGCTCATAACAATCGGAGAGTTTGGGATGGACCCGCGCTCACTTTGATAGCCCGCGATAATACATAACAATCGAACGAATCCAATGCAGTTCTTGCCCGAATATCTTAATAAAAGTCTTAGTAATCAAATACAATTCACATTTTTTAATTCTGCAGATTGAATGCAATCGACGCGAGACTAGATCACGCTAAATAGTATATTGAGAATCGATGTATGGCCCCGCAAGGCGATCCAACAAAAAAAACTTGTTCTCCATCCCCTGTTCCCCTCCCACAAATAATCGACCCACTCCATGTGCCGCTTCTTGGAGCATACGGTGCGAGGCCTAGGTCCCGATGTTCTATCAGATAAACTCGATGGGTAGGGCCGTCTGGTAATATCTAGATATAATGCAAGACAATAGAGAGCTGTTTGCAGTGAGGATATCCGGATGTCTTGGTAATGTCCGGGTTAATATAATGTGTTATAATACAAGGCACATGCCCCGGTTTTGTGTCGTATATACTGCACATGCTGTACAAACATAATATGATACAAGCCAACAGGCCGAACTTCTTGTGCAATATATGTAGCAATCGACGTGTGACCCTGCTAAGCGATCCAACGGTAAAACTGGGGCCTCCAGCCCCATTTCGCCTCCTACCGACATATAATTCACCCACTCCATGTGCCGTTTTGGCAAAAGCATACGGTGCGGGGCCTGCGTGCGGAGCGCATCTTATCTTGCACCAAATGTTCTACAGGCGGGTGAGCCGGATAAAAAACTAAAAAGCACAATGTACTTACCCATCAGCTTGCGCTCTGGTGTAGTGCAATAGGCCTTCCATTTGTGCCTGTACATCCGCTGGCACACCCGGTACCCGCTAGTCTAGTTTTAGTTGACAGACCTTAGCCGTAGGTCGCGCTTCGGCGATATCAGACATCACGTGAGCGCCAAACAAAGTCATCTTTTCACCACACGCCCAGTGCCTCGCGCGACCATGGGTCCCTGGGGCCCCATTCTCGCGCTATTTCTCCTCCAGCTATCACAAATATCGCTTGCATTCAAGTTCTACTCCCACCCCGGGCTTTACTTGGCCGCAAAATCCTCCTCGGTATCCTGCCCACTTTCGAGCCGCATCACTATCAAATAGATGAATTTGCAAGGTTCTCGACGGCGTAGACCTTGTAGCAGTGACGCCAACTGGTTCTGGCAAGACGGGCTACCTTTTCCTGACAATTCTGGTCATGATTGCAATCGCAAAGAGCCCATCACTTTGCCCGGCCGTCAATTTTTGTGCAGACCCTGCCATCGTTGTTATCTGTCCCACAAACTCTATAGAGCAGCAGATGGTAAAATAGTTCACTACACCTATCATCTGACCACTCATAACTGCTGCTTTCAAGGAGGAAAATATGGCCAAACTCGGTCTTGCGGCACTTATGATTAACTCAGATACAGTTGCCGCAGCGCGAGTCCGCGGTGAAGACCTATGGACCAGAGCACGCCGCTGGCATCTCCATGCTGATCCTGGGCCCCGAGCAACTCATTTCGAAGGGTTCCGCGACCTTCCTGGCGCATGAAACCTTCTATAATGGGGTTTGCGCACTCGGGGTGGACGAAATCCATTTACTCGTTCACTGGGCCTCACGTTTCGCAAAGCGTTCCTCCAAATAGGCTTCATGCGTTCGCGCTTTCGTCCCGGCATCCCCATCATCGGTCTCACCGCGACTCTTTTGGCCGATCTCAAGGTTGAGAACGCAATTTTCTCCCTTCTGGGGGTTAACCGCGGGGAGTTCCACTTGATTCGACGGTCCAAACGCGCGACACGACATCCAAATACTCTTCCGCGAGCTTTACTCGGGCATCGATGGTCGCTCGTTCCCCGAGATTGCTTGGGTTCTCAAAAACAACACCGACAAAACCATCATCTTCTGCCTTACCATCTCCCTCGTGTTCCGAGTCAAGGCATATCTCAACAGCCTCCTCGCCCCCGAATCCAACCGCGACTTTCGCATTCGGACGCACACCGGGATTAATTGGCCCGACGACAAATTGCAGACCTTGGCCGATATGTCAGCAGCCTGCGTGCCAGATTATCATCGCAACAAATGGTCTCGCACAGGGTAATGACATCCGGGTCATTAAAACTGTCATTCAGATTGGGGAGCCTGAGAGCGTTGAAATGTATGTTCAAAAGCCAGGCCGTGCACGCCCATGCATCGAAAAGCCACGGGCAATATTCTACATTTCACGCACTCGGATGGCTCTCGCTGCCAAGGTTGTGGAGCAGTCGGATGCGGAGAACGACGCGGATGCGAGCAAGGCAGGCACGTCAGTTCCCAGGATGTCCCGCGCCACCGCCGAAATCCTGACCGCGACATGCAAGCCGACCGAGCAGGATAGACAATTCGACAACCCTACGAGCGACTCACCCTGTCCTTGCCAAACGTGTTACAATGTCGCCCCCTGCTCCACCTCCGGAGCAGTGCGTCTGCAGTGGATGCAAGCCCGAGAAAACGCACTCGAGAACTCTACCGCCCACCCCAGAGGAAAAAGAAAGCAGCATCGGATATTCCTCAAAACAGCGCTTGACAAAGGTGATGAAGGAGTTTGGTCGGGTGCGTTTAGAGGAGTTTCGCCTCTCGGTGTGGGGTGAAGCCTCGGCCCGCGAGATGGGCCTCACCCCCCTCCCTGAATTCCTCCCTGACAACATCATTGGCGAAATTCTGGACCGGTTTGCGACAATAACGACACTGGCGGAGTTGGTTCCGTTTATCCACCGCATTGTGGGCCTCGTTGGCTACCATGGTCTGATGTTCGAGGTTTTAGTAGAGCTGAGAGGTAAATTTCGAACCATGAAGTCAAAGAAGAAGTAGAATAGTTGGGCCCCAACATTATATCTAGTACTCCTCGTCACTGCTACCAGTCTCTTCATAATCATCGCCCGAGTTCACCTCCTCATCTGAGTTCGCCCCATCGTCCGGTCCGACGAGCATATCACGGTCATCGAGTACCAACTCGCCATCCAGAATATAGGTGGATCCCCGCGTTGCATGGAACCTTTGCGCTGTGGTTTCATCCGGTTCCTCGTCAGACTCGCTGGCAGAGTCAGACGATGTGTCTTCTTCATCCGAATCTGAACCAGCATCATCGTCGGATGCCACCACGGGTTCCGAAACAGGGGGAGGGGTCGGTGTATCCGAGTGGAAGACCTGTCGATTTGCAGCCAACCGAGCAAGGGTGTTCTGAAGTCCGCCGTCCCGGAGCTTTTTCACACCCTTCGCAAAGTCGTCGGTGTCCCGATCGTCAATTTGACGACCGAGGCGGCGGCTATGCAGCTCAGTTTCCCTATAAAGCTTCAGTAATGTGATCATTTCGGGGTTCGTGTGCGGATTGCAATGCCTGGCCGCTTTTTTCTTCATCCCCACGCCGGTACGCCATGCTAACTTGAGCTCCGCAATGTGGCGCAAGTTCCGCGAGATAATGTTGCGGATGAAGAGATCATCAAACTGCGCACTTTTGTGTTGCACCACGTCCTCCAGCAGCCGGTTGAAAAACTCAACAATGAAGTCTCCTTCTTCACAGCGCCCATAAATTCCGGTCAAGTTCCAGACGAGCCCGCGCAGAAGTGCAACCTTGAGCCCCGGGCTGCATTCGAACTCGAGGTTCATGATCGTCTCGAGGATGTAATTGACATAGTTTGAATGCGTTGAGCCGGCGAAGGTGAATAGCATGTACTAGGAGGCTCTGAGCATCGATTCGGAGCGAAAGAGGCGGAGAGGTACCTTGATACATTCATACATGCGACCAATGTCCCCGCGCGCCACGGCGGTTGCGATTTTTCGCGAGTTCAAACCGTCGCGGATGAAGTCAATCTCTTGGGCTAAAACAAAGTCACCCATGCAGGGCTTCGGCGTAGGTTTTGCCTTGGCCTTCCGCGGTTTTTGGCCGTTGGCTTCGGGGCGGTTTTCTTCTTCTTCTCGAGACTTGAATTCTCAACCTCTTGTGCATCCAGGGTGAGCCCGTGGGAATCGTTTGCGCCCACTCGTTTGTGGTTCCGGTGTAGTACATCGCCTGGTCACGCCCACGGGCTGTACCATACGCACGGTACAACTTACGTGCCATGGGCAGCAGTGTTTCGATGTCCGGGAGTTTCTTCGCGTCGGCGAGACGTTCAAAATACTGGAATATGTCGTCGGTCTTGAATGCAAGAATGCCAACCACGTTAGCGCTGGAAGAAAAAGGCGCGGAAAAAATAACTCATACCGCCATAAATCGAGGATCTTGGCATCAAGCACCAAGTACAAGAGCTGGGTTCCGGGATAAAATTCAACCTTCTTCATATTTGACGGCGCCGGACGTCCGATTTTTGCGGCACTGAATCCGAGGGATGCTGGATTCGTTTGCTTGCCTGTGGTGCGTCCCCAATGTGTCTGAAAAATACGAATGACATCAGTCCATTTCGTGTGCCAAACTTGCAACTGCGGCTCCATGATTTCGAAGGATTTGAACGGGTCTTTGCTGTACTGGAGAAAGTTCTGCAGTTGCAGAAGCATCGCATAAGTGAGACCGTCACCGCCGATGGGCAGTTTGCGCTTAAGATAGCTCTCGGGTGTCTGCCCAATCTGCTGGAGAAAATCGAGCATCCCTTCCTTCAAATCGGTTGGGATGGTCTCCTTCCTCCCGTTACAAGCAAGCGGGTGTACCACTGCTGGCCCCGGAGGCATGGAGATCGTCTCCGTTGCGGCGAGGCGAAGGCTTATCTCCTTGCACAGCGGCTTGAGGGAGGGAATGCACCGGGACAACGTATCTAAGAAGTGCAGTGTCCCGGTGTCGTCCGCATCAACCTGGTCCACGAAACCAAGGAGATCCTCCACCGTTGCATCCGCACGTAGGTTCAACTCCACCAGCGCACGCTTGTCGGACAAGCTGAAGACACTGACATCGACGTCGGGGGCCTCCATATAGAGCCCCGACATGCCGACGTTCATGACGTTCTCGCGGCCGATGCGAAGGTCCCCGTTGTCGGGCGAAATTCTGGGTGTTGTCGACAAAGAGAAACCCCGCTTTGTCTGGGTCCTGACCGTGTGCATGGGTTGCCTGCCCTTCGTCCTCGGACAGCGTAATCAATGCGCGACGCACGGTGTCCGTGGCGGGCATGTTTCCAATGCGGCAATTATAGTTGATGAGTTCAACTGGAGCAGATGAACCCAGATAAAGAATTCCACGCATGAGCGGCAGGAGATTTGCCTGGTCCGTGCGGCAGAAGTTGAGGGAAGCAATTGCATGGGTGACAACCTGAGTAAATACTATGAGTAAGATGGTAGACCAGTCTGGTATAATCGGGACATACCATCGCTGCTGGACGTGTTTTTCTTTCAATGACAATGCCATCGCGTTTCCGCGGCCTACGCATGGCAATCTTATTGCACAGGTAGAGCGTGACGCGCTGCTTCTCCTCGATGACCGCCTGGACGCGAGGGATGGTGCCCTCCCCAAAATCCTCACGCCGAAGCTTCGTTTCGGGATGTTTCTTGCCGATGGAGACATGAAGGCCACTATCGAGCTTTACCGCGCTCTCTGCTTCACGGGCAACCTTCTTCCCAATAGTTTGGGTGGAGAACGACGTCAGGGCGGCGCGCACAGGTCGTATGTCGGTGTAGGGAACAGTGGTAGAGTGCATTAGGTCGGAGTTAGGGGAATGCGCTGGAATGCGGCCGTCGGGGTGTGACATCCATGCCGAAATAATATCCGCGACAGTCTTGTTTGCGCGTCCAGCCAGGAAGATGGAGACCATTTGGGAGTGGGTTTGACTGCGATGGATTTCCGCGCCTTTGCCATCCTTGGTTCGAAATGTATTGTAGAGGAAGCACCCGAGCGTCCAATTCTGAGCCTGAATGGCCTCAAGGATGATTTCGATTTTTGAGTGTCTGTTCGCGGGGATTTCCGCTTTGAAGACCCAGAGGCAGGCTGGGGAAAAGGCGGGCTGGTCTTGACGCGTTTTAACGGTCGTCCAGAGACGTCGGGAGTGGATGGAGAGCTGCCGCCGGGGGGAGCGACATTTTGATCCAAATGGGACACATCACGCATTCGTTTTTGGGTACAGCATAGCTGAAGGGCTTGTCAATGGGACGAGGTTTCCCAAAGATTATTTCTTCGTAGAAGTGGGTCTCAGTGAGAGGACGTGCGGGATATGGGGTGTGTGGGGTGGGTGAAGCGGGGGTATCAAAGCTGTATAGGGGTTCTTTTCGCGTTGCAGGAGTCATTGGGTCCGCCCAGCGCGTAAATACGTTCGAGTTGGCCATGGAGAGGGCGGAGACGCGCGACGCGGCGCGACACAGACGCTGTGATGGACTGTGATGGGACGTAATGCAATTTTTGGCGTGAGAATTACTCTTTTCGGCCTGGCCTAATCCGGAAGGCTGACCTACGGCTTCTGGTGCGCGACTAAAATCAGACCATATATCAGGTTATTTTTTCGCACTCTCAAATTTCTTTCAAAAAATAATCTTGATTATGGTCTGACTAGGGAGACTAGGTACCCCGCACAAGTGCTGTTCGAAATCTCGACATTCCCCGAGTTTGATTTCGCGCCTTGCGAGTAAAGTCGGGTAGTCGATGAAGCCCAGTTCATAGGCGGCAACGCGAGGTCGCGTGTGACGATGTAGTTGAGACCTGGCCCGTCGCTGGGATAAGGGTTGGGGCTGGGGCGGAGTCAAACCGATATGCGGGTGAAATATATAAGAAAAAGCTTACATTGCAGCGATGGCAACTGGGTTAGAAAGTGACATTCTAACGATGTTCTGGAGCCTGCAGTTTCTGCGCACAGCCGGCATCTACACCCGATTCAATGCTGCGAAGAAACCAATACTCAACACTTACAGTTTAGGTCGTAGTAGTCGAGTTTTGAGAGAGAAGAGGTTTAGCGCCTGTCATTCCGGAATATTTATGGTAGCCGCTTTCGGAATCGGAAGGTCAATGAATGTAAATATGCTACATACTCTTCGCATCTTGTATAGTATGCTTTGACCGCCGGATACGGTTGGGATATCCGGGAATCGCCGTTGATGAAATGATGGCATCAATATATTGAAATCAACTTGATGTTACACAAAATAAATTACGAACCGAGTCAAATAAACTTGATGACAGGGATTTTCACTGCAAAACAAACAACTGACCTGTCACAACAGCAAAAAAAGGCTCGGTGATGTCAATGAGCGATGCAAGCGAGGAATAACTGATGATTCGTTGGAACAATTAACCTTCTTTCAAGCCGGACGGTGTCGATCATGACTTGGCCGAATGTTTCAGCCGTTTTTTCTTCAGATTGATTGTGATTATACTTTCTACTTAACTTTGGGTGAGTCCGCTGGTATAATGAATATATTAAATATTGGTTGTTCTTCCTACACACAGATGAAAAGGCTTGAATGGTATACAAATTTAAATGTGCTGATTGACAATTGTATGATTTAGCTGTCAGTTTGCTCGCTCGAGTCCGTTGTTGTTTTCGCATATAGTAAGTGTGTGCATCCTTTTAGACGCTGAGGCTTTTTCTTCGTCGCTCTGCGTGGCTGACATGAGATACGTGACGAACCGAGTCAAAATGATGACTAAAATAAACCGATGAAGGCAAATACCAAGGTTGCTAACTAACGTAGGCGACAGACGATAAAAACATTGAATCAGTAAATAAAAAATGTAAAGTACGAGTTATGCCGTGCGAAGCATCGCCCCCCCCCCCAAGTCAAAATAGCAGACTTAGCCGAGTGGACTTGGCTGAATGGCTTGCGCCGCTTAGCGGAGTTTGAAATGGCTGTGGCGGCGGGTGTGGCGTGGCTTACGGCGTGACGTGGCTTGTCCTCGCTTACACCAAACCTGCCCACGGTAAGTATTTCGCTGATTTCTCCACATTTGTTGCCCATGCTACCTCGCTTCTTGATCAATGTGATGACAACCTTTCCACCAACGCCGTCGTCAACATTGATGAGTTGACTGTGGCCGGTCGATGTTTGATCTTCAACTTCGAACATTTACATATCACTGGTTGGTTTCTCAACTTGTGAGCTCAAAGACTTTTCTGATAGGCTTGGCTGAATATCTTGCGCCGCTATTGGAGTTGAGCGGCGTGTGGCTTGGCTTGGCGCGTGTTTCAAGTTGCCTAAAACCCAAACGATCCCACCGAGAGCTACCGTAAGTATTTAAGATGTCATCTCTTCCAGTAAGCTTCCCTGCCTTTCAGTTTGTGTCGGCTTCTAATCATCGAGCCTCCGCTAAGCACGTAAGGCTAAATGTTTACAGAAAATTCACACATCTCTGGTTGGATGTGATCTATCTCTCCGTCGAGACTGTCTGTTGTTCACAGGAGAGCGCCAAGTGATTGGCCTCGAGGTGCGATTTTTGTTCGTTCTCTTGCTCATACCCTCCTAAGCTTTTCTTTGGTGAGTTTGGGTGACAGTGTAAAGCGGGAACGCCGGCTGCTGTGCCGAGAAGTTGGAGATCAGAGGTCTGCGAAGAAATAGTGTTGATTGCACTCGAAGGCCACATTGGTGGGAACTGGAAGACCCGAGCTCGTGCTTCCAGTTGAAATTGCAACCGAACATTGATCTGAGCAAGAATTATTGAGCTTGAAGGAAGATAACAAGCATTTGATTGAGCTCACATTTTCCAACGAAATATGTACTCATAGATGTCTTTCTGAGTCTCTGTGACAATGGTTTCACCGTGTTCGTTGTCGCAAGCCACATCCCCGCCCAGTTTGATGGCATCAGGCGAATGGCTTGTGATGGCTTAAGACATGTTCAACCGTGCTCAAAAAAGGCAGAATCCAATTAAACCTCCTACCACATGATGTGAACGTTATACTTTGACTGTGGGAGGAGTTTTCTGACTTTCCAGATGCATAGCCTCCTCATTTTTGGTCGCAAGCCATGCCCCGCCCGGTTTGATGCCATCAGGCAGAATGGCTTTGCACGCCATTCAGCAGGTGGCGGGCGTGGGGTTGAACTGAAGTGAATTCAGCATCCCAGTATGTCTCTGTGGGGGCAGATATATCACAATAACTCCTCAGATGGTGTTTGAACCTCAGTACAAGAAAAAAATGCTCACGCCGGACACAAGCCATTCCGCCGGCAGAATGGCTTGTGACGGCGTGAGAGATATTCAACAGCACTTAGAAAGAGCCAACTGTCTCTGTATTTGTTATCAGGGGATATCAAGGCCTTGTTTCAAACATGTACAACATGCTTTGGGTCCTGTATTTGCACAGAATCAAATACTTTTGGTCGCAAGCCGTGCCCCGCCCATTTTGATGGCATCAGGCAGAATGGCTTGTGCAAGCCACTTTCTTCACAACAACAAAGAAATTTATTCTGGTGGGTCCCACATTCAAAGAGACCTGTACTATCAGATAACGTTAATTTCAGCCTGTTACATGAAGAATTATGCTATGTATTAGCTTGTCCGACTGGGGGTCAACAGAAGTCAACAGGCGGCCACTGACACCAAAATAGAAAGCTATGATACTTGTTTACGGTCTGCCAGAGTATAAGACCTGGTTCTGTGGAAAAAAAGCCGCCAAATCCGGTCTCGAGTTCGGTGATCACGATATGGTTGAGAAGTCAGGTGAGTTCAACTCTTGTGCATGAATATCTCTGTTCAGTAGACACTGTTTGTGACATTTTGTGTCCGGGTGAGTGATAGGACACGCTATCTATCATTTAGACCCCTCAAACCCTCTGGCTTGCGTGCGGTCACCGGTTAATCTTGTGATCGGCCGCGGTGGTGTTGGCTATTGTCGATATGATTGAAAGGACATGACAATTGGTGGCCTGAGGTCCGGAAGAGACATAATATAGTGTATCTAACCACCAATAATTAGATGCTAGGTGTCTCAAAAGGTTTGTAGGACGCGCAAGCCACATTCATTTTGGCTGATGCCAAGCCGGCCGAATGGCTTGCCAAGCAAACAAATGGCTTGCAAGCCATTCGGCCGGGCGTAGGGCGGTGTTGATGCCACCAAAAATCCACGCCCCCGCCCAATACAAGCTATTTGGCGCGGGGCACACTCCACTTTTGCAAGCCAAAAATGTCACTCTCGTCAAATAGTACCCTTTTACCCCGAACCACCATCTACGGCCGCGACCAGTGAAGAGAGTGCTCCACCGTGAGCACGTCGCCAGTGAACACTTTCCACCTGAGCACCAGATCATCGCCCTCACCGAGTATTTACGCCCTTCACCCACCGAGTATTTACGCCCTTTCACCGTACTTCACGCCCACACGGCACATCTCCGATTTCCCACCCTGATTTCTATTCACGCATACACGACATTTCGAGACCTTTCTGGTTCACCCGTACATCCCATATCAGGACGACCGACCCATACTTGCTGTCTACCAGCACAGAACTCCGTTCTTCCTCAGTGGGCACAAACGGGATATGAGTGCCAGCTGGGGCTGATCTGTAGCTTCTTGCGCAGCAGTACCGTTGAAGACATCTTGGGAAGACTTCATGACCATGACAGTTTTTTAAGACGGCCCGATCATACGGCATCGCCGCTCTTCAATAGCGGCAACCGTCGCTGCGGGTTTCATGACAGAGATTCATTTGATGGCCGCGACATTCATGCGGGTGCATGACACATTCCCTCATGGCAGACACATTCCATCTGTGCATGTGCTGGCCTTCAGGTTCACAATACATTTTTGCCAACCTTGCCATGGCCACCAGACATGCCCACTTCGTCAGCAGAATGGTACCTACATACAATTCGATGGTGTACTTTGTAGCGAATCAACAGGTACTGTATTAATATTCGGACTGCCCTGAAATACAGAGAATGTGTTAACCATATCACTTAGTTATAATTGATACTGACTGTTTAGAGCGGACGGAGCATATCTTGTTGAGGGGTGCGGCAGCTAGCGCGTACATGTTGGTGTCGTGTGGGGCATCGGACGGCTCATCTAAATATGATTTCCATCACTGTGGGTCCCGCGCATTCAGAGAAAACGAACGAAAGCCTTAACATCTCTCAATTCGTTTGGATCTTCGCCCTGGGGGATTGCCATGCGATTGGCGAGTCAGTTTGGTTTGCGAGCCGAATGTGAGATGTGTGGCGATGACGCAGGAAAAAAGATACTTTCTTTTGGCCGCTCGAGTGAGCTGACATTTGACAGGCTGGGTGTTGAGTGCTGGTGAGGATGGTTCTGCTGAGCGTAGGTCAGTTGCCGAATGTCTCTGCTCTGATCTGAATGTGTCTTCATCTGAAATAAAAAATCTTCCGGGTTTTATACATCCTCGTCAAGGAGCTGCTGAGATTCACAGTGCCTGGAGTCCTTACCTATATACTAACTTCGACTCAGTGACTCAAGTCAACTCAGTCAACTTGGGTGCGACTCAGAAGTCGGTCGAAGTCGTGTGCGTGACTCGACTCGACTTGACTTGAGTCGATTTCGCCAAGTCGACTTGGCGGGCTGGAGTCGGAAGTCGCGGCAACACTAGTCTCAGCATTGGTATTTTTGAAAGATTCTCATGTCCTAATGTCCTTTTCAGGCGTTCAAAAATGTGCCGCTTTGGTCATTACAATCGGTCTCATGCCAGCCTTATCATAAATCAAAGAAGCACCTTCTTGGAGCACATGTTTACGACGACTGCGGCATCCCGCCAATATTGTTTCTGGTCTTCTTGCTGCCGGCAGCTCGTCGGTTACGGCGAGTTCTGTGAGCGAGAATAGTCGTTTGGCTCTGAGCTGTTCAGGGCATGCTGAGAAGTCTGATGCTGAAGAGGAAGCCGCACCCTCACCTGCACCTTTGGTTCATGGCCAGTGGAAGAAAACGGGGACCTCGTGCTACCAGGGACCACTTTGGGAGGAGTACTAGTAGATATTTTTCGGACCTTTTTTTCACAAAATTTTGCTTGTCTTAGAATCTATTTAGCTTTTTTAGGACTACAAAAAATCGAGTATTCATTTGCATCAGGAAAATGTTTCTCGTATGGCGTGTCTGGCGTGTCTGGCGAGGTATTGGCTGTCTGGAGGCGGCTGTGCTCCACACCTGCCACACCACCAGACCCGCCATTTCTTGTGATCCCCCATTTTTACTACCGCTTCAGAATTTGCGCAAGGGGACTCCCGAACCCCCACCGTCCTTAACAATCAATTTACATGCTCTCAATGCTTTGAAACAACCTCACAGTTTTCAATGTACCAAGCATGCTGAGCGCTCCAAGTTGCTGATCGCCAAAGCAATTTCCGTGGTAGCAGAGGTAGACATACATACACTTTTCGGGGCAGTGGATCGTGCTGCATGTACCGGCTCATATCTCGTCTTATCTGTTGGTTGGTGTCAACTTGGTGAGACCGTTTCGGAATTTCGCCAAGTCCATTCAAACTCCGACGGATCACGCGAATGGCGTGATCATTGTTGATGCCACGTCGCCTCTTGCTCTTTCCTCTCATCTTCGCTGCCTTCCCCGCTCTTCCGCCTTCGTCTCTTCAACGCCAATGGCTCGCGAGTGCACCAGACCTTCAAGCTTTATAATTCTTAAGCCGCCTCAACCCACAATTCAGCCGACTCCACGTCAAGTTTGCAAGCCTAAGCTCGCAAGGCCGGAGCTCTCAAGTGATCTCGAGCGCATTTCCCCGTGGGTCAACCCTCAAGCCGCAACAATTTCAGACCCCGTAAAACACCTTTGAATCTTGCTGGAGGTCGTTCAAGCCATTCCGCTCTCGTCTCCAAGTACTGCTGCTATCCGACGATCCTCTCTTCTGCAGCGCGATTTCCAGCGTCCTGGGGCATGCAATCTCTCTTCCCCTCCACCACTCGGCGGCCCCTGAAGTCTTACTTGACCTTGATGTAGTGTTTCATTCCTGGAAGCACGCTGTCTCGCCCATAGTGGATACAGCACGTACACTATGCTTCTTGTGCTTACGATATTGATACATAGATTCTTTTTCCGCCCACAGACGCTACGATGCCAAACACTCTTACCATCCCTCCTTGCTGCGATTGGGGAGCTGTGTCCATGCCCACCGCCATCTGTATGGAGTGCAGGCGTCCATGACGACGTTCTCCGTATCATTCACCTTGTTCCATGTTCCAAGACCATGGTCCTTTTGTGTCGAGGCTCGGCGGTGTGTTTCTTGTCGTCAAGGCCGTGTTACTCTGGGTTTCCGGCTACGGTGAGCCGGTTCAGTGTCCTGTAAATACAGTTGATTATGTTTTGCAGTGCAGTACCCGTTCCCTCCGCCGCGACTCCGGGATTGTTGCTGGACTGCATTGAAGCGGGTGACGTTGTCTTGTTCCTATTCCTATTCTGATGCACGTGGCAAAACCAATGTTTTTAATAGATTTGTTTGCGTGTTTCCTTTCTGTAGTACATAAAGATACATTGTGTTTGTAGCACATCTGAATATATTTATCTTACTGCTTTCCTGCTGTGTGATTATGATTTGTGACAGCAAGGTACTGGGGTGCAAACTATTGTGGTGAGTGGCTCGGATTGTGTGGCCAGAGAGTCTTGGTGGCGTGTCTGGTGCCATTAAAAAAATTGTGTCACAGTGCAGGTCATTATGTCCGCCAGACTACTTTCTGGGGGTATGCTTGGTCTGGTTGGCGTGGCGCCATACCAACCAGACGGCCGCCAGACCGAAAACATTTTGCTGATGCTGCCCAGTGTCACCGTTATGAGTGTCCCAAGTGTTCAGTTCAGAGGTCCGCGTTACGCGTTACGTGAACACTTGGTCGAAATGATACAGTATTCCGGCGCATCCCGAAAATATTGTTACGGCAATTGAGGCTCTCGACACGTTCAAATGTTCGAAATATCCGTGGGTGTTAGGGTTGAACCAAATTTAGGTCGTGAGAACTGATCGCTTGATGGGACCGATCGCCAAACCGCTTCTCTTCCGCCTTCTTGCGCCTCAAGCCTCAGGTCCTGATTTCTTCTCCTTAATGAAAATAGAGGTAGACACACCGTGAGGCTGTTCAAGTTCACGGTGATGAGGTGGCAAATCCGCAACCCCCGCTGCCGGCCAATGAAAAAAGCTCGGCGCCTTGGGATTCGTTTTTCTAAGCCACCATCCCGGGTGAAAGGATAATCGCACAGTCGGAGTCCTTGAACATCGGCTCTCTTGCGGCGAAACTGGCATTGACTAATAGTTTCCTTCTCTGCCACTCAAGCACAATTCTAATTATAATGTGATTGACGGCCAGCACTGCACCCGCCGCGTGTCCTATGCTGACACTGCGGATAACATGCTATCAGGTAACTCCAGTGCTGTGGCGTTTTGGAGGTCTAGGGTTACGCTGTGTTCTCAGATATGGCAGCATCTGACTGATAAGTACTTTCTTTGGACGTTCCTGAAATATTTAGCCGGGCTCGGGGTGCTGCTCCCTCCCTCCCGACTTGCTAAGGAATCCCACCCGCACATTGCGACCCACAACTCCGAGAAATCAGAGACGCGCCTTTCCTCCAGCGACACTGACGCCGGGAAAACAGACGAAAAAGTCCGAGTCGTACCATGCCTGCCGGCGGTGGACACATTGGACGATTTCCCGGACGATGGGTTCCACGCTTGGCTCATTTTATTTGGTGTGTTCCCTGCACCATACGGATGGTCACGTTAAGCGTCGCTAACTTGGTTTGCCTTCGCCTCTGTAACCGCGCGGAGATCTGGAGTACTTGAGTACAGTGTGTCGCGGGCCGTCTGCCGCCCATAAAGGCCTCTAACGGCATCTTCGGCTCCCGCGTGTTCCGTAACCCCCCTTTTGCAGTGTACTGCGCCGCCCCTTTCGTGGTCTCGTTCGGATCCTTCACTGGTGTGTCTCGCTTCCCATTCGGTAATTTAAACCATGCCTACTCACGACTGACTTTACATTCTCATAGTGCTGATTTACATCGGCAGCAGCGCGGTTGCGGCGGGAATTTCACGCAACTTTGCGTTCTACTGGGTCGCAATCATCAACGCGAGTTCGGGCGTTGGACGCGTCCTTTGCGGATTATTGGGCGATCGCCTTGGTGGGTCTCACCATCGATCGACCTCACTGTGAATCAGCTAAAATTTCCACAGGTGCGATGAACGTCATCATCACGACAACCTGAGTTGTAGCGGCACTGACCATCGTCTAGCCACATTGCCACTCTGCCACACCACTCACCGTGCTCTCAGTCTTTTACGGGTGCGCAGTCTAGTATTCACCTCAG
This sequence comes from Mycena olivaceomarginata, assembly GCA_029378375.1. Lineage (NCBI taxonomy): Eukaryota > Fungi > Basidiomycota > Agaricomycetes > Agaricales > Mycenaceae > Mycena > Mycena olivaceomarginata. The sequence continues at coordinate 350,606 of JARKIC010000239.1, forward strand.
ATTCCGATTAACTTACTCTGGGATTTTGCTTCTTTTTTCGACGGTTGACAGTCTTATCAACGTCGTACACCGCCCTGAACCAGGTGCCCGCCGCCGCGATGGGCCGCACCGAGTACCTCGGGCTCCGCATCTGCACCGTGAACACGGTCATCGACCTCGGAATGTCATGCCACCAATAATAAATTCTAGAAGGTTATAAGTATTGGTAAAATGCGTAAGCTACTGTACAATTTCGTTCAAATCGGCAGTCACGCGTCACGCACCCCCCTGTCGATCACGAACTTTGGTCGATGTCACGCGTCACTCGGGCTCTGTCGAACCTCCAAGTGGTCACACAGGCCCCAAATTGCCTTTTTTTTTAAAAAAAAAGGCAACAAAGGCAAAATTTCCGGTTCAGGTGCCGAAATTTTCGAGGTGTCACGCAAAAAATTGGCAGCTGCCGAAATGTCGAATAGGTAAAATGGGTCACGCGTCACACCCCCTGTCGATTTGAATGAAATTGTACAGTATATCGGACAGAATGTGCCAGAGCAGTTGGGCATCAGCGAGCGTCGACTTGATTACTGCTATTTGAGTAATAATCCAGCAGTCAACTGCGAAATTCAGCATCCGTTATCACTGACAGTAGAGCTCAGACGGAGTCATCCGATCTGAGAATCCTGTGTGGCTTTAGCCTTTCAGTGCTCTTCGATTAAATAGAAAAGAGAGCATAATACATACACCCATGACTTTCCAATTATCCGACTCGGCATTCGAGGATACCTCCCGAGTGATTGTGACACCCGAAGGATTCTCACGGTCGATAGTCGCGCGCGTATCACGCGGGAACGGAGGGAGCGACACGGCCGCAATGATCTGGCTGGTGGTCGCAGGATGAGTCCCACGACTACCCACGATTTCGATGCGCGAATTCAGAACGACGAGCACGCTGTATCCATAAAACTTTGGCAGGATAGTACCCGCGGAGAGGTAGTAGATATCGTGGGGAAACGCGAGCCAGAGAGTTACAGCGACCAGAGCCACTACAGCTGTATAGAAGCTGATGGTGAGGAGAGTGTTTATACATAATGAAGACGAAATCAATACCGGTCAACGAGTTTGTCTCGATGGTCAGTCGAGTGAGTTTGGATAGCCAGGCTCCAATGTGGCGCAATTCGGTGTTGATTTTGGTTAACTGGAATCCATGTCGGATTAAAAGTTACACCAAAGGAAAATCAGCTTACTCACGTAGTATGTCATGCATACAGCAATGAGGATGTCGCATAATGCGGAGCCTCCGCACCATACCTACGAGATGAATCAAAAAGTACACGACCGCTCACTGTATACTTACTCCTACGGCAAGGAAATGGGCCTGGGATGCTCCAGAATCACGACGAGTCAGCCCAGAAATGCGGAAGAAAGTGTAAAGTTTAACTCACCTTCCGTCGGTGAAGACGTGTCCATGAGGACTGAACCTACGCAGCTAGTCAGGGAGATCTGGATGAACAAATGAGTCTTTCTCAGCAGTAAATGGGATATAGCATCCTCACGATACGATACAACAAGGGATCACTCGAGTCTTGGAGAGCACATGGATCCGGTATGCATAGAAGGATTGAGCAAGGAACGCAACTGCGCAACATTTCAGCATCAAATAGCAATGAGAAAAAGGTATATATATTCACCGAGGCCACCCAGTATCGGCAGAATGATCCATTCGACACGGACCGGTGTCAGGGCCGAAATATTGGAAAAACCGAATCCGAAAGTTGCAATCGCGAGGTCGAAGAACAACATTGTCATACCGAAGTTGAGGATGTATATAGTATAAGCCAGACTCTTGTTCGACAGCACATCGTTGGGAAAGGCCTGATAGTAGAGGACTGGCGTCCGTCTCCTCGTCAGGTGGCCAAAATACAGATGCAATGAAGATGGCTTACACAGCTGGACGGTCAGAGCTCCAAAGAGAACCGAATCCATGAGAAATATGATAATCTATGGTTCGACAAAGTTTATTGGGCATCGGTCTCCAGCAACGAATATTACCAGCGGCCCGGATCTGTGGATCGGAATGAACAAGGAATATTGAGAGGGAAAATTAAACCCACATATGTACAACTTCAAATCCGGGAGCGGGAGTTAGCACAGAGGCCATGACAGTGGAGCTATTGTGAGCATCTTCTGAGAGGCCTCCCATTTAAGCAGAATCTGAATGACAATTTGTGGGAATGAGACGTAACAGGCAGACGGCGCCACCCGCAAAATCAAATGCAGGGGCATACCAATCAATGTATTTTTGTCCAAAGAGGACGCGGCGATCACTGTATGAGGGCGGATCGTTGCCCACTTCCCATTGGGAACGAGGTAACTCCGGGAGAATCAAGGAACAACAAGATGAGTCTAACCAAAAAAAAAAACCGTCCGAAGAATTTTAAACCGTACCATCCAGCAGATTTTACTCCAATTTAAAGAAGTTGAACGGCTCACTTGCTCGTTTGGCCCTCATCTTGCAGTTGTAATTCCCTAATTTCTCGGGAAGCGCTGCAACTACGTCTAGATGCAGAGTTCACGAGTTACCCGCAGCCACAATGCTGTTACATTGGTGTGGCAGGGTGTGGCGTGTAGGCCAAATATAAGTGGGTATATGCTGCCTTGATTGGGTGAGACAGAGCTACCAAACCGCTGGGCGTTTCGCTCTCACGTGGCGTTTCGCTTATGCGTTGCTACTGTCAAGGGCAACCCCGCCATTCCCAGGGTGATGGCAAATCGGTCGGAAGGGCCGATTAAAATCGAACTAACCCTGGGCAATCAGGGGCCGTTTCCGGCAAAATCCGGCCCTTGGAATGACCGACTTTCCATCTGCCGCGGCTCCCACCGGCCATGCTTCGCGCTGCTGTGCCTCCCCTCTCCTCTGCTGCATCCCCCTGCGACCCCCGTTCCACGTCGTCGACATTGCGACGTCCTGGTCCTCTGCGGATCCTTCGCCGGCCCCAAGCCATTGCACCACCACGCCTCTACTTCATCCCTCGATCCCCAACCGCTCTGTCTCCACCGTTCCCTCCGCCGCGTCCTGCTTTCTCTCCATCCACATACCTTATCCACCTATCTCTTTACGCTATGTTGCCGTCCCTGTACTTTCACTTGTCGCTCACTTAGTACACAACAATAGAACCAACTTTTGCCTCGCAATTGGCGTGAACTCTTATGATGACTCTGAGAGAATGCCGCAGGCTCATTTCTTTCTCCAAAAACCCACGCTTGACCTCTCAGCAATCTGAGGCGATTGTACTTGTAGTTTTTTTTTCATAATTCTCATAAGACGTCCTGCACTATGTCGCTTACAATGACAAGATCCCCGAAGCAAAGTCACCATCTGGGAGGAGAGTATCATGTATTGAGTAATGGCTCAGCATCACAGCCATCTGCCACTCGAGAAAATTATGTACCTGCGATAGATGTTTTCAGATAATTACCCCGCGACTGATCAGCGCGCTGTTGTTAATTCCACACCTGCTCCGCGTAGATTCCGAGCGCCTCAGAGGCAGGAAGAGAGGTGTACTTCGCCACGTCCGCGGTCGTGTACACATTTTCCGACTGCAGCCCGCTGGGGATGCCAATCAGCTGTGTCTCAATAAAGTCGACAAAGACGAGGTCGATCAGTGCATCGTCTGCGAAATCCCGGTAGGTGCGGCAGATGCGATGAAGTCCGGGAAAGCGTGGAACTCGAGCGGCGCGTGCGGGGTGTCGTCGCCGACGCTGCGGCACGCATCGGTGGTCACGTATCCTAACGTTAGATTAGCTGCCGCGCGGCATGCCTCTCCGCCCAACTCCGCATCCAGTCGCGCCATATTTTCCATCCACTTGCGGTACCGCGTCCGGCAACATACCCCCGCGCCCACAGCTCCGCCTCAACCACCTCGCGCGTTCTTGTTGGCCGCACCCGCACCGTTATGCGCAGGAAGAACCGCGTTAGCGACGGAGAACGGCACGTTGGAGATGTGGAGGAAGCTATCAACGAAGGGACTCACAGTGAGCTGGTCGTTTTTGTGAACGGTCTCGCGTAGATGTCGAACCGCAAAGAGCCAGAGTTGGTGATAATGATGTTTGACACTGAGGCACACGTGTTGTCACAGTCAGCGCAACAGGCATTACCTCCGCCATGAGCGAAAGCAACGAGTTGTTCGATAGGAAAGGCGCCCTGTAATTGCAATATCATCAGAATCACACCAAGCTCATGAAAATGAAAACCACAAACTGGTTTTTGTGAAATCGGCCGGGGGAAATTCCATACGTGAAGCTCAAATCAAACTTTTTTGCGAGCTGGTCCAGGGCCTATGTGATGCTGCGCCCCCGCGTTGTATCGAATGAGAAATTGCTGCGGCCAGTGTGGTACTCGAAGGTAATGCGGTTGGGATCAAGATCGCCGGCGACTGAAGGTGATGTTCTTGGTGGCGCTATGGTCCTCGCCGTTGTAGCGGCGATGACATGCTCCACCCATCGAGCTGCAGACAGTCACGGATATGGGTATGCCCTCCAAGGATCCAAATGCGTGTAAGCGGGTGCACGGCGCGGATGGCATTGAAGACAAGCGGCCCCGTCAATATCAGTCAAAGGAGAGCAACAGAGTCAAACAGATTCACAGTTATCCTGCGAACCGGGCATGTGGCCTGCATGTGGCCTGCAAGCAGGAGGACATCTCGCTCGTCCTTGATAGCATCCGCAAACTAACACGAGAAATGAGATCAGGTGAGAAAGAGGGAGGAAAAGGTCCTACCCAAGCCTCCTTGACCATGTTTTCAACCGTCTGCACAGTCGTGTGTACGTCGTTGCCCGTAAAATCAAAGAGAACATCAAGTGCCGTCACTGCGCGGCCTCTAAGAGTAAAATGGGGTCAATATCGGCCGTAATATAGAATAAATGACCCATACTTGCGCATCTTGAATATGGCAAAACGGCTCCCAAGAGGCTTACTTACTCCATCTATTGTTATGTTGACATTAGACGACAAGTAACGGCCGTTGAAGTGCGGGGCAAAATTACCGTGCATATTGAGGGTGTTCTATAACACGATGTGATTAGGTAGATAGCATCGAAGCTAGGAGAAGATACTTACATTTCTGATATACAGCTCGTGGTTGCCTGGTTTTCGGTGTAAATGCGAAGCAGAAAAATACGAAACGGAAACCTACCAATGGCCAGAATGTCGTATGGGAGGTTCCGGAAGAACTCATTCGACTGCTGAGAAAAAGCTCGGAAATCCCAGGGTCGGTTCGAGTAATACTGTGCCATAGACGGCAGACTGTACTGGCGCGGATGATATCTTGGTAAGCCATTTTCGTTTGAATTTCCGACACCGCCGCCCGCGGATGCCGACAACACATGGCATCACCCCTTGTTCTTGAATGTGAGATTTCCGAGACGAGCCAAGGATTGGAGGAAGTTCAAGACGAGGCCCGATGGAGATCAAGTTGCAAGACAGCGTGGAGGTACACCCTGAAGATAAGCACGAGCAAGCGTGGATGGAGGTGGTGGATTTTGGTAGAAAGCCCGCTGGGATGAGTGTGCCAGAGGTGGTGCTGGGTGCGAATGAAGCTGGATCAGTGCAGTTTAGCTATTAGATTCTCCATTTCAAGCAGAACTTGGCTGCTCATGGTCTAAGTAAGACACAAGGACGGAGGCAAAGAGATGCGGATGAGTACCGCGAGCACAGCCACGTGGGACAGCGTTCACTTTACGATCATTTTTTGATCGTAAAGCAATTTTGAGTCAATTAAATAGAGCTACTGAGACAGAGGGTGACTTCCCGCATCAGGAAAGACCTCCTTTGCTAAAGAGGTCAGATTGGTCCAAGTTCGCACTAATTTAGCCGTTTAAGTTGCGTTAGTTCTGTTAGCTTTCTAGTGACGTTGCTAATAAATTAGCGATAACTTACCCCCAAAGGAGCTAATTTATCGCACATTTTCCTTGCTTTGTCGAGGCTCCTTCTGTGGTTATTGATCATTAGTTCGTCGAGAATGCCGAGAATCACTCAATTTGCATGGGAACCACATTGATTAAAGCATGCAGACTATATAGGATGGTGCGAAGTATATAGCGGACTACAATAATAATAGTAGTCGTTAAAATGAATCCAAAATAACAGCGGCACCGCGCCTGCTGGGTGAACATATAGAAGGCACCGAGGACACGTAAGGACAGTGGGGGACAAGACGTAACATGTATTGGGTAATGGATGAAGGGTGCCATGATTTGAATTAGTCGGACTCGTCAACCTCAACCAGGTTGATGAGAGTGGCGGAGCTGCCGGCCTCCGGTTGAGTGGACTTGCCATCACTGAAGAACCGGAACATAAGTGAAAGAGGGAAGGATGGCAGCACGAACGTCACTTGGGTGAAAAGCCCGTGAAGGACTTTGTAACGCGATGGGAGCAAATCCCGGGTATCAGCAAGGGTCTTCATGTGATTCTCATACGTGTCTTCATACGCGCCTTCGGTGAAGGGGATGCTTTGGCGTTCGCCGGGGCGCGGTACTCAACGAGGGATGCATACACTATTGGTTACGTGAGGACAATTGTAATGATTAATATTGTGACGTACCGCCGTTGCGGTGAGGGCCACCATCGCGTCCGGTAGCTCCATCTGCTTCGGGTGCTTCTTGCTTGTCGACGCAAACAGATCCATGTTGTTGGCTTTGAAGCTGCGGTTGAAGACAGCCTGCTTCATGACGGCGGGAAACACCGGATGCAGGAATGGCTTTTCCGTCATCAGACGGTCCTGCCGACGGCAGTAAGACACTTGATCAAGAAAGTAAAAAGTATCATACCGTCTTGGGGTCCGAGGGGAAATATAGCGGTGGTCCTTGAGGAGCTTCTCAATGAGCTCTTTGGTCTTGGCTTCGCTAAGGCCTGCAAAGTGGAATAGGCCGGGGGTGAGGCGACAGCAACACGCTTGAAGTCCCCACCAGAATATTGATGCGGTCAAGAATCTAGTGTGGCGTATGGTCAGCATCGGAAGAACAGGGGTTAAATCATACAATGTCCGCCAGAATTGCGGCGAAGTTGAGGTCATTACGCAGCCGATCAAGGATGTGTGTGGCCTCCGGGTGCTGCTCGCGGCGACGATGAGTACTTGCGTGCATATCCGGCACGCGCGAGGATCGGCGGGTAGGCTGCCTCAAAGACAAGGGCGCGCTTGACGTTGAAATGGTGTCCGGAGGACCGTCTGGAGCTCCTCGGACTGACTATTGAGGAGAATGTCCTTCTTGCCTGGCGCCGGTAAGTGATACGAGT